>OY997264.1:38837821-39357821 GCA_963921465.1 Triticum timopheevii | reverse complement strand
TCGCCATGAACCGGTGCTATTGATCGCCGCCACGAACCGGTGCTATCGTACACATTAGTGCCGGCTGAAATTCAAACCGGCACTATTGGGCTTCACGTTTGACCCTTTTTCTACTAGTGTAGGTAGGTATGGTGGTTGTTTTGAGGAAGGTAAATAAGGGGTTTATAATACCGGCAAAAGTTGCGCGGTAATAATAAAGGCTAGCAAATTGGAGAGATGAGTGTGTATATATCCATGGACTCACATTAGTCAAAAAGAACTCATCTACTTATTGCAAAAGCCTACTTAGCCCTCGAAGCAAAGTACTACTACGCATGCCCCAAGAGGGATAGATTGGTAGGAAAAGACCATCGCTCATCCCCGACTGCCACTCATAAGGAAGATAGTCAAAAGAGCACCTCATGCAACAAATTTGTCACACAACTTTTACCATACGTGCATGCTACGGGACTTGCCAACTTCAACAAAAGTATTTCTCAATTTCATAATTACCCACTAGCATGACCCTAACGTTACTACCTTTATATCTCAAAACAATTATCAAGCATCAAATTGATCATAGCATCCAATTAGTTTTCTATGATAGTTTTGTTTATACCCAACTTGGATGCTCATCATTCTAGGACCAACTTTTTAACCATAGCAAATACCATGCTGTTCTAAAAGACTCTCAAAAAGATATAAGGGAAGCATGAGAGACTAGAAATTTCTTCAAAATTAAGACACCACCGTTCTCTAAAAGATATAAGTGAAGTACTAGAGCAAAAACTAACAGGCTCAAAAAGATATAAGTGAAGCACATAGATTATTCTAGAAAATTCTAATCAAATAGGCTTCTCCCAAAAGGTGTGTACAGCAAGGATGATTGTGGTAAACTTAAAATGCCAAGACTAATATAATACAGGACGCTCCAAGCAAAACACATATCAAGTGGCGAATAAAAATATAGCTCCAAGTAAAGTTACCAATGGACAAAGACGAAAGAGGGGATGCCTTCCCGGGGCATCCCCAAGCTTAGGCTTTTGGATATTCTTGAATATCTTGGGGGGCCATGGGAATCTCCAAGCTTAGGCTCTTGCCACCCTTTGTTCCATAGTCCATAAAAGCTTTAGCCAAAACTTGAAAACTTCACAACACAAAACTCAACAGGAAATCTTATAAGCTCCGTTAGTGAAAGAAAACAAAACCACCACATAAGGTACTGCAATGAACTCATTATTTATTTATTTTGGTGTTAAACCTACTGTATTCCAACTTCTTTATGGTTTATAAACTAATTTACTAGCCATAGATGCATTGAAATAAGCAAACAACACACGAAAAACAGAATCTGTCAAAAATAGAACAGTCTGTAGCAATATGTAACTAACGCAGAATTCTGGAACTCTAAAAATCCTAACAAAATAGGAAGTACTGGAAAATTTGTTTATTGAACAGAATCAAAAAGAATCAACACAAAAGCACGTTCCTGTGATTTAACAAAATTATATTCGTGCGCGCAAAGTTTCTGTTTTTCAGCAGAATGAAATCAACTATCATCGTAGGTTACCCTATAGGTTCCACTTGGCACAAACACTAATTAAAAGATAAAAACACATCTAAACAGAAGTTAGATGCAAGATTTATTACTAAACAGGAGCAAAAACAAAAAACATAAAGAAAATTGGGTTGCCTCCCAACTAGCCTATCCTTTAACGCCCCTAGCTAGGCATAAAAGCGAAGATAGATCTAACGAGTGCCATCTTTGGCACTAAATTCATCAATAGAGCGCTTGTGATCTCTAGGGTTTTCTCCCCTTTTAGCAATGGCTTAATTTTTAGGCAAAAACTCAAGAAATTCAATGGCAGCAAAAGGTTCCTTAACGATAGAAAAACAATTGGGAAGAACACTTATGGATTTGAGATCCGCGTCTCCCTTACTAGAAGATTCACCCTTATTTTTAGGAACATAAATAAAATTGGCAGTTTTAGTAGGGGGTTTTGGAGTGTTTTTCATGGGGGAAAACGCGGAACCTAAGTTTGTAATGATATCCTCAAGTTTACCGATTCTAGCAGAGTTTAGATCTATTTTTTTATTGACTATAGGTTCTTTTTCTTTGAGATTTTTCAAAGTAACTCCAACCCTAGATCCAAATTGGGTAATGTGATTATGAATCTTTTTATCCAAATTTTCAATCAACTCAACAGTGGAAATTTTATTTTCAATGATATCAAGCCGTTGCATCACATGTTCTAAAGTTAAAACCGTTCCATTAACCAAAAGAGGTGGTGGGCCAAACAAATCTAACATAGAATTATAAGCACCAAACATATGGCTACTCATAAAATCACCTCCGGTAGCAATATCGAGAACACATCTATTCCAATGAGTAATGCCTACATAAAAATTGCAGGGAAGAACGGAAGTAGCAAGCTTCCTAGTAGCTTTATGTTGGGCATTGCAAATTCCATGCCAAGCATCTTTTAAACTTTCTCTCTCCCTTTGATAAAAATTGAGAATTTCTTGTTCGCGAGTGAGAATAAGGATATGAGGACTAGCCATAACGACAAGGTAAATTAACTAACACACGAGCAAATGGAAAAAGGCAAGCGAAAACAGAGGAGGAGATTGGGAAAGAGAGGGCGAATAAAATGGCAAGGGTGAAGTGGGGGAGAGGAAAACGAGAGGCAAATGGCAAATAATGTAACTGCGAGGGAGATGGGTTTGTGATGGGTACTTGGTATGTCTTGACTTGAGCGAAGACCTCCGACAACGGCGCCAGAAATCCTTCTTGCTACGTCTTGATCTTGCGTTGGTTTCCCTCGAAGAGGAGAGGGTGATGCAGCAATAGTAGCGTAAGTATTTCCCTCAGTTTTTGAGAACCAACGTGTCAATCCAGTAGGAGGCTCCTCAAAAGTCCCACGCACCTACACAAACAAACTGAGAACTCGCAACCAATGCGATAAAGGGGTTGTCAATCCCTTCATGCCCACTTGCGAAAGTGAGATCTAATAAAGATAGTATGATAAGATAAATATATTTTTGGTATTTTATAATATAGATGCAAAAGGTAAAGATGCAAATAAAAGTAGATTGAAAGCAATTATGATAAGAGATAGACCCGGGGGGCATAGGTTTCACTAGATGCTTCTCTCAAGATAGCATAAGTATTATAGTGGGTGAACAAATTACTGTCGAGCAATTAATAGAAAAGCGCATAGTTATGAGATTATCTAGGCATGATCATGTACATAGGCATCACGTCCATAACAAGTAGACCGACTCCTGCCTGCATCTACTACTATTACTCCACACATCGACCGACTCCTGCCTGCATCTAGAGTATTAAGTTCATAAGAACAGAGTAACGCATTAAGCAAGATGACATGATGTAGAGGGATAAACTCAAGCAATATGATGTAAACCCCATCTTCTTATCTTCGATGGCAACAATACAATACATGCCTTGCAACCCTTTCTGTCACTAGGTAAGGACACCGCAAGATTGAACCCAAAGCTAAGCACTTCTCCCAGGGCAAGAAAGACCAATCTAGTAGGCCAAACCAAACTGATAATTCGAAGAGACTTGCAAAGATAACTCAATCATACATAAAAGAATTCAGAGAAGATTCAAATATTCTTCATAGATAAACTTGATCATAAACCCACAATTCATCCGATCTCGACAAACACACCACAGAAAGAGTTTACATCGAATAGATCTCCACAAGAGAGGGGGAGAACATTGTATTGAGATCCAAAAAGAGAGAAGAAGCCATCTAGCTAATAACTATGGACCCATAGGTCTGTGGTATACTACTCAAAACTCATCGAAGGGGCAAGGATGTTGATGTAGAGGCCCTCCATGATCGATTCCCCCTCCGGCAGAGTGTCGGCGAAGGCTCCAAGATGGGATCTCGCGGATACAGAAGGTTACGGTGGTGGAAGTTGTGTTTCGTGGTGCCCCTGGATGTTTTCGGGGTACGTAGGTATATATAGGACGAAGAAGTACATCAATGGCCGCCCGAGGGGCCGACGAGACAGGAGGGCATGCCCTACAGGGGGGGCGCGGCCTCCTATCTTTTGGCTGTCTCGGCTGCTTCTTGACTTGCACTCCAAGTCATGTGGATCACATTCGTTCCAAAAATCACGCTCCCGAAGGTTTCATTCCGTTTGGACTCCTTTTCATATTCCTTTTCTTCGAAATACTGAAATAGGCAAAAAACATCAATATGGGCTGGGCCTCCGTTTACAAGGTTAGTCCCAAAAATGATGTAAATGTGTAAAATAAAGCCCATAAACATCCAAAAGGGGTAATATAATAGCGTGGAACAATCAGAAATTATAGATACGTTGGAGACGTATCACTGACCCCCACCATTTCCACTTCGAGCCGACAGAAACATGCTGGTCCTGGCCATATTGTAGGCTGAGCGGACGGAGTATTGACCGAATTTGGTGAATGGTCAGTGCACATAGTCCGGACCTCCCGCCAGATTAACATGAATCTTGAGAATGTCATTAGCCACCTCATCAGGAAAGAAAGAACGCATTGAATCCTCATTCCAGCCCCCGCTCTCCTCATCAAGCAAACAGTGGACCGTAGCTGAACTAGGGATGGGTGATAGAGCTCAAAGCATAGTAGGAGGAGTGGAAGGCATCCAGTGATCCTTGACGATGAGAGTACTTTTGCAATCCCCTATCCCCCATTGCACACCCTTCTTGAGTAGGTCCCGCCAATGCAAAATAGCACGCCAAGTGGCTGATGCAAAACTAGGAGCAGAAGCATTCCAGAAGTCACCAAACGGAAAGTACCTTCCCTTTAGAACCCGAGCGCACAAAGATCCAGGGTCAGTCAGTAGCCTCCAACCTTGTTTGCACAACATAGCTTGGTTGAAGAGCGCCATCACTACAAAAAAATACACTTCCGTGATGATACGTGTTTGTCGCAGTAGGTTGCGTTTTTTGTCATGCATGTACATCCATGACAAATTTATGACACAATCAAGATAGTCATACCTGTGCTGTCGTAGAAGTGTTCCATGACATTACCAAAATTATCATCACGGAAGTGTCCACTTCCATGATGATAAATCGCGCGTCACAGAAGTGCTTTCGTCAAGGGTGACCGACACGTGGCATCCACCCGTAACGGAATGCCGTTAAGCCGGGTCGGGTTTTGGATCCGATAACCCGTTAACAGCCCCGACCAATGGGGATTTTCCACGTGTAAAATCATCATTGGCTAGAGGAAATACGTGTCGGCTCACCGTTGGGACAGATGTCATCCGCTCATTGGACCGAAGTCGCCCGTTTGAAAAGGCCAACCCGTTTGACTTGGTCAAAAGGTGGCGGCCCGGCCCACGGAAAGCCTGTTAACGGCCTGTTCGCATATAGCCCATTTACAGCCCGCTAACCCAGGGCCCGTTACGCCCTATCCGAATTAGGCCCAGTAGTGTCATCTGGGTCGTCCAATATGATTCAGCCCGTTTTAACTTCCGGCCCATGTGTGGCCCATGACTTCTTTCGGCCCATATGAGGACCTTTGTAACTCTTGGCCCATTAACGGCCCGTGGTGAAACTGGCCCGTAATGAACAGTGTATCACTTTATACCCATTAATAGCCTGTTATTCCATTGGGCCGTTTCCAGCCCAAGTTATCTTTCGGCCTTCTCAGGGCCCATTGATTCTTGGGCTCATTTGCAGCATTCGGTTACATACGGCCCGTTACTGTCATTTTTTGCTTGTGGGCCAAATTCAGCTCGTCGTTACAGTCGGCCCGTTTGCGGACCGTTAATACGTTGGGCCGTTTCATGTCAGAAAAAACCCATTCGGCTGTTTTCACAGAGTTATCAAATACGGCCTATTAACGGCCCGTTATGGCGCACGAATAGTTCGGCCCATGATTGGCGAAATGATGATACGCCCCGTAGAAGGCTCATGGATCGTACGGCCCGTATGAGGCCCATGGATCATACGGCCCGTAGAAGGCCCATGGACCCTAAGGCCCGTATAGAAGGTCGATGGATCGTATGGCCCGTATAGAAGGCCAATGGATCCTACGGCCAGACGAAGGCCCATGGATCATACGGCCTGCAGGAGGCCCATGGTTACAATAGTCCGTGTGTTGCCACGATTATTTTGGCATAGTTACCAAAAATAGGCTATTGTGGCCACTAGAAAAACACAGGAAAAGAACTGCAGTGACTACAAGCAAACAACTAAACAAGACAATAAGGAAATAGATAAGCAAGCAATTAACGCTAGCCTATTGCTGCTATTACACATATTACATCCACTGGGCATCAACATTTGCCACCAGTGCAAATATAGGGAACAAAGCAGCATATTACATACACTAGCCGTCAAAATTGGCCACCAGTGCAAATAAACACGGCAGCAAAACAAGAGCATAACTGAAACAACTTCAGAAGAGCTCAAGAAATGTTATCTTGGGTATCCACCATGCTGGCAATAAGCTTAGCAAGCTGATTAGCTTTGTCTTGTTTGGCGCTAAAATCCTCCAACGCTTGCTGTTGCACCAGAAAGTATGCATCTGAATGCTCCAGGGACTTCCGCAGTCCTTCCGCTTCTTGCCGCAGCACAACTGATCGATGTCTTTCAGCTTGTAGTTGAGACTCAAGAAACCGAACTGGTTCAGACAATGAGTTTGAATAGCTTGTGCAAGCGGTAGTGGCCAGTAACTCGAACACTAAACCAAGACAGGACTTTGGGGTTGTCTCGCTGTCTTCAAGATAGTCTTCCTTGGTTGTTTTATAAGCTTTGTTGGAGCACAACAAGGATGTGTCACTATCCTGAACCTTATCTGCATTACTTCCTTTACCATTGCTTAATAAGGCACTCTTCCCCAATATTCTGTCAGCATTCTAAAAGAAGAAACAAGCAGACACATAACAAGTTTAGCATGTATTAGTATATGAAACTCATTTCGGTGAACCATTTCATTAGTAAGGTGGACAGGATTAAACTACCAAGTCTTCTATTGCCAAGTACTAGTACATAATAAAAGCATCAAACAAACATATATCTATGTCCTATGGTCACTGCATTGTCTTGCCAAATCAAAATAGAGACACGGTTCAAATCATATCAGTTCAAGACAAAGCAGCAGTGAAAGAATACAAAGCGTGGGAAACTACACAGCACAACAAGATTTCAGATGGGTACCACGGGTCTACATGTACAACAACACTATTGGCTCTGTTGTGATGCTAGTAATGTGCATGATATGAAAGTCAACTATATACACAATTGAAATTGAAATCAAAACAGCTATTGATAAGAGCAAACCTGTTAAAGAAACATGCGTGAACATACCTGTTGTGCCATTGGAGTTTCGATTGGGTCCTTCAACTTAAAAATAAGTTTGTATCAGTAAATACAATGATACAAGAGCAAAGCAATCATAGTTAAAAAAGGCGGGCCTAAGCGAGCGCTTAAGCGTGCCTAGGCTCTAGGCATTGGCAAAACGCATTGCACATAACTACGCTTAATCTGTGCATAACTGCACATAAGCATGCGCTTTGGTCAGTAAAGCGCAATGCGGTGGCAAAACGCACAATTAACGACTAGCGCTCTTTTGAACTATGTTAGCAATGGAATCTTAAATTAGAACAATTGTTCTTCAGGTTTAGGCACTTGTTCTACATGAACAGAGTACAGTAAGGCACAAGAATATAATACTTAAAAATAGAAAATGAGCTCATAGACCTTATCACATTTTTGATTCGGGACCAGTACAGAACAAGGCGTTCCCAGTCATCATCCAGTAAATGTGTCTCAGGAGAACGTAAGGGAATTTGATGAGTTTCTTTGCCGGTGAAGTACGTTTTCTTCAGGTAATTCCGATACTGCTACCAAGCATTCTTGAATATAGCAGAGGTATTAGCACAGGTTACCTCATCCTGAGTTTCCAAATCGGTCCTTCTCTATAGAGAAAAATGGGAAAATTTGTTGTATTATAACCATCATGGAGGTAGGATGTATGGGACGAAGCAAAGTAATTGCCATGAATAACATTACTTACACATAACTCCTAGACAAACACCTGTGACTGGCATTTTTCTTCATCTTCAGTATAATATTTCCAAGATGGGAAGATACGCACATACGATTTAACAACATCAAATGCGATAGATGCTAAACTACGACTGGCTGGTTGTGCTTCCTCCACAGGAATAGGCGTACTAACTGGTGGAGTTGGGGTTTGCCGTGATAGTACTGGCCCTTTGGGCATTGGAGCTGCCTTACTGACTGCTCTTGTTTGGGAGCTCTGTGGTGGAGATGGTGTTATGTCAACAGGAACTGGGTTACTATTGGCTGGGGTTGGGGTTAGATTGGGTGAAGTTGGTTCTCTGTCCATCGCAGTAGGGGTACAATCTACGAGAGTTTGGGTTATATGTGGTAGGGCTGGTTCTTGTGCATGTACAACCGGGGTGCTATCTCAACCAAGAGGTAGCACTGTTTTATTTGAAGACTGTGTTTTTATTCCGCTAGATACTGGCATCACCCGCTCCAATTCAAATGGCTGATAAACAGGAAACATAGTTGAACGTACAGACATTGTATGAGAGACAGATGCAATAGATAGTGTGCAAAAAAGAGGGCATGAAATAGTTGACATGTATATTGTTTAACTAAAATGGATAGCATGGCATAATTTCACATATATGATGTCTATCTAAACTGGATAGCATAGCATAACATAATTCAAAGATATAATGAATAATTAAACAGGATCGCATGACATAATTCACCTACATGTTATCTAAGTAATCAGGATTGCATCATTTAATTCACATATGTGATTTATATGCTAAATATAGGGCATTCGATATGATGTCTGAACTAAGAACATGGTGTTGAATATTGTGTATATGATGTCTAAACTATGCAATGCAAGACACCGTATGCATGATATGAGCAGTATAACCGTGCCAAGTTAGAGCATACACCTCAGTGGGGGAATAGGACTGGTCATTTGTCTCTGAATCCATCTCTGAGGAGCTTTTGGGACCTAACAAGAGATCTGCTTCGACAGGTAGCACTGTCTGCTCTGAAGGCCTTGTTTTCACTCCAGATTTTTCCATATCCCACCCAAATGGCTGATTCACAGGAAGAGTAGTTTAATGTACAAACATTGTCAACAAATGGAAATGTAATGAAGAAAAGGATGGGCAAGGTATCATTCAAATATATGATGCCTGGTTAAACAGGATGGCATTGCATATTTCACATATATTATGGCTGGCTAAAAGACATGAGACTGCATAATTCCCATATATGATATAGAAACTAAACAGGTGGCATTACAGAACATGTCTAAACTAAGAAGATGACATATATGATGTCAAAAGTAGGCACTTCAAGGCAACATATGCATGATATGACTAACATCGTCATGCCAAGGTACAGCAAACACCTTGGGGGGTAAATAGGAGTGGTCAGCGGCGTCTGAATCTGCCTCAGAACAGATATCTTCCTCTGGATTACAATCTGGAGAGGGTTGGGGAGGGTTTTGAAGGAAATATGCCCTAGAGGCAATAATAAAGTTATTATTTATTTCCTCATATCATGATAAATGTTTATTATTCATGCTAGAATTGTATTAACCGGAAACATGATACATGTGTGAATACATAGACAAACATAACGTCAGTAGTATGCCTCTACTGGACTAGCTCATTAGTCAAAGATGGTTATGTTTCCTAACCATAGGCATGTGTTGTCATTTGATTAATGGGATCACATCATTAGAAGAATGATGTGATTGACATGACCCATTCCGTTAGCCTAGCACTTGATCATTTAGTATATTGCTATTACTTTCTTCATAACTTATACATGTTCCTGTAACTATGAGATTATGCAACTCCCGTTTACCGGAGGAACACTTTGGGTGCTACCAAACGTCACAACGTAACTGGGTGATTATAAAGGAGTACTACAGGTGTCTCCAAAGGTACATGTTGAGTTGGCGTAATTCGAGATTAGGTTTTGTCACTCCGATTGTCGGAGAGGTATCTTTGGGCCCTCTCGGTAATGCACATCACTATAAGCCTTGAAAGCAATGTGACCAATGAGTTGGTTACGGGATGATGCATTACGTAACGAGTAAAGAGACTTGCCGGTAACGAGATTGAACTAGGTATTGGATACCGACGATCGAATCTCGGGCAAGTAACATACCGATGACAAAGGGAACAACGTATGTTGTTATGCGGTTTGACCGATAAAGATCTTCGTAGAATATGTAGGAACCAATATGGGCATCCAGGTTCCGCTATTGGTTATTGACCGAGAATAGTTCTAGGTCATTTCTACATAGTTCTCGAACCCGTAGGGTCCGCACGCTTAACGTTACGATGACAATTTTATTATGAGTTTATAATTTTTGATGTACCGAAGTCTGTTCGGAGTCCCGGATGTGATCACGGACATGACGAGGAGTCTCGAAATGGTCGAGACATAAAGATCGATATATTGGATGGCTACATTCGGACACCGGAAGTGTTCCGGGTGATTTCGAAGAAAACCGGAGTGCCGGAGGGTTACCGGAACCCCCCGGGAGAAGTAATGGGCCTCACGGGCCTTAGTGGAGAGAGAGAGGGGCGGCCAGGGTGGGCCGCGCGCCCCCTCTCCCTCTGGTCTGAATTGGACTAGGAGGGGGGCGGCACCCCCCTTTCCTTCTCCCTCTCCCCCTTCCTTTCCCCCTCCTAGTAGGAGTAGGAAAGGGGGAGTCCTACTCCTACTAGGAGGAGGACTCCTCCTCCTGGTGCGCCCTCTATGGCCGGCCGGCCTCCCCCCCTTGCTCCTTTATATACGGGGGCGGGGGGCACCCTAGGACGCAGAAGTTGATCTACGGATCGTTCCTTAGCCGTGTGCGGTGCCCCCCTCCACCATATTCCACCTCGGTCATATCGTCGCGGAGTTTAGGCAAAGCCCTGCGCCGGTAGAGCATCATCATCGTCACCGCGCCGTCGTGCTGATGGAACTCATCCCCGAAGCTTTGCTGGATTGGAGCCCGGGGATCGTCATCGAGCTGAATGTGTGCTGAACTCGGAGGTGCCGTACGTTCGGTACTTGGATCGATCGGATCGTGAAGATGTACGACTACATCAACCGCGTTGTCATAACGCTTCCGCTTACGGTCTACGAGGGAACGTGGACAACACTCTCCCCTCTCGTTGCTATGTCATCACCATGATCTTGCGTGTGCGTAGGAAATTTTTTGAAATTACTACGTTCCCCAACAGGTTTGCCATTGAACCCACCATGGAGCGATGTCTGCATGACATTGTATTGCCGCGCAAAACTCTTCTCTTTTTCTCTACATGTTCAGCATGACTGTGTACAATATCTTACATGCATACGAAAAAAATATGGCAAGATTATGTAAGGAGAGCATGCAAAAATTTAGAGTGATGGTAACAACCAGTGGATCGATGTTTTTCCGTTGAACCAAAATAGCCCTAATGGATCGACGTGAATGTATAGTAATAAGTGATGCAACAAGTGTACAACCTCTTTGCCGTAGCCGTGTCGACCTCAGCATCATTGGGTTGGTCGCTGAAGCAGTTAAGGCAGAGGTGGCTGTCGGAGGTGTGGAGGAAGATCTAAGGAATCTGTAGACGGCGTCCAGGGCACTGCTCTGTTGTGATGGATCGTTCTGTCGTTGGAGCAGCTCCGGTGAGCCGTAAGACATCAAGGCTAAAGCAGCACAAGACAGACATCGTCAATCTCAAGTGGGATTCTAATAGCATCTCCAATAGATGATGTAAAATGGATGTAAAATTAACATCACCAAAAACCACCTGACTACAACAGATGAGTTAAACACTATTGACTCTGAACTTAACTGTCGAAACTGAATTTTACTTTGGAATCTGAATGCTACTATCGAAATTGAATGCAATGGTAGCACAGAGGCACTTGACTTGTAGTTTAGGGTGGGCCTGCAGTTCATGTTCAACCTGCACCCCCCTGAGCCGCCAGCCACCACCGGCCGAACCGCCGGCCCCAGCGCCGCCTCGCCGCCCCAAAACAACTCGCCACCACTGCCCCGGCCAGCCCTCTAGGCCCCCCGCCCCCCACCCTGAACCCTAAGATAGATAGTGGGGTACCTCTCCGGTGAGCCCCCGTCCCCGCTGTAGGTGGTTCTTCCTTAACTCCGGCGAGCCCCCCCCCCCCCCCCCAACCCCTGAAAATCGACTGACCTAAAAGTCGATTCAGTCCACTAAAGTGTGGCTTAATCGGAGCAGAGCAGCAGCACGAGCGAGGGGGAGAGCAGCAGCAGCAGCTGGGCGAGCGACCAATCGAGCGAGAGCCGGAGCAGCAGCAGCAGCGCGAGCGAGCGAGCGAGAGTCGGAGCTGCAGCAGCAGATCCGGCTGGTATGGACGCCGCCACCGAAGGGGCCTCACATTGGGGGAGAGCCGCTGTGGAGATGTCGCCAGCGGAGCCGGCTTCAAGGTAGCCGCTCCATGGGGGTGCGGGATGGAGCACCGTCGGCGCCGGGAGGTTGATTTAAGGAGAAGGTGCGATGTGATGAGTGTACAACCTCTTTGGTGGCGCCGAGTAGGCCTCGGCTTCGTCCGAGGAGTCGGCGAGGATGTTGCGGTTCCGGTGGAGGAGGTTAAGGCGGCGCTGTGGGGATGGAGCAGCCGCGATTGATGAGGCGATCGTCGGAGCAGCTCCTTGGAGGTGGAGGACGGGGCGGCTGAACCAGCGGGATGGCGAGATGGACAATGGACCCTCATCTGGGGAGGTGGATGAGGGACGTCGAGCTGTTGCGGTGGACGATGTCGTCGGGAAAGAGGCTCCGGCTAGGAAGCGGTGACGTGGTGGACGGAGGAGGGTGGGGTTTTGCGACTGGAGCAGAGAGGTTATGGCGGCCTAGGATTTCGAATGGCGAGCAGGGGGCGATGGGAGGGGGTGAAGCATGACTTAGGGACGCGCTTGTCCAAAATGTAGGGTGTGTTACACAAGTACCCCCCACTGATTTGAACTAGCGGCCCTTTCGGCTCTAGGGTTAGAAGGGGGATTTCGTGTGTCGGGATTTGGCAGCTGGAGGGACTTCTCGCGCGTTGTAATTTCGGGATAGCAAGGCGCGGGTTGTGAAGGCGCGAGTTTTGGGAGCACGATATCTGTATTTTTGGGATATAACAAGACGCGGGTTGAATTTTAGGGACAAGCCTAACGTGTAGTAATATTGTACTTGTACGTACCAAATCAATTCGCACTTCCCTCAACCAAAAAGAAAACGAAAAAATAAAACTATTCACACCACACAAAGAGAGAGTCTTGCCCCGTTTTACTATACAATATAGGGCCTGATGCGTTTTTGGATGCTAACTTTGACCAAATATCAGAGCAATGATATATCACATGCAACTTACACAAAGCACACCGTTAAATTCATCTCTGAAAGGTTCTTTCAATGATATAATTTTCACATTGTGCATGTCATGTACTATTAATCTTGTCAATAGTCAAAGGCGGTCTTAAAAATCTCATTACGCCCTATATAGATGGAAGGAGGGAGTATGAATGCATGTTATGTCCGATTAAATTTTTTCCCTTGCTGTATAATGCATGTAACCTACTCATACCAACATTTTAGTGCACTCCAAATGTCTATACTACCACTGCAATTCGAACTAAATTTGAATTCGTTTCTCTATTTCAATAAGAATCTACAATCATGATTGTTGCCAACTTCAACCGTCATAGTTTCCTTGCTATCCACCAGATATAAATCGGACGGCCTATAATGCAGGATGGCAGGCACAACATCATCAACAACTCCATTTTTTATAGGATTAGAGATAAAATATATTAAATGTAGTATAACATGTTCATAAACACACCATGTGTATCACCGTTATATATATTCACACATGCGTCGGTTTAAAATACTATGATAAATTCTTCAAATATCCGAATTCGCTTTTTATAATGAAGTATATATGATCTCTATTCGTCTTTTAAACCCACACAACCCTCTTATCTTTGTAGCTAGCGCTAACTTTCTCTTGTGCATGCACACGCCCGCATCCCTCTCACCCTCCCTCAGAATTCTCTAGCTCCATCGCGCAAATTCGTCTTTTCACTTTAGGTCGTCGACCCACGGTGTGTGTAGGCCCCCCCAGCTCCTTCTTTACGGCACACATCGATCGATATGCCTCTCTAGCCAGGTGTGCCTAGCACAAACAAAAGCTTCCCCTCTTCTCTTGTCACCATCCATGCCTCACTCCCACCACTCTTTTCATCATTCTCGTACTCGCACACTCCTCCCCGCTCGATATAGTATGCCTCTCGTACCACCTCCTACATGCATCCCTCTCTCTCTATCCTTCTCCTCGTGCCTTGTTTGCTTCTAACACACACATGCATGTATACCGATCGATCTCCCAACATATACCTAGATCGACTTTAACTACCCCCCCCCCCATCGATCGACGTACCTCACAAGTTATGCCTCTCCTTTCTCTAACAAAGGGTGATTGACCTTCATATGTAGCTATGTCTGCTTACCACAGCCACATCGTCCCCGCTCATCATTCATGCATGCCTCCTGACCCGTCTCTCACACGCACGTGCACAAACAACAAGCAGCCATCTCCTCTCATATTGATATTGCGGGCGTGCCCTCCGTTTGTCTAGCAAGCCTATCCCACCATTTGTTAGAAGCAACTCCACTACCACCCCCTCCAACACTCTAGCTCTGTCTCTCTCCCAACCTTATTCCTCTCCAGCACATATGCATGGATGCCGATCGATCTCCCTTAATACATGAGGCAGATCGATCTCCTTAATACATGAGGTAGGCCTCTCTCCTCCTCCACACATATACCAGCCATCGTACCTCTATAGTTAATTGGGCCTCCCTCTTCCCCCATCACACACCGATAGTCGAGCACTGCAGGTAGGTATCCACGCCACAGAGACAAACTGCACATGTCCCCTCTCACGTTCCAGTAGGCCAGCCACTCTATATCTTTGACGTGGGCACAAACAAATTCGATGGCACTCTTAATCGATCACGCGCGCACACACACACACACATCATCCCTCTCTTCGATTCTATGGACACCTCAAGCCGATGATACCTCCACTCCCTTCTCGTGGATACACACACACACATTTTTTGATTGACCCCCCCCCCCCCCCCAAAAAAAACTCTCAAGAACCCACACACTATATCTCTCTAGGTTTGTATCTCTCTCACACAACCCCACGTAGGTGGTGTACGTGTACAAGAAGAGAATAGGTGCACCGTGCACGTACTCATGCTTCGTGCCCAGCCGCACCCACGCGGGTACACGGTGGAGCTCATTTCTTTACGAAATGGCAGCCCACGTGCTAATTTGAACGCCTGTAGCGGTTGTTTACCTAGGGAGGTCGTGTACCACGTGTGCACGAAACAAAGTTCGACTTGACGCATTGCCGCATTATTTTTAAATAAAGTTATAGCGCTCAATGGCATGTACACAGAATATAAAACGATTTTTGTGGAGAAAAAGGTAGTCCGCTCACTATATACAATGGAGACTTGCGTGCTTGGTTTGTCGCTCTTCAGAGTATCTCACACAAGGCTGCGGCGGCACTACTAGGAAAATGCCTACTAATGGCGCACCAGTTTTGCCTACTAATGGCGCACAACTGGTGCGCCATTAGTATCACGCCACTAGTATTTTTTACTAATGGCGCACCACTGGTGCGCCATTAGTATCTGTTATACTAATGGGGCACCACGCAGTGCGCCATTAGTATTGCGGACAGTACGCCACTAGTGTCTGCTATACTAATGGCGCACCACATGGTAGTGCGCCATTAGTATCAATTTTTT
This sequence comes from Triticum timopheevii, assembly GCA_963921465.1. Taxonomy (NCBI): domain Eukaryota; kingdom Viridiplantae; phylum Streptophyta; class Magnoliopsida; order Poales; family Poaceae; genus Triticum; species Triticum timopheevii. The sequence goes on along the minus strand of OY997264.1, from coordinate 39,341,973 downwards.
TAATTTTTTTTTCTTAATCTCAGGTCACTATTTCACATATGAGATATCCACCACATATATATACAACAAGCATCCATATAACAATCATATCCAACACACAAGTTTCATCATATATACATACATAGCCAACACATAGTTCCATCATTACATATTACAAAAGTTTAAAATTGTTCATCCCACACCGTTATCCATCAATTCACAAAAGTTTCACATTGATACAAAATAAAAACACAAATGGAAAAGAAGCCCTCCATCCATACAAGCTTCCGTGAATTAAATCAAATCTGCAAAATGATAAACAAGAAGTTAGAATAAGAAGAAGAAGAAGGAGAAGACTAGAAGAAGAAGAACACTAGAAGAAGAATAAGAAAGAATAAGAAGAATAAGAAGAAGACTATAAGCTTATTATGTAAACTTGATCATTTTGTGCTAACATAAGTAATTTTGGAGCTAACCTATAGGAAACTAAGCATATAAGCTCTCTAAGTTAGCATATTAGAGCCAACTTAGGTAAAATGAAGCTAACCCACGTCATTTTGGAAAAGAAGAAGAATAAGAAGAATAAGAAGAAGACTATAAGGTTATTATGTAAACTTGATCATTTTGTGCTAACATGAGTAATTTTGGAGCTAACCTATAGGAAACTAAGCATATAAGCTCTAAGTTAGCATATTAGAGCCAACTTAGGTAAAATGAAGCTAACCTATGTCATTTTGGAAAAGAAGAAGAATAAGAAGAAGACTATAAGCTTATTATGTAAACTTGATCATTTTATGCTAACGTAAGTTATTTTGGAGCTAACCTAGAGGAAACTAAGCATATAAGCTCTAAGTTAGCATATTAGAGCTAACTTAGGTAAAATGAAGCTAACCTATGTCATTTTGGAAAAGAAGAATAATAATAAGAAGACTATAAGCTTATTATGTAAACTTGATCATTTTGTGCTAACATAAGTAATTTTGGAGCTAACCTATAGGAAACTAAGCATATAAGCTCTAAGTTAGCATATTAGTGCCAACTTAGGTAAAATGAAGCTAACCTATAGGAAACTAAGCATATTAGAGATAACATAGGTAACTAAGTATATATATATATATATATATATATATATATATATATATATATATATATCATTTTGGAGATCTGACATACCTGACATAGTTCAGTTCTCATTGTTCTTCTCATTCTCCTTCCTCAGCCTGATGCGCCAAGAGTGGCGAGGCGGTGGAGGCAGTGGGATGTAGTCTTCTACCACAAGTTGCATGGTCATGTCGCCGAGTTGTGGGATCGCCGACGCCACCACCGGTGCGTGGTCATTGTCAGGCACCATCACCATCGCGAGGTCACCTTTAGGCAGGACGGGCACGACCATCGCTAGGTCATCCTCAGCCACCGCCATCTCTTGCCCATGGTCAGCCACCACCATCTCTTGCCCATGGTCAGCCACCACCATCTCTTGCCCTTGTTCAGCCACCACCAATGCTAGGTCATCCTCAGCCTGATGCCCATCGTCATCCTGCAGCTCCTCATCCCCACTCTGCTCCTCTTCTCCCGCACTCCAGTCCGGATCATCCTTCTTGTTGTCTATGTTGTTGCCAGAATGACTGCTGCTTTCGCTAAAGCCAGAATTGGTGTTGCTTTTGCTACAGCCATAGTCGTTGCTGCTTTGGCTGTAGCCAGTGTCGCTGCTGCTGCTCCCATTACCTGTCCAAATGCAACAATGACCGTTAACAATCGATGTGAGACAAAGCCAAATGTAGAGGAATAAGAAGAGGCAGAACGTACTGGCATCATCATCGTCAGCGTAGCGCATGCGACACATAGTCGCGTTGAACACCTTCACGATGAGCATGGTGGCGTCGTCGTCGTACCTGAAGAGAAGGAAGTACCCCAGCCGCAGGTCGTAGGCATGGTAGAACTTCTCCCACCCACGATACAAGTACATGTGGCCCTCCTTGATCACCAACTCCACATCCCACTGCCTGCGAAACCCGCTGCCGGCCTGTCGCAGCTTCACATTATTTGGCGGATCTTCACCCAGCATGTTCATAAAACTGTCAGGCAGCCTCTGCAATTTGGGACAATGAGTGATGTAGCAAACAACAGATATCATAATGAGATGGGTGAAGGGGAGATCTCTCGTTTTATATACCTGCGTCATGGATGATACTGAATTCCCAAGTACGATACTGAAGAACTCGGACGCATCCAACTCGTACTGCGGTGTGGCAGAGCGGCGGTGGCTGCTTCCCCCATCTCTGATAAGCTGCAGAAGAGACCAATTAATACCCTTACAACAGATCATAAAACATGCATTAGTCGCAAGTACCCCATATGTCCTATTTTTAGCAAAGTCATGCTAAAATTCACGGAAAATTTCAGCATGACCTTTGCTGAAAATAGGACATATGGATTACCCGAATTTGCCGGAACGGAAGTTAATCGACATTCTGGCAAACTCAAGGGCCTCTCGTGGTACAACAACAGCATCACAAGTTGACAAAATTCCCAAGTAGTACAGCAGCAGCATCACAAGTAGTACCAATGAACATATAGTCCAGCACATTCTGAATTTCGATAAATGACAGCAAGTTAACTCATTCTAAACATATAATACCAATGAACATATAGTCCAAAACATATAATCCAGCAGTAGCATCTATTTACCCACTTGATTTACCGGTCTTGAAGAAAGAGATACTTGTATGCCAAAACATATGCTTAAGAATTTACATTTGCAAATGGGCCTCTTTTGCTGCTAAGATTCAGCCATGCTAGCTGCTCAACGCCAAGTACTGCAAATTATATTATACTGGTCCATAAGTAAATGATGGGCTCGATTCTTAGAAGTGACAAGTCATACTTCCATAGATGAAAGTAGCATGATATACTAATTACAAGATGGGGTAGCAACGGATAGAAAAAAATAAGAATGGTGTATGCACTAAACAAGATCTCATGGCTCTCATGATCATAATTCATGCATGACAAATTAGATATAAAGGCCGCAAAGCTTAGTCCGAATGCCTTAAATCTTAACCACATTTTGTATTGCTAATTTCTAGAAGTGAGATCTGACAGCTTCCTATAATAAATTAGTCAAGATAAGTTCCTAAGCTCCTGATATGACGAAACTAGCGTACATATACCAATAAATGCAATCTGTAACAAATTGTTGTACAACAATATATCTTCCAGCCATGAAACCCTACCCTGATTCTCCTTTCTTCCTCTTGCCGAAGAAAAGTTGGCTGCAGAGGATGGTCCAACTCAGATCAGCCTGCAGAAGTTCATTGTATAATTCTGTTTAGTTCCAAGCAGTAGTTCAAGAAGTGCAAATTGCAAAAGTTTGAGAAAGCACTAACTGGAAAGTCTGGTGTTTCCTTGAAAACATGAAAGGGCCTGACTATGCATACAATTTTACAACAAGACATCCACCATACAATTTTTATTAAAGGAAAAGACTTAAGTTAACTTTCATTAAAGTTTCAGTTAAAGTTTAAATTAAAGTTTCAGTTAAAGTTTTAGTTGATTTTAAAGTTAAATTAAAATTTCACTTAAAGTTTCAGTTAAAGGAGAGCATTTGCTACTGGATTTTAGGGCTATTGTAAGCAGTGCACTACTGCACTATTGTTCATACTCCTGCACTATTGCACTACTGGAATCCTCTTACATACCACTGCAAGCAGGAATACTGATGCAAACCCTGGAACTTGCAAGCAGTAGCAGGAGTACAACAAGACAAGAAGATGAGACAATATGGAGGGCATAAGACAAACTACTGAAAAGGTTGCTTTGTGCTGTACTCCAAAATTCAACCAAACAAATTAACTAAAACTTAACAGCAGCAGCAAGTGCTACACTATTGTTGTCCTACACTAAACTAATACAACCAAACAAATTAATTGAATAAAAACTACTGAAACTATACAAGCAGTAAAGTCAGATTACACAAAAGTACTGATGCAAGTAGTGCAGTACACAAAACTTGCAAACTTACAAGCACTACTGCAACTTAATTAAGTTATTGGAGTAAGTGAAACAACTGCACTTAATTAAGCTACTGGAGTAAGTAATTCCATGGTGTACTCACTGGAGTACAGCTAAATGTTCAGGAGTACTTGTACTCATAGCAGTTCAGAAGTGCAACTACTCTTCTGTGAAATTCAGTGCATATACTGCAAATAAAATTCAGTAAATTTCCACCCAGCAACTAGATAGGATGGCCATGAAATTCAGTGCATCTACTTCAACTACTATTCAAGTATATGAATATTGTGAACCTAACAAGTTTTCCAGAAACATAAGTATTAGGGTGATAACTATTGTATCAATTTCATTGTGATAATTGTACCCTCAACACCTCAGAAACTCTATTGTTGTGTTGGTCAGTATAAAACAGGAGTATGAAAACCAACAACCTTGCTATCATGAGCAAGGACTGATGACGAAACCAAAGATTACTGCTTCATCAGAGTGTCCCAGCCTTGGGGCCTTTGCTTTGCTAGCCCCATTGATTTTGATTTCGATTTCTAGTATTGGATTGGGTTGTGGACAAGTTTTGTAAGTTTGGACCTTCCATTTCTAGGTAGGGTAGAAACATGGAAATAAGCACATGTGACACAGATGGAACAGCTAGGGTTACAGTAACTGGGGAGGAATCAGCAACGGAGAAGAGAGGGGTGCTGCTGGTCGCCGGCATGCCGCTCGTCCCTGACCTCCTTCGCGCTGCAGGTCAGAGAGGAAAAATCAGATCAGGGTGGAGAGAGGGGGAGGGGAACTAGAGCAGAGAGAGAGGGCATCCAATGCCGCCGCCGTCAGCCACCCATGGGGATGCCCGAGAGAGAGGGGGCAGAGCAGCCCCAAGGGTAAGGGGGCGAGGGAGAGGAGAGGGGCAGCACCTCGACGCGCCGCCGGCCGAGGCTCCAAGTCTCCGGCGGCTCCGAGGGTTAGGGAGGGAGGCGAGGGAGGCGGCACTTGTGGGGGAGGCGGGGCTCGGGGGGGAGGCGGCGCTCGAGGGGAGGAAGGGGAGAGGGAGGCGGCGGGGGCGCATGGGCGGCTGCGGCGGACGGAGGCGGCGGACAGCGGGGGCGCATGGGCGGCTGCGGCGGCGGCGTACGGTTGGGGTCGATCGAGTCGGGAAACCTGGTACTAAGAAAAAATTAGTAACCCTGGTACTAATGGCGCACCATATGTAATGAGCCATTAGTAACCCTGGTAACTAATGGCACACCTAGTTTAAACCATTAGAAGTTTTGCAAAAAAATAAAAAAGAAAGTATATATTCTAATGGCGCACCGTGGCACAGTGCGCCATTACTAGTTTAAACTAGTAATGGCTCACTGTGTCACGGTGCGCCATTAGTAATTTTGCAAAAAAGAAAAAAAAATAAACAACAGTAGTGGCGCACCATGTTCCTGGTGCGCCATTAGTGTCTTCCACACTAATGGCGCACCAGAACATGGTGCGCCATTAGTATATACTAATGGCGCACCACATGACAGGTGCGCCATTAGTGTCCATCCCATCTATAGCCCTTTTCCTAGTAGTGTAGCCTCTCTCTCTCTCTCTCTCTCACCGTTGGTCACTGATCCGGCCACATCCCGTCCGTCAGGGGAAAGGAAGTGCGGTGGCCTCTCTCTCTCTCACCGTTGGTCACTGATCTAGCCGCATCCCGTCTGCCGAGGGAAATGGAGGAAGTGCATCGTTTCTCCGTTCGACGGCGCCGAGGTAGCATGTCCCGATCTGCGGTACACGTCGTTCTCTCTGACCAAGCTCCGGCGCGGCAGGGCCTACGCCACCTGCTCACCTAGTTACATCCCGACGACCTCCAGGTATCCCCTCCGGCCTTGCTTCACTGCCCGTCTTCCCACGTCGCTGCATGTGGATCTTCCATAGTTCTTTGACCAAAACGTAGCTCGTCCATCATACTTTCCATATTGCATTCTCGTCCTCACACCGTTTTAGACAAACACAACCGTGTTGTTATCTTCCCCTAGGGCAAGGAATATGCTTCTTTTTTGTCGTCGCATGTGTCATCAACTGTTATTGGCTAGTAATTGTTTCCTTTCTACCTCTTTTTTGCAAACAGGGCTATCCATTTCACCTCGTTGCTATCGCGACCTTTTCGTGAACTGCACAAATCACTTTTTTCTTAAGAGTGTTTTGTGAAGTTGTACTAAAATGTCACACGGGGAACGTCTCTACATTTCAGTGCGACTGCACAAAGGGAGATTGCTTTTGCTCTATCCTCCTCATCCAACTCCGAGCCTAATCTTCTCCAAATAGTTAGTCTTAAGAGAGACTGCAAAGGTGACCGGCTTCTATTTGTGTGTTTATTGTTTCATCAGCAGTCCTCTATTATTGTAATCACACTTAATATCTTTGGAACAGGGACGCTCAGCTCTATTTTAGTGGAACTGCACAAAATGATCAGAATGTTGCATTCTCCAGACAGCTACTTTTTTCCCAACATGCCTTGTTGATTTAGATAGACTTGGGGAGACGTTGCTGCCAATGAAAGCATGGATCAATTTTAATTTAACACCTTCTCACAACTCTGTCTTTAGTTGTGATGTAATTATTAGCTCTGATCTGCTAATAATTGACATGCATTAGCAAGGAAGTTAGTTTTTTATTGTTTCCGAAAGAGCATCGATGGCAAGACACGCGAAACAAAAGTTGAAAGCTCACACCATTGTACAATTTCATGTCACTACAAAATTATTTGTATAGTACGTCAATTATGTAAACAAATGATGGAAGCTTGATACATTGCAAGAAGCCTCTTCATCATCCGGGTCCATGTACCATGCACAAAATTATACTCCTTCGTTCCTAAATATTTGTCTTTTTACAAATTTCAAATGGGCATATTTTAGAGTGTAGATTCACTCATTTTGCTTCATATGTGTACTCCCTCCGTTCCTAAATATTCTATTGGTCTTTCTAGAGATTTCAACAAGTGACTACATACGGAGCAAAATGAACTCTAAAATATGTATATATACATTCGTATGTGCCAGTCCATTTGAAATCTCTAAAAAGACAAATATTTGAGTAGTCACTCATTGAAATCTCTAGAAAGACAAATACTACGGAGTATATTTAAGAACCGAGGGGGTAGTGCACAACCACATGGGAGACTCAGCCCGGTCGTTGCGCCGCATTAATAGTGAGTAATGAGCAGTCAAATGATAAGCCCCACCTTTCCCACTGTAAGTTGCTCTGAAGAAGCAACCATCAATACGCTCTTCTTTGAATCCGTTCATACTACTCCATCCGTCATTGTTTATACAACACGCTTCAAAAAAAAGAAAAAAATGTGTGTGACCAAGGCGACTAGCGATCGGCCTGAAAAATAGCATTGGTAGTTATAGCACGGCGTCTATTACTAGAGGGAATAATGCGTACACACATGCATGCAGTGCTTCCACCCCGGGTACACACATGCATGCACTTACTCCACTCCGTAGTAGTACAGAGTACATGGAGAGAAAACTGTGGACTTGAATGCGGTTACCACGCCCTAATTAATTGAGCATTAAACCAAACGCGTCTAAAGTCTCTCTGGTGGTGGAAATGCATTGAGAGAAATGCAAGATAATGAAGCGCGCCCTGTAAACTGTGACGGATGGAGGAGTAGTATGAAGGTGCAAACCCAAGTACGCGTATGGCCAGTCGGTCAACGCACCTCCTCTTGGCATATCACTGACATGTTGGACAGGAGTGTGAGCAAACCGATCTCAATTGACGGCAAAGAGCCAACCCGCCGTTCCTTGAGAGAGACAAGGAGCGAGAACACACAGACGGGCTCGCACGGAGGCCAAGATATATTCGAGCATGGTTGGATGATTGATATCATTCATTACATGTTGGGCTGCCATTTTCTGCCCTTCTCCGGAATAAACGTGTACTTTATCAGAGATAAGAAAATAAGAGTACAGACGCTCCACCATGCAGCTCTAGTAGTAGTACTACTCGTACTACTGCGCTTGGCTCTTTGCCTCTTCGTGAAGTCGAACAATGATGGTACTCCGCATGTTGGGTACTACACTGTATGCCTCTGACAATCTGACACCGAATGGACTGATGCATGTCCACCGAGGGTAGGTTGCATTAGTCAAAAGGCGTAAGCGAGCTTCACCTTGTCCTGCAAGCTTCTCCTCGTTCTGCGAGTTGACGGGACACACCAAAAAGTAGTACTAGTCCACACTCCCTCCTTTCCGGTTAATATGGCTTAATCTTTTTTGTGGGTAAATGAGAGAGCTTTATTCATATATAAGCATTCTTAGGACGATCAGCCAAGACACTGGTCACTAGGAAGCGAGGTACCCCGAAAAAAAAGAAGTAGGAAGCGAGGTGTTTCATCAAGCCATCTCTCGTCCACATTCAAAGTGCAGCAAGCACGGTTCGCACGAAGATGCGCTGCAAGGTTTGCTGACTTATTTACATGCTGAAAACAAAAAAAGAGCAAATATTACCGAGCGCTACTATTTGTAACAGGATATGAGCCAGAATTAAGCGAGAATTGTGGCAAGTGTTCCATGCAATCAACTTCCATTATCACATGTGAGAACCCTCGAAGAGAACCAAATGTGTTGAAGATTGCTTTATCACATTTTAAAATTATAATAAGAATGCACACGCTCCTCCATCTGGTTCCTAGTACTAGTATAGTACGTACCTTTATAGACTATAGTAGTACTACTAGTACTAGTATACTTTGCGCTTGGCTATTCGCCTATTCGGGAAGTCGAACAATAGTAGCACTAGTAGTATAGTGTATGCTTTTGGCAATCTGACACCGAATTAACTGTTGCACGTCCACCGCCTTAGCGAGGGAGAGCTTGCATTAGTCAAAAGTTTCTCCTTGTCCTGCGAGCCACCGCGCGCAAGCTTCTCCCGTCCTGCAATCTTCTCCTCATTCGGCAAGTTGACGGGACACAGCAAAGGCCCTGTTTGGATCCTTGGGTTAGAGTTAGTTTGGGTTAGTTTGTACTCAACTAACCAAAAAGTATCCAAACAAGAGGGTTAGTTTGGGTTAGAAGCATCTAACCCATCCAAAAAGTCTAACCCACCCAAGAGGTGCTTATTTGGGTTAGTTCTTCTCTGGAGCACTAAAAAACACATTTTTCTCTCGCTCTCGCCACAGCAAATCCCTCGCCACTTCCTCGAAGCTTCTCGTCCTCTTCCTCCCTCCCTCTCGCAACGCCCGTGAAGACGCCTCGCCGTATCCGCGCTCCATCTAACCCTGTCATCTAAACACCTCTTTGGCTAGAGTTAGTTCACGGTTAGTTCAGGGTTAGAATCTAACTCTAACCTCTAACTGAGTTAGAGTATCCAAACAAGGCCAAAGTAATGCTAGTCCAACTGCCTCCTCTCTGGTTAATATGGCTTAATTTCAAACGAGATAAATACACTGTCTGTCACTGTATATTTGTAAAAATATGGTCAGTGAACTTCATAATACGCTCATTGCGCTCAATATATATATATATATTCCGGTGTTTATACGGTCACTAGCTCACCCTGACTGAGTATGTGTGTGCATGCACGTGTAGGTTGAGCACTTAGCATGACCATGTGTGTTCTGCCGTGTGCTCGAACATGCATGCATTAGGGCGTCGCGCGTGTTTTTGCGTCCATGTATACGTGTGACTGTTGCATACTCGTAGGGGGAGTACGTGTAGGGGCCACTAAGGAGTAGTCAAATCACACAGTAAGTTAGTGATGACCCACAAGTATAGGGGATCTATCGTAGTTCTTTCGATAAGTAAGAGTGTCGAACCCAACGAGGAGCAGAAGGAAATGATAAGCGGTTTTCAACAAGGTATTCTTTGCAAGTACTGAAATAAGTGGTAACAGATAGTTTTGTGATAGGATAAATGGTAACGAGCAATAAGTAACAAAAGTAAATAAAGTGCAGCAAGGTGGCCCAATCCTTTTTGTAGCAAAGGAAAAGCCTGGACAAACTCTTATAATAGGAAAAGCGCTCCCGAGGACACATGGGAATATCGTCAAGCTAGTTTTCATCACGCTCATATGATTCACGTTCGGTACTTTGATAATTTGATATGTGGGTGGACCGGTGCTTGGGTACTTCCCTTACTTGGACAAGCATCCCACTTATGATTAACCTCTATTGCAAGCATCCGCAACTACAACAAAAGTATTAAGGTAAAGCTAACCATAGCAGGAAACATATGGATCTAAATCAGCCCCTTACGAAGCAACGCATAAACTAGGGTTTAAGCTTCTGTCACTCTAGCAACCCATCATCTACTTATTACTTCCCAATGCCTTCCTCTAGGCCCAAATAATGGTGAAGTGTTATGTAGTCAACGTTCACATAACACCACTAGAGGTTAGACAACATACATCTTATCAAAATATCGAAGTATACCAAATTCACATGACTACTAATAGCAAGACTTCTCCCTTGTCCTCAGGAACAAACGTAACTACTCACAAAGCATATTCATGTTCATAATCAGAGGGGTAATAATGTGCATAAAGGATCTGAACATATGATCTTCCACCAAATAAACCAACTAGCATCAACTACAACGAGTAATCAACACTACTAGCAACCTACTAGCACCAATCCCGGACTTGGAGACAAGCATTGGATAAAAGAGATGAACTAGGGTTTGGAGATGAGATGGTGCTGGTGAAGATGTTGATGGAGATTGCCCTCTCCCGATGAAAGGAGCGTTGGTGATGACGATGGTGACGATTTCCCCCTCCCGGAGGGAAGTGTCCCTGGCAGAACAGCTCTGCCGGAGCCCTAGATTGGTTCCGCCAAGGTTCCGCCTCGTGGCGGCGGAGTCTCGTCCCGAAGGGTTGCCTCTTATTTTTTTCTCATCGAAAGACTTCATATAGGAGAAGATGGACGTCGGAGAGCCACCAGGGGGCCCAGGAGGTAGGGAGGCGCCCCCCACCCTCGTGAGCAGGGTGTGGGCCCCCTGGCCTTCATCTTTGGCGACGATTTTTCTTTATTTATTTTAAGATATTCCGTGGAGTTTCAAGACTTTTGTAGTTGCACAGAATAGTCCTTCAATATTTGCTCCTTTTCCAGCCCAGAATTCTAGCTGTCGGCATTCTCCCTCTTCATGTAAACCTTGTAAAATAAGAGAGAATAGCCATAAGTATTGTAATATAACGTGAAATAACAGCCCATAATGCAATAAATATTGATATAAAAGCTTGATGCAAAATGGATGTATCAGTTAGTCACAAGAAGCAACCATCATTTCACTCTTGAATGACACGTATGCAATATAAAATGGTTGATATGGAGAGAAAAAGAAAACCACTATATATACACTAGCAGGAGCCTAAGCTACAAGCCTGCTTGCTAAGGTTGCTATCTTCACAAGCATAGAACGATGAGCCTGATCCCGCAGCTTGGGGAAGGGAACAATGTTCTGCGTAGATGCGGTCGACATCGGTGAGGGAGAAAACCCACAGTTGGTGCATCCCAAACGGGGGTCACCGTGGTATGGGCCGATGCCGCGTCCCGACCGCCCTTCTAGCTACAGCCCGACGTCCCAGGTAGTCCATCTTCCTTTTGGAGCTGGCTTGCTCCACTGCCGTAGCTCCATCTCCATGTCGATCTTTCTCTACTTCTACCAGCTTCTACTTGTGATGATTTTACTTCTTCAATATCTTTGCCATCAGGGATGCTCAGGTCGATTTTAGTGAAACTGCACAAAAGCATCATATGATCCGAGGGTGCCAGCCATCCTTCCTTTGACGGGTTCTACCTGGCCAGGGAATTAAATCATGTTTAGGGTTTAGGATTTAAGTCGTAGTGACCCCATCAGTAGTTTTTCTTTCGTACACGCTCTCACAACTTTTTTCTTTAGTTGTGAAGTAAATATTGGCTATGATCTGTGAATCATAGAGATGCATCAGCATGCGTGTTAGTTTTCCTTTGTATTTGATGGAATGTTGTAACGGGATAACCTTGGAATAGGAATGAAAATGGAGTCGAAAGTTTCCGTTTTTCTGGAGAAAAAATGGAAACGGAGAGAAACCAACGTTTCGTTTCGTTGGATTGCACCATCGAGCAAAACCAATGTTTAAATCACGTCTATAGTGTTCGTGTCTCACCCTCCTCCATGGCTCGACCCCACACGGTGGCTCAGCATGCCACTCACCGCAAACCGAGTATACGATAACTTTCCCGCGTGCTTGTCGATGGATCGCGCCATGGAGTACTAGCACTACTGGAAGAGATTGACGAGTTGGGGGAGGACAGCTAGCTATAGCACGGACTCCCAAGAACTTTTTACATGCATGTTGTAGCTGGCTATTGCGACCTTTGAACGCGGAGCAGCCGCGTGCACCCGGAAGCGGCGCGGGCGATGCTCTCTCGGCCGGCGTGCCGCTTCATTACCGGCGCCAGTGAGAGGTCACGTCCGCTCTGGCCGGCAATGAATGCGGCACTGACCGTTTCGGGCGGGAAGCATGCACGGGTGATGAAGAGGTTTCGGGTTGGTCAGGACCGGCCGTGGCAGCGGTTCGGACATGCGCAAACAAAAGATGTTGTACGTTAATATTGCTGCATATATAATTAACAACGTTAATAATGTGCCAGTTGGACAAATATGATTGGAGATGGAGATGGAAATGGAATTTTACATAAACACGGATATGCATGTCTATGAATATGTGTGTGTGCACGACGACTCTCGCGACCTGAAAGCGGGGGCGTGTTTTTGATCGAGTTTTCTTTCTTGGTACATTAGAAAATCAGTTTGTCTAATTCACATCTAGATGTTATTCAAGATATCACATCTAAGCTCCCACAAGTATTTAATGTAGCAACAAGAAACAAAAAAAACTAGGACAAAAAAAATAGACCACAAACAGAGTGGACATCAACTTAGATGTGACATAACTATGTCACATCTAGATGTGTCCTAGACACACCCTTAAAAAATATTCCGCGAGTTTTCGTTACTTTTTTCTAGGAACGCGTGTATTCTATTTAAAACCACTGCTATGGAGAGATTTTTTTACTCCATTATAGCCTCTTGTTTGATAGAGTTTCTCGCGTCTCGCTCTCTCACCCTCTCCATATCAAAACAAGATGACAGTGTCCACTCTATCTCTCTCCTCACCGGTGGTCACAGATCCGGCCGAATCTCGTCCGCTGCGGGAGGTGAGGAGGTGCAGCGTTGACGTTGTCGCCGTCGGCGACAGAGGAAGCCGATGCGCACCGTCCTCTCGAAGCCGGCGCTGGCGCGGACGAAGATCCTCCGCGCCCTTGTTCGCTGCCGTCATGTGGGCAGATCCCGCCCGCCCGCCTAAACGACATCCCGCCCACCTGAGGTATAACTTCTTGTAATGGTCCAGCTCCCCAGGTCGCTGCGTGCGAGTTTTCTTCTATGCGACTACTCACCAGCTCCCCATGCATAGTAGCTAGGGTTCGTCGGCTGGTCCAACATCACAACTAGTACTATTGTAGAGGAAATGTCACTCGAAAAGTTGTCCTGATTTATGCCTCGGTGGAGATATACATATTGTTTCGACAAAAAGTACATGGTGGTTGTGCGGTCATTGTCCATATGGTGGTAGTACTATCACTGGTTAAATGAAGAAATGCTTTTTTTCTCGGGTATCCTAGTTTAGTTCCCATCAAGATATAATTATGATGCTTCTATTTGTTGGTGTACTTTTAATTAATTCTTATTGACAATTGAGATGTCGTTGCTAACCCTTTTTTATAGTTTTGGAAACAGCGATGCGTGTCTCCATACCCGAGCATGTCTTCCTCAATTTTAGTGGAACTGCACAAAATTGGATGGCCATTGTTGTTCCGCCTCACTGTCCTCTGCCACATGGTTCTTCCTTCCTCGACCTTGATTACTGAGAAGAAACATACCACAGTGAGGATTTGTCGAACTTCATAGGTGCTTCACCCAAACTTGATGCCAAATGGATGATGCATCACCACGATTACCTATCCATGCTCATGGTTGCGCCTCATGGTTGCGTCGGCTGGTGAAGCTGATCGATTTTCAATGAAAAACAAGCTATCTTCCATCAGTGCTCTTTGCTTGTTACGCACAAAGATGATATCCTTCGTCAGTTCACCTTGGTTGCATTGGAGACGCAGTCGTCTTTCACGTTGGTTCAATTTTATCACACAATTGGCTATGAAATCAAATGTTTCCTCGAAGAAGGATCGACGTTGGTACTAAGAGCATAAGTTTTGTATTGATTTCTAAGCCTTCTCACAACTTTGTCTCCAGCTCCCCTGTAATTTTATTTGTCCAACTATTAACTTTGATTTAAAAAATGGAGTCGACTAAAAACCCGGATGGACGTAGTAGCCCTCCATTTTTATTTACTCCGCATATTAGATTTGACTGAAGTCAAACTTTGTAATACTCTCAAACCTTTCCGATAATTGAAATTAAAATTCTTTATTTGTACACACTCTCACACGTTTCCGATAATCTGGCGCATGTGTGGTTGTTCACTTAAGGGAGGGTAGTGTACCGCACGTGAAGGACAGTAAGTGCGACCAGGACGCGTGGGCATGGATCGTTAGTTCATCGGAAGTAGTACTCCCTCCGTCTAGGTGTGTAGTAAGTCATCTTACGAAAACCAAATAATTCCAAAACACTTAGGCGTGGTGCATTAACTTCTACCTCGTTTTTTGTTTCTTAACATTTCAACCAATAAGAGATAAAGGGTGTGCATGCTTTTAATGACTTGAGACTATGAAACACGACGTGCAGTGGTTAGTTCATTGCATGCAATACTATTAATTAGCAAATAAACATTAACGTTTCTCGTTTTCCACTCCTCCTTGGTCACGGTGCACAGCCTAAGATGACTTACTCACCTAGACGGAGGGAGTAGTAGTTTTCTTCACTGTACGTTAAATAAAGAGTGTCATTTCATACTACCTCTCTCTCAGTTTACAGGGCGTGCGCGTACCCATAGGTCGTCAATTTGACCAACCTAATACAAGTCATATATTATAAAAAATATACCAACATAAACTTCGGAGTTTCTATTTTCAAAAGGTATAATTTTTGTGTTATATAGTTTATATTAGGGTGATTAAATTGGCAACCTCGGTATATGCGTAGGACTTGTAAACTGAAACGGAGGTAGTACTTAGACAATTTAAAACGATTGTTATGGAAAGAATAAGAAAACCACTCCACTATATATTAGTCGTATACATGAGAGTACTATATGGACGCAGCTTCATTGACTTAGTGCACCAGCCTTTGGGTTTATGATAGGTGGACCCACAATGTGGCTGGCTCACCTGTCATACAGCCAAAAGCAGATGCAGTGAAGGCACCGGAGCTCAGTCCATACTACATTAGTATATATATAAGCGGGAGCCTCAGCGCTTGTTCGCTAGGGTTTGCACTCTCCACACGCTCGCCGCACTACATATATGTTACACGCTGGAGGCTCAGCGTTCATTTGCTAGGGTTTGCTATATTCACAGTCTCTCACCCTCTCTTCACCAGATCTAAACAAGACTGCATTGGCCTCTTGTCTCTCTCTCCCCCCTCACAGCTGGTGAAGGAGGCGTCCGTATCCCGTCGCAACGGGAAGGGGAGGAGGTGCAGCATTCACTCTACCGCCTTCGGCGAGGGAGACAATCCACTGCCGGCTGCACTGTTCTCTTTCACCCAGCGCCAGTGCGGGAGGGCCACCGACCCCTTCTTCCTCGCCTCCGTATGTAGTGTGGGCAGATCCGGCCTCCCGCAGCACGCCTTGCCACATCCCGACGACCCTAAGGTATAAGTTTCTTTGAAACCGTCGTTGCTCTCGCTGCATGTGAATCTTTTTTGTTCTGTAGTCGAATCTTTTTTTTTGACTATGAACAGTAGGGTAAAACCCCACTGCAATTTTTATTAAAATATAAAAAGAGTAGCACTGAACAAAGAGAAAAAGAAATAAACCAAACTATACAGCAAGCTAAGGTAGCTAGCTAAGACTAAGAAAACAACAAAAAAAGATACAAACAAGGGCTTGAGGTGAGCCCCTGAAAGGAAAACTAAGACTAAAACTAAAACTAAAAGAAGGACTCCTCAAGAAACTAGCAAGCTAGCCAGCCAGATGTTGAATTCAGCAGCATATTTAGCCTTGATCCTGTGGGACAGCAACTTCAGTTCCTCAAAGTAAATGTGCTTCCAACCTTGGAAGGAGGGCTGAATGTTCTCAAAAATCTTATTGTTCCTTGTAATCCAAATATCCCAAGAACTCAGGATGATGATCTCCATGAAGAAAGGAACCTTCAACTTTTCCTTCAGATCTTGGAAGGCCTCTAGCACAGATAAGTTTGGAGATCTTTGTGGACATATGAAATTCCAACATATCATAGAGAATTGGCACCCCAGAATAAATGATGTAGAGTTTCTTCTTGTTGGCAATTCATCACTACACAATTGTATTCTTCCAAGATCATAGTTTTCCTTCTCAGCAGTTTGTGCTTAGGTTGACATGAAGACTTCTAAATCCAGGCAAAGTGAGGTGGCACTTGTTTGGCTCCTATGATCACTCTGTATGCCTTTGAAGCAGAGAAGTTACTGTTGCCCCATATATAACTCCAAGTGTCAGACATATGTAGAAATTCAGATTGTCTCAGATCATGGCAAACTTCTTCTAACAAAAGAAACTGCTGGTATGCTTGGTTGGACAGAGGCAGGTGGAACAAATCTTCAAGGTACTCAGTGCTCACCACTTGTTGAACTGTCATTGTAGCATCTTGCACAAAAGAATAAAGATGAAGTTATTCTTGCTGTAAGACAATAGTGCCCCACAAATCAGACCCGAAAAAGGCAGTTCTACCATCCCCTAAGTTACATCTGGCCATGGCTTTATACTGATCAGTTAATTGAAGGATGGATCTCCACCCGAAAGACCCAACCAAATCATTCAATGGTAATTTATTGTCCTGGTAGGGTGCTTCCCAGATGAGGTTAACCCAAAGGACTGTAGTCGAATCTAGGTCTTGGTTCAAAGAGGAAAGAAGGGTGTGGTGGAGTGGAGAATGAATCTAGGACGTGGTTCAATGAGGAAAGGAGAGAGGAAGTAGTATAGACTGGCTATCCAGCCGCTTTGTTGGTCGAAAAGGAAAAGGGGGTAACCCAGTACACACATCTGTAAGGATCCGATCTCTTTGTTGAAAAGGGAAAGAAACTGGGGGGTCGGGTAGTTTGTGCAGGACTAGATTTGCTGCCCTCACATAGGAAAAAAGTTCAAAGAGAACAAATATGGGACCAACACAGATATGCTGCTTGGCTACATACTCTGCATCACCCATTTATACGTGTCGACGCACATGGTGCTAGCATGTCCCATACAGCTATTTTGCTGTTGTTAATCTAAGAATGCCGCTGGAAAATTGAAGCAATGCCACTATTAAAAGTAAATTATATTTTTTAACAAATGTTGTTTCAAGAAAATGTCTCTGTTAATATGAATCAATGCAACCGTTTTAGAAATGCTACTATCCTACTTTGTTTTCCATCCAAGATAAGTTAGATGCTTCTTTCTGTCACCGTTTGTTTCATCCTCCTTTATCGGCAAGTAATATTTTCCTTTTTTGCCTCTGTTAAAACAGGGGTATCGATTCAACTTGTTGCTATTGCGACATTTTGCTTCGCTACTCAAAACACTTATGTTTTAAGAGTGTTTTGTGCAGATCAACTTGAATGTCACACCGGTGACTTTGCTTAATTTTGGTGAACTGTACAAAAGGAGATCGAGATTTGTTTCCAGTCTTCATGGCGAGTTGTTTCAAATCTTGGTCTCAACCACATGATGTGCAGTGTGCTTTGTGATGTTGTGCTACTTGTTTTGGTACTGTTCTAAATAAATGTTGAATTGAAGCTATTGTATTGCTGTCTTTTCCCATTAACTAGTGAACAAAAATGGGACCAACCCAGACATGATGCTTGTTGCTTTGTTACAACAAATTCAGCATCACCCCCTTTATAAGCCAGTAATTGATGCCACTCTTGGAATTAACTACTGAATCTTATTTCAAAACTGCAACACTTGTTAGGGATTGGCGGGATTACCATTTTTGTGGCTGCATGTTTCATCCTCCTTTATTAGCCAGTAATTGATTCCTTTTTTGCCTCTGTTTAAACAGGGATATCTATTCAACTTGTTGCTATTGCGACATTTTGCTTCGCTATGCGTAACACTTTGCTTGATTTCAGTGCAACTGCACAAAACGAGATTGGATTTCCTATTCGTGTTGGCAGATTCGTATTTTATCCTGGTGTTCTCATGAAAGGTCAG
The DNA here is from genome assembly GCA_963921465.1 of Triticum timopheevii. Taxonomy (NCBI): domain Eukaryota; kingdom Viridiplantae; phylum Streptophyta; class Magnoliopsida; order Poales; family Poaceae; genus Triticum; species Triticum timopheevii. The sequence goes on along the minus strand of OY997264.1, from coordinate 39,323,676 downwards.
TACAGGCCTTCATCCACATGATTGAGCAGTGTGCTTTGAGATGTTGTGCTACTTGTATTGGTACTGTTTTAAATAAATGTTGAATTGAAGCTATTGTATTGCTGTCTTTTCCCATTAAGTAGTGAACAAAAATGGGACCAACCCAGTCCTGATGCTTGTTGCTTTGTTACAACAAACTCTGCATCACCCCCTTTATAAGTAGATGGAAGCACGTATTGTTGTTGCACCCACTCTCCCCTGAAACTGTTTATGCTTTTCGTTAATCTAATACCGCTGGTAAAATTAAGCAATGCCACTCTCAGAATTAATTAACTAGTGAATCTTAGTTCAAAACTGCAACACTTGTTAGGAATGGTACTATCCTGCTTTGTAGTTCTTTCTACATGTTTAACCAAGGTATTGTTAAGATAATGTATCTGTTAAAATGAATCAGTTGCATTGTTTTAGGAATGGTACTTTTCTGCTTTATCGTTCTTTATACATGTTGAAACAAGTCATCAACCATTATTTCTCAGTAATTGTTTCCCTTATACCTATTGTTGCTTATAGGGATATCAAAATTAAAGCTCGGTTTTATTCCGACTTTGATTTTAGTTGAACTGCACAAAAGGAGCCAATGTGTCCAAGGCAAACTGCTGCGTTACTGGGTCCAGTTGGTCGTTCCACTTTGCGGAAAGAAGCAGTCACTGTTTGCCCTACATTACAGAAGGAATGACTGAGAAGCTTTACAGAGTATTATTAGACACTGGTGACATGACTAGTCTGCAGAGACCATTGGCAATTTAACAACACGTGGAGTGCCCTGGGCAAAAAGTACCCAAACAAGTACAAGAAGCTACGACAGGACACCACGATCATAGGCATTACATATTTTGAATGGGAAAAGCTTGTCAAAGTTTAATCATTGATGTTAGCAAGAAGACGTTAGTTTAATATATTGGAATTGGAAAACCTTGTCAAAATTTGCTCAATGATGTTAGCCAGAAGACATGCATTTGATATTTTTGAGTGGGACCCCCTTGCTATGAGCAACGTCGAGTGTTTTTTCCTATTCCTGTGTTCACTTTAGAAGTAAATAGTTACACTCTGCTGAGATATTCCTGTGTTAAGAGTTTGCTCTGAATATTGTCTATGTAATGCCAGGCCTTGTGTTTGATGGCAAAGTTGAGCTTGGAATGTTGTGGCATGTGGCATCACGAGCTGTTCACCGTGCCTCATGAGAATAATGCTTCGTATTGTTTTGCATGTCGATCTAATGCCAGTGATTTGCTTGTTAAGAAGATCATCCTCTTTTGTTGTTTCCGTGCATAAGAAGTTCATCGTCTGATGTTTCATTCATAGCCTATACGACATGTCGGGTAGGTTAGACGTGAAATCATATGATCTTCCCACCAACTCATGATATTAGGCCGTGATTGGATCGTCATTTTCCAACCAAACCACTTGTAAAACTAATGCTTGTAAATTAAAGAAGATGGTCTCGGGCGAAGGCGCTTGGTTGGTCGATTTCGACTAGTAAAATATCGGAAGTACTTCACACACGATAAAAAAGCTAAACGACACTCGGACGATTGCTAATCCAGCCGTTAGCTGTTGTTTTAGCCTTGCCCATGGATGGCATGATACACATGTCGTGCATGTATCGTCTGGGAATGTCGTCCATATAGTAGTGCTCGTAAAATATACACTGGTCTCTCAAATTACACGCGTAACCCGCCGGTTTTACTTACAGACCTCGGGCCCTCGGTTTCATTACGCCTGTATTTTACGCGTTCTTTCTGATGACGAGTAAATTACACTTGTATGTTAATACAAGTTTGAAATAAACCAGAGCTCCCAAGCGCAGCCTTACCGTTTCATGCCGTCTCAATTTCTCGAAGGTGCTCATAGATGTCCATTGATCCTGGCTTCCTGAATGAGTAGCGGGCGCTGTATCAGACCTCCGTAGGGCCCGTGAGGCCCTCTCTGTTGTCCTTCGAGTTGTTGCGCTTGCCGTGGCGCCAAGCATTGTTAACATCGTCAACGAACGTGAGGATTCAGGAGATGACTTTATTTTGACTGGATAACACTAGGGACCCACAAGGGCCATAGCCGTACGTACGCAAGTGCCTCCTTATTATGTACAACTATATTTTTTTTTGCTTTCTCCTAGTTTCCTGACATCACGGTCCCACACCATTGTCAACCTATGTAGTCAATATAAACGAGAGAATTGCACAAGGTGCGGCCGACAGCTGGGACCAAGCAGCTCGAGCAGTATTTGTGTTTTTGAGGCGTGAGCACTGCAGAGTTTTTCTTGGCGATGATTTCGTTGTTGTTCAGAGAAGAGCATGGTATTAACTGGGCGGGCTGTGGCCCGTCTAGCCCAGGCCAAATATCCAGCCCAGATACTATTTTTTTCAAGATGAAAATGGCTAGCCCAGCTATATGTCTTTTTGAGGAATACCCAGGCAAGGTCAACTTGTTATTCTCTGCCCCGCGGGGCTGCAAATCTTTCCTAGGAGGGATGCATTAGGCTTAACAGGAAAATGGGCTATAAAAAATAATAAATGGGATGTAATTATAAAAACTAGGTAGTAACTATTAAAAAATGTACCAACCACGAAATTAGTTTATAAAATATTATTTATGGATTTTGAAAATCTTAAACTTTCATTGTTGCACGTGCAATGTTTCGTTGGATTTCTACGTAATACAAATTTATATTTAATCTAACTAGAAATTTCGGGATAAAAATATATCGGATCCCATCAAAATGTGGGAAATTTTATTGAATTCTGTCTTCAATGGTTGGTTGAAATTATTAATCGTTGTCCTAGCTAGAAAACGGGTTGTACTTTTAACAAACTGTAAGTGGGCAGTTGTAAATCCCATTATAATTCAAAAATGGGTTGTACATTCTTACAAAACGCAAATGGGCTATAAGTTCTCTGCCACACACTTGTGGGCCTACTAAGTGACGCGTCCCCTAAAAAAATAAGTTGATGCGTATGCAAGGCTTTGTCAACTTATTATAGTCAACACATGGTTCTAGCAGAAGTGGTCGTTGGATGTCTATCCAACGGATGTCGTGCTTCTTCTTCAATCTCGGATATTCTTAGCTTCGGCCGCCCAAAACATGATTCCTCCCCCTGGCATCTGGGGCACACCGTTTTGGAGGCTGACCTGTGGGCCTACTTAGTTGGAGCGTACTAAGGGCTTTGTCAACTTAGTCAATATAAACGATTCTAGCTTCAATGACCGTACGATGTCAATCCAATGGCCGTAGTGCTTCTTCAACCTCTGGTCTTCTTGGTCCAGCCGCCCAAAGCAGCGCCGGTCGTGCCGCCTGCTCCTGTCTCTCGTGGCCGGTTGTGCTGCCGCGGAGGCCTCACCGCCCCCATACTACTCCCACCGCTGGCCAGGCCATCACTCCACTCACCCACACCCCCTGTTATTCTGCGGCGACGGCAGCCTCACACCGCAGTCGAACCAGTGAACCCTCGTACTCCTCTCCGCGCGGGCTTCCACTACTGCGTCTTCCCCGGCTCCGCGTCGTCCCCTTCCTAGGCCTCGCCGTCGTCCACCGCACTGGTGCTCTCGGTGCGGCGTGGTCAACGTGGTCAACGACTGACTTCCATCGGAGGAGTACTTACGTGGACTCTCGGTGCGGCGTGGTCAACGTGGTCAACGACTGACTTCCATCGGAGGAGTACTTACGTGGAGAGGCTGACAGCTGGGTCCACGGCGGCCGCAAGGAAGTGCCTCCTTATTACGCGCAAAATAATTATTCCTCCACCTGACAGCAGGGACCCACCGGACGAGCCATCTTATTTCGTGAAAAATACGTTTCCCCCCTGACTACAGGCACCCACCGGACGGGCCACCGTATTTCATGAAAAAAACGTTCCCCCCACTGTCAGCTCGGACCCACCGAAAGTGCCTCTTTATTACGCACAAAAAAATGAATACTCCCCCTGCTAGCTGGCCCCACCATGGTGGGAGGCTGACTTGTGGGCCTACTAAGTTGACGGGGATGGAGGGCTTTGTCAACTTAGTCAATATGAACGACTCTAGCTCCAGTGACTGTACGATGTCCATCCAACGGCCGTAGTGCTTCTTCAACCTCTGGTCTTCTTGCTCCAGCCGCCCAAAGCAGCGCCGGTCGTGCCGCCTGCTCCTGCCTCCCGTGGCCGGCTGTGCTGCCGCGGTGGCCTCACCGCCCCCTACTATTCCCACCGCTGGCCAGGCCCTGCGTCTACGGCAGCCTCACACCACAGCCGAACGAGTGAACCCTCATACTCCTCTCCGCGTGGGCATCCACTGCCGCATCTTCACCGGCTCCATGTCGTCCCCTTCCTAGGCCTCGCCGTCGTCCAACGTGGTCAAGGAACGACTTCCATCGGACGTGGACTGTACGTGGAGAGGCTGACAGCTGGGTCCACGGCCGCAGCAAGGAAGTGCCTCCTTATTACGCGGAAAAAATGATTCCTCCACCTGACAGCAGGGACCCACCGGACGGGCCACCGTATTTCGCGAAAAAATGTTTCCCTCCTGACTGCTGGGACCCACCAGCTACACCTTCACACGCAAGGAAGTGCGTCCGGGCAAAAAAATGATTCGCCCCCTGACTGCTGGGACCCACCAGCTACATCTTCACACGCAAGGAAGTGCGTCCGGCCAAAAAAACCAAAACGATTCGCCCCCCTGACTGCTGGGACCCACCAGCTACATCTTCGCAGGCAAGGAAGTGCCTGACAGTCGGGACCCACCTGGTTGAAGCGTACGTAGCGTTGTCATTCTGGTCGTGAACGTGTACGTACATACTGGTCGATGTAGAGGCGCGCCCGTGTGGTAGTAGAGGCGCGCAAGATGTGTTAGTAGAGGCGCGCACGTAGCATGTACACATACGTACATACGGGCAGGGTCTCGAACGCATACTCGCGCATACGTACATGGCTGCGTTGGAACGGAGAAACAGCGTCATCGTCGTGTTCATGGGGAGGCAACGGAATGTGTCGTGTTTATGGGAAGGCAACGGAATGCGCCATGTTCATGGGGAGGCAACGGAATGCATCGTGTTCGTCGGGAGGCAACAGAACACATGGGAGCCAACCGGCTGGGTCGGAGCGGAATGCGTCGTCGTGTTCATCGGGAGGGCTTGCACGGAACAGGCGATGGAAACAAGGCCCGGCGTACCAAAGAACGAAGGAAACGGACCTCCTACGGTCGAAACGGGGGTCCTGTTGATCGGGAGGGGTGTGGCGTACCGCAAAACGGACGAAACAGACCTCCTACGGTCGAAACCGGGGTCCTGTTGATCAGGAGAGGTATGGCGTACCGCAAAACAGATGAAACGGACCTCCTACGGTCGAAAGGGGGGTCCTGTTGATCGAGAGGGGTGTGGCGTACCGCAAAACAGACGAAACGGACTTGTGTTGAAGCGCTACGGTCGAAACGGGGGTCCTGTTCATCGGGAGGGGTGTGGCGTACCGCAAAACGGGACTCCACGGGATACTGTTCATCTCCACCATCAACCTCCCAGCCTCCACGGGCTACCGTCGACCTCCTCCAGCCTCCACGGGCTCCTGTTCATCCGGCCTTCACCGCGCGCTACTCCACCGACTACTGTTCAACCATCCCTCCACCGTCTACTGTTCATCCAGCCCTCCACACCACGGGGTCCTGTTCAACCACCCCTCCACCGGCACCCCTCCACCGTCTACAGTTCATCCAGCCCTCCACCACACCACGGCGTCCTGTTCATCCAGAGGCAACGCCACAGCTCACTGTTCATCCAACCCCCCCCCCCCCCCCCGCAACGCTCACTGTTCATCCCAGAGGCAGCATCGATCGACTTCAGTTAGCAGCAGTAGCGAAAGAGTGGGTGGTGGCGGGGTTGCAAGTGATGACGCAACACTTCACGTCGAGGCAGAGAAGAGGCGGCAATTGAGGGTTGCTAGTTCCATACAATGTTGTTGGTCGTTGGTGGCCGTATGAATACAATGGAGCCCTGTCTTAATTCGAATGAAGAAGAGGCGATAGGAGGGGGTCTACAAATATATGAGGAAAAGTTTGCGGTTCAACGAGGCACGTGGCAAACGAGCGAAGTGGCCGATGCCAGGGCGCCATCAACCAACTCGTCTGGATCATCTATTATATATTTTTATTTTGTGGACGTTTCTACGCATCAGCCGACGGATCTTTTTAAAAGATCCGCCGCCGCGCGAGTAGTCCGATGGATTAAAGGTCAAACGTCATCTTCTATCACTGCAACACAGGACATGTTGCAGAACTTTTTATAGCATAGGTCAAGTTGGAGATTCTTTTCATAAATAGGTCTTGTTATAGTTTTTTTGCAACATATGTCTTGTTGCAACACGTGTCATGTGGCTGTCCGTGTGGCATGTGGCACGAACTGTGTTGCGCTCGGCTGTTTTGCAACACGACCAATGTTGCAAAACAAGAGAGCGCTGTTGAGGGTGTTATGCGCGCGAATGATGATTGGATGGTTGCGGTCATGGTCGACGTGCACAAATGATTCGCCGGTTGACAGAAAACATCTCCCTTACTTTATCTATGGGATCCTAACAATTTTTCCTGGCTATTAGAGCATCTCCAGCCGAGCCCCCTGGAACGCCCCCAAGCCACTTTTTTGGCACCGGCGCAAAAAAAACCTCCCAGCCACACCCCCACGAGCCTACTTTTCACCGGATTTGTTAAAAAACACAACCGGCAATCTCACCCCGAACCAAGCCCCCCGGGGGGCAGCTGGGGACGCCGGTGCCACTTTATTGTATCCTGTGGCCCACCTGCAGTCGCATCTCTCTCTCTCCCTGTCGCTTTCTCCACTTTCTCCTCGCAGAGCCCAGACCTTCCCTCTCTCCGTCCGTTTTCTCTCTCGCCATGCCAGCTTGAAGCCAAGCCCCGCCCCGGAGCCTTGCCACCGCAGCTCAGGCCCGCAGCATCGCTGCTGCGCTCGGCCGCCCGCGCTGCCCTGCCAGCCATCTGCGGCCGCGCCCCGCGTCGGGTCGCCGTTCCCGGCCTCCCGCCAGCCAACCCGGCCTCCACCCCTCTACGTCGCGCGCCCGGAAGCACACTCGGCCTCCCGCCAGCCAGCCCGTGCCGCCCCGCCACCCCTCTGTGTCACGCGCCTGGCCTCCCGCGCCGCCAGCCAGCTCCTCTACTGCCTCGCCGTGTGGCACAGCGCACGCTGGCCGCCCCCTGCGTGCTTCCGTGGACGGCTGCTGGACGTGGTCGAGCGGGGCGAGATGAGAGAGGTGGTGTCGTCGCCGCTGCGGTTCCCGTCCCCGCTGGCGCTGGTCTGGGGTAGCATCTCCACACTACAAAAAAAATACACTTCCGTGATGATACGTGTTTGTCATAGTAGGTCGCGTTTTCTGTCATGCATGTACATCCATGACGATTTTATGACAGAATCAAGATAGTCATACCTCCATGACATTACCGAAATTATCATCACAGAAGTGTCCACTTCCATGACGATAAATCGCGCATCACAGAAGTGCTTTCGTCAAGGGTGACCGACACGTGGCATCCACCGTAATGGAACGCCGTTAAGCTATAAGGTCAGGTTTTGGATCTGATAACCTGTTAATAGCCCCGACCAATGGGGATTTTCCACGTGTAAAATCATCATTGGCTGGAGGAAACACGTGTCGTCTCATCGTTGGGACAGATGTCATCCACTCATTGGACGGAAGGCGCCTATGATACGTCGACATGTGGCATGGCCCAACAGAGGCCCATTCCTGTGAAAAGGCCGGCCCGTTTGACTTGGTCAAAAGGTGGCGGGCCGACCCATGGAAAGCCTGTTAATGGCATGTTCCCATATAGCCCATATACAGCCTGCTAACCCAAGGCCCGTTACGCCCTATCCGAATTAGGCCCAGTAGCGTCATCTGGGCCATCCAATATGATTCCAGCCCGTTTTCACTTCTGGCCCATGTATGGCCCATGACGTCTTTCGGCCCATATGAGGCCCTATGTAATTCTTGGCCTATTAACGACCCGTGGTGAAACTGGCCCGTAATGAACAGTGTATCACTTTACACCCATTAACGGCCCGTGGTGAAATTGGCCCGTAATGAACAGTGTATCACTTTATACCCATTAACGGCCCATTATTCCGATGGGCCGTTTCCAGCCCATGTTATCTTTCAGCCTTCTCAGAGCCCATTTATTCTTGGGCTCATTTCCAGCATTCGTTTACTTACGGTCCGTTACTATCATTTTCTGCTTGTGGGCCAAATTCAGCCCGTGGTTATAGTCGGCCCGTTTGTGGTCCGTTAATATGTTGGGCCATTTTCATAGCGTCATCAAATACGGCCTATTGATGATGGCCCGTTATAGTCGGCCCATGAACGGACGATTCCAACTCTAGCCCGTTTACGGCTATAATGCGGTCTATTTGGCCCATGTTTGGCCAATCGATCATACGGCCCATATAAGGCCCATTGATGATACGACCCGCAGAAGGCCCATTGTTTCTACGGCCCGTAGAAGGCCCATTGTTTCTATGGCCCGTAGAAGGCCCACTATTTCTACCGCCAGTAGGAGGCCCAGTGTCACTACAGTAAATATTAGCGCATGGTTATTGTGGCCTAGTTTTAAAAAATAGGTTATTGCAGCCACTAGCAAACCGCAGAAAAAGAACTACAATGACTACAAGCAAACAAATAAACAAGACAACAAGGAAATAAATAAGCAAGCAACTAACACTAGGCTATCATGGCTATTACACATATTACATCCACTGGGCATAGAAGTTCGCCACCAGTGCAAATATAGGGAACAAAGCAGCATATCACATACACTGGTTGTCAAAGTTGGCGACTAGCGCAAATAAAACCCGCTGCAAAAAAAATCCAGAACTGAAACCACTTTAGAAGATCTCAAAAACAACATCCTAGGTACCCATAATGCTGGCAAAATGCTTAGCAAGCTTATTAACTTTCTCTTGTTTGGCGCTTAAATCCTCCAGCGCTTGCTGGTTGCACCAGGAAATATGCATCTGAATTCTACAGGACTTCCTCAGTCCTTCAGCTTCCTGTCGCAGCACATCTGATCGATGTCTTTCAACTTGAAGTTGAGGCTCAAAAAGACGAACTGATTCAGGCAGCGAGTTCGAAGAGCTTGTGCCAGCAGTAGTGGCCAGTAACTCAAACACTAGATCAAGACGGGACTTTTGGGTTCTCTCACTGTCGTCAAGATAGTTTTTATCAGCTTTCTTGGAGATTGAGGGAGTCCTGGACTAGGGGGTGTCCGGACAGCCGGACTATCATCGTCCGCCGGACTCCAAGACTACGAAGATACAAGATTGAAGACTCTGTCCCGTGTCCGGATGGGACTTTCCTTGGCGTGGAAGGCAAGCTTGGCGATACGGATATGTAGATCTCCTACCATTGTAACCGACTCTGTGTAACCCTAGCCCTCTCCGGTGTCTATATAAACCGGAGGGTTTTAGTCCGTAGGACACAACAACCATTACAACAATCATACCATAGGCTAGCTTCTAGGGTTTAGCCTCCTTGATCTCGTGGTAGATCCACTCTTGTACTACCCATATCATCAATATCAATCAAGCAGGAGTAGGGTTTTACCTCCATCGAGAGGGCCCGAACCTGGGTAAAAACATCGTGTCCCATGTCTCCTGTTACCATCCGCCTAGACGCATAGTTCGGGACCCCCTACCCGAGATCCGCCGGTTTTGACACCGACATTGGTGCTTTCATTGAGAGTTCCTCTGTGTCCTCACCGATAGGCTTGATGGCTTCTTCAATCAACAGCAACGACGTCCAGGGTGAGACTTCTCTCCCCGGATAGATCTTCGTATTCGGCGGCTTCGCACTGCGTGCCCATTCGCTTGGCCATCTGGAGCAGATCGAAAGCTACGCCCCTAGCCGTCAGGTCAGATTTGGAAGCCTAAACTTCACGGCGGACATCCGCGGAGAATTGATCTTCGACAGATCCAATCCGCAGCCAAGCGTGCCACACATTCACGATGGGCACGACCTAGCTCTGCCGCCGGATAGTACCTTGGAGGCCGCACATGAATCCGCTCCGATCCTTAGTTCGGAGCCGATCGCACAGATCGAGGACGGGTGGCTGGACACCGCCTCGGGAGCTGCAACTTCTACGGCGATGGAGCCGAACTCTGACCTCGTCCCTTATAAAGCTCGTGACTCCGAGGTGTTGGACTCCCTGCCGGACTCCGAACCTCCTGCGCACCTGCCAATCAAATCCGATTGGGCGCCGATCATGGAGTTCACCGCCGCGGACATCTTTCAGCACTCGCCCTTTGGCGACATCCTAAATTCGCTAAAGCATCTCTCGCTATTCGGAGAGCCCTGGCCGGACTATGGCCAGGATGGTTGGGATGCGGACGACGAAGAAATTCAAAGCCCACCCACCACCCACTTTGTAGCCACTGTCGACGATCTAACCGACATGCTAGACTATGACTCCGAAGACATCGACGGTATGGACGACGATGCTGGAGACGATCAAGAACTAGCGCTCACAGAGCACTGGAAGGCCACCCCAACCCATGATGTATATATGGTGGATACCCCGAAAGGAAGCGATAACGAGGACCAACGGGGCGGGGCAAAGGATAATCCCGCCGATAAACAACCAAAATGGCGACGCAGACGCCGCCCTAAGTCCCGCCTCGACAACAACAGCGCTCCTAACGACCCAGCAATAGAGCAGGGCAAACCAGTGGACGACGAACATGCAACCAAACAACCGTCCGAACAGGACGAATCGGATAATCAATCCATGCCCGGCGAAACCAACAGTCCAGACAACCTTACACCGGACACACCACCGGAGAATAAGAGCCCTCGCAAAAGACTCGTCGCCACTGCAAGAAGTCTGAAGAAGGAAAAATGGAAGCTCAAAACAGCGGAAGACATACTCAGAATGAGGTGCAGCAAAGTGCTCAAAACCGCAGACAAATACGGCAATGGCCATCAATCAAAGAGCTACCCGAAGCGCAAGCTGCTGCCAGAATTTGACGAGGAGGCCATAGAGCCCCCACAGTCAAAAAACAAAGAGGCCTCCTGGCCGGATAGACGGCCAGATGATAGGCCAAAAATTACAAGCGGCACCGCACACAAGCCGACTCATGATCCTGGGAAAACAGATGGCCCAGCGAGGTCCATTTACGGGCCAAAAAAGAGGGGCCCAGGAAGCAACACAACACGCCAAGTGTCCGAAGACAGCGGTACACCCAAATACAGGGGCGCCGCACACCCACTATGTTTCACCAATGAGGTGCTGGATCATGAATTCCCAGCAGGGTTTAAACCCATAAACATGGAGGCTTACGACGGAACAACAGACCCTGGAGTCTGGATAGAGGATTATATACTACACATACACATGGCTAGAGGAGATGATCTCCACGCCATAAAATATCTACCCCTCAAGCTCAAAGCGCCAGCTCGTCATTGGCTCAAAAGCCTCCTAGAAAACACTGTTGGAAGTTGGGAAGAGCTTGAGGACGCGTTTAGAGCAAATTTTCAAGGGACTTATGTCCGCCCTCTGGATGCAGACGATCTAAGTCATATAACTCAACAGCCCGGAGAGTCAGCGCGCCAATTCTGGAACAGGTTCCTTACTAAAAAGAACCAAATAGTCGACTGTCCGGACGCCGAAGCCTTAGCAGATTTTAGACACAACGTCCGAGACGAATGGCTCGCCAGACACCTCAGCCAAGAGAAGCCAAGGACAATGTCCGCGCTAACAAGCCTCATGACCCGCTTTTGCGCGGGGGAAGACAGCTGGCTAGCAAGATGCAGCACCAGCGACCCAAGTACATCCGAGATCAGAGATGGAAATGGAAAATCACGGCGCAGAAAAGATCAGCGCCGGAATAAAGAGAAAAGCCCAAAGAACACGGCGGTCAACTCCGGATTCAAAAGCTCGCGGCCAAACAACAAAACACTGCCTCTTAAGGACAACAGTGATGAGCTATCCAACTTAAACAAAATTTTGGATCGGATATGTCAAATCCACAGTACCTCCGGAAGGCCCGCAAACCACACCCACCGAGATTGTTGGGTTTTCAAACAGTCTGGCCAACTCAACGCCAAACACAAGGGGCTTGACGCACCAAGCGAGGACGATGACGAACCCCACCAACAGGGCACCGGAAAACAAAAGACTTTCCCACAAGAAGTCAAAGCAGTAAACTCACTTCATGTGATAATATGGAAAAACAATGCGGCACCCGCTAAGATGGGTCTCGCACGGTCCACTCCAGAGCAACCTCGAGATTGGATGTCAAAAGCAATCACTTTTGATCACCTGGATTATTCCAGAAGTGTTCGAAATGCAGGATGGACTACTCTGATATTGGATCCTATAATCGACGGACTATAATTTACACAAGTCCTGATGGACGGCGGCAGCGATTTAAACCTGCTATATCCGAACACAATCCGCAAGTTGGGGATAGAACTTACTAAAATTCGACATAGCCACACTTCCTTTAAAGGAGTGACGCCAGGCCCTTACGCCAAGTGCACAGGCTCCTTATTACTAGAAGTTGTGTTCGGGTCACCGAACAACTTCCGACGCGAAAAACTAATCTTTCATGTCGCCCCATTCAGAAGTAGCTATCAAGCACTATTGGGACGTGAAGCTTTTGTCCGCTTTAACGCCATACCACATTACGCGTCTCTTACACTCAAAATGCCCGGCCCACGTGGCATCATTTCATTAAGAGGGTCATTCAAAGACCCCGGACACGGCCAGACGAGTCCAGCATAGATAAGCTAGGGGCTCCCTAGCCGCACACCCCTTCACAGGGGGCTGTGCGTATAAGCAATAATGAGCTAATATAGACTCCGCTTTATTCATTTATTAATATTTTTTATGCACTTTTTCGCACGATTTCCTTTCAAACTAAGTTCCTCTCTTCTTACAAATGAACAGCGTGCATACCCGTCTAGGATAATGGCACAACGGAGACACAGGCGCAGACGTGTAGTAGGGACCCGTCGCAAGGATTCTTTTCAGATTAAGACCCTGCGTAAACCTTTTTTACTGTCTCTTGTTGCTATAATCCCCTGGCTTTTCATTATAACCAGAGTGGAGACTGGCGTTTTGGCATCGGCCGCGTCAGAGGACCTCGCCCATACCTGGACACTAGGGGCTTAGGGCATTGTTCTGCCCATTATTATAAAGACCGAACACCTTAGGGAGTGTTCGGCGTCTCGAGTTAGGCCTTATATGCATCAGCTCCTAGTCATGTCTTTGGTCAAATGTTGGGTTTGCCCGGCTCCTGTGTTTTGCTGCCTTACGTTCCGTATCATCGGCTAACGCGGCACCAGGAGAACTACTGCGATTGTGCCCCAGTTCGGCTGGGCGAGCACCTCAGTAGAGAAAGCCGAAAACTGACTGTCATGATACAGTGGGAGACTAGTCAACCACTCGATCGACCACTGGAATGTTTAGAATTCCTCCGCTTTGACGAAGGACCGTTTCCTGGTCAGGCACACACGTGCCCCGAATTCGGAGAGCGCGGTGCCCCCAGGGGCTATATCGTAGTCCCACCCTCGAACTCCAATGGCTAAGTGAAAGTGATAAAGCATCATAGTCCGGTTGCCTCGTTTTCTACGCTACCACCTCCTTAACAGGACCGAGACGTCGGATTAAGTGTGAAAATGCGCTATTTTTGCGAACACCCCCCCACCTTGTGCGTGGGGGCTGAAGCCGAAGACTGCCATCTTTCAGGTTATACACATGTATACATAAACAGCCGCATAGGACATATTTCAATACTTGAACGCACAAGTATAAAAAGCGCTTACATCATAAACATTGTTTTACAAAATTAAACGTTCATTTGAATGTGACATTTTTTTAGCACTGCGACTCTATTACACGAGCACCATGCAGAACTTCCTCAAAATAGTGCTCGGCGGGTAACCGGCTTTCATCCGAACCCTGGGTTGCAATGGCGGTGGCATCCATCTCCGTCCAATGTGTCTTCACACGGGCGAGGGCCATCCGCGCACCCTCTATGCAGGCCGACCGCTTCATCGTCTTGATATGCGGCACCGCCCCAAGAAACTGTTGCAATAAGCCAAAATAGCTCTTCGGCTTGGGCCTCTCCGGCCAGACATGAGTCACGATATCCGTCACGGCAAGTCCGGACAACCTATTCAACTCAGCCCATTCGGCCAACCGATCGGTCAGTGGAAGTGAACGATCCGGACTATGGAATTGAGACTAAAACAGCTCTTCCGTCTTGTGATCCTTCTGACTTCGGAAGTGCACAACGGCATCCGCCGCACTCGCCGCTAAGTCCATATATGGATCCTCCGGACCCCACAGCTGGCCAAGCTGGGCATACTTTGGATCCGTAAACCTGCGGCGCAGCAGAAAAGGCTTGCCAGCCACAATGTCTCCGGCCTGACGCAGCTCCTCCTTTATAGCCCGCATTGCAGAACGGGCATCCTTGGCTTCGGTGGTGGCCTTCCCCAGGTCTTCTCGCTCCGATAGGCGCTCCTTTTCAAGAGCCTCATTGCGGTCGGTAGCATCCTTCAATTTAACGGCCAGTTCGGCCATCTCTTCCCTGCTTTGGCAGTGTGCAGCCCTTTCGGCTTCTAACTCTTCGACCGCCCTCGAGGCAGCCGCATCACTCCTTCGGGCTTGCTCCTTGGCTTGAGCAAGTTCTGCCCGAAGGCTCTCCACAGCAGCAGCACCATCTACATTAAGCATAAATGTTGTAAGAGGAGGGCTTTGGCTCCCTTAATAGGTGACTGCGGAGAAACAACTTACCCTGCGACTCGTCAAGTCGCTTGTTGACTAGCGCGATGTCCGCATCCGCAACATCGAGTTGCCGCATTAATTCAGCAACTCCATCAGTCCGGCTAGCCCCCGGACTATCCGCCACCTACATAGGAAAGGCGACACTCAATAGCTGCAATTTTGATCCTCGGCACACTGTCACTTTTGACAACCTACCGGGTCTCAGGGGCTACTATCTATACAGGGCGCACTTTATGTGCAAAACTGTCAAAAAGGGGTGTCATTTTTACATACCTCAAACCCCGCCAGCAAACTCCTGACGGCATTATGCAATCCGCTTTCGGCGGATGAAATCCTTCCAATCACCGTACTCATCAATGCACGGTGATCTTCTGAGATGGACGCCCTCTCAAGCAGATCCTTCAGCTCCCCCGGCCGAACACTAGTCGGCGCCGAACTCTTCGGCTCTGCCGGGCTCAGGGATACCCTCCGTGACGACACTTCAGGCTCGTCTGCCCTATCCGACAGCGCAGCAGACGGAGGCATCTCGCTCTCCATCGTCTCCGGACGAAGATCCCCCGAAGACGAGCTCATCTGAGAAGGTCGGAGATCCGAACTACGAGGTAAAAAAAATTCGGTTATCCTCATAAGCACAAATAGGGATGTCTCTCGTTACCGAACTCCCTTTTTTCTACTCACGGCTCGCTGGAGGGCTGATGCTTTAGGAGAGATTGTGCGGCCGGGGCCTCCCCAGACGCAGGACCCTCTGGTGAAGACTTCTTCCCCCGCTTAGGGGCTTTGGCCTCCGGGTCCCCAGATGCGGTCCTTTTCTCCCCTTGGAGGGAGGGATTCTCGATCCCCCCTCTTTCAAGAGCCTCCTTGGACGAGGCAGTAGCTCCTCTACTCTCCCCTTCGCTTTCTTCTGAAGGCGCAACCTCCAGCATCTTGACCAGCACGGGATCCGGCGCGGTGTCTGGGAGGGGGGCCGGACACCGTATCAGCTTTGCTTGCGCTATCCACTCCTGTTGAAGGGTAACGGGTTAAAAGGCGAATTGTAGAAAGGCAAACAAACGGTACTTCCGAACACTGAGCTACTTACTTGAGTATCCGGGCGATTGCAGCTTAGGCCGGCATCCTCTGTCAATTCCGGACACACCGCCCACAATCCGAAGAACAACTCGTACATCTCCATGGGTGTCGTACCCATAAAGTGTTGGAGAATCCGTGGTCCCTCCGGATTGAACTCCCATAGCCGGAGAGGACGGCGCTTGCAGGGCAGGAGACGCCTAATCAGCATAACCTGCATCACTACAACCAGATCGATCTCCCTTGCCTGGAGGTCTCGAATCCGGCCCTGCAATAGGGGCAAGTCTTTTGAGGGCCCCCAGTTGAGCCCTTGGTTGACCCACGACATCAACCATCGTGGACGTCTCGAGCGAAATAAGGGCGGCGGCTTCTGCCTGCTGCCCTTTGGAGCGGTGATATAGAACCACTCCTGCTGCCACAAGCCAAGCTCCTCTTGGAAGGAGCCCTCGGGCCACGGGGCATCGGCCCTCCTGCTTACGGCCGCCCCGCCGCACTCTGCTTGACGCCCCCCGATCATCTTCGGCTCCACATTGAAGGTCTTCAGCCACAGGCCGAAGTGGGGGGTGACGCGGAGGAAGGCTTCGCAGACGACAATAAATGCAGAAATATGGAGGATGGACTCCGGAGCCAAGTCATGGAATTCCAGCCCATAGTAGAACATGAGCCCTCTCACAAAAGGATCCATCGGGAAGCCTAAACCCCGACGGAGGTGGGACACAAAGACAACGTACTCGCCGTGCTCGGGGTTGGAGATGGCCTGCCCTTCGGCGGGCAACCTGTGCGAAATCTCGTAAGACAAGTACTTGGCCTCTCGCAGCTTTAGCACGTCCTCCTCCGTGACAGAGGAGGGCATCCACCGGCCCTGAAGGTCGGAACCGGACATTGTTAAAGGTCTGAAGAGCTCGAATCTGGGCTTTGGGTGTTGGAATTTGGAGCAAGGAGGAGATTCGATGGAGGATTGAAGAAAAGAAATGAGCCTTGGTCCTATTATAAAGAGGGAGAATACCAAGAGCCGTCTCCGTGACCGTTCGGGACTCGCCTTCGATAGAGGGGGCGTGGCGACGGGCGCGGTTGGGTTACTGTCGGTGTCATAACCGGCGGATCTCGGGTAGGGGGTCCCGAACTGTGCGTCTAGGCGGATGGTAATAGGAGACGAGGGACATGATGTTTTACCCAGGTTCGGGCCCTCTCGATGGAGGTAAAACCCTACGTCCTGCTTGATTAATATTGATGATATGGGTAGTACAAGAGTGGATCTACCACGAGATCAAGGAGGCTAAACCCTAAAGCTAGCCTATGGTATGATTGTTGTAATGTATGTTGTGTCCTACGGACTAAAGCCCTCCGGTTTATATAGACACCGGAGGAGGCTAGGGTTACACAGAGTCGGTTACAATGGTAGGAGATCTACATATCTGTATCGCCAAGCTTGCCTTCCACGCCAAGGAAAGTCCCATCCGGACACGGGACGGAGTCTTCAATCTTGTATCTTCGTAGTCTTGGAGTCCGGCGGACGATGATAGTCCGGCTGTCCGGACACCCCCTAGTCCAGGACTCCCTCAGTAGCCCCCGAACCAGGCTTCAATGACGATAAGTCCAGCGCGTATATAGTCTTCGGCGTTGCAAGGCGGGTTCTCCCTTCAAGTTCCATGTACCTGCCGAACAGTGTCCGGCTTCATCACAAATACTGTGTTTCTCGGCTTCTACGCCCAATAATGGCCTTTTTCCACATGTCGCACGAATGCGAAAAGCCAGGGTGTCTTTTACGTTTCACCCCCTAGTCGTGCGAGTCGTCCGTCTACAAAACAGGCAAAAATCCAGATCCAAACCACACCATCTTCCTCCCGCGAATACTTCATCGGAGCGCCTTTGACCTAAAAATCCATTCCATCATGGACCGTCGACGCAGCTCCTCTTCTCACGCTCCCATCCCACCGCCAGGGGATTGGAGGAGGTGCTCTGTTCTGCACAACGAGCTAGTGAAGCTCCAAGCGGGGGGATATCTCCCTCCGGCCTTCATGGTCCCGGTTCGAGCCGGGCTGGTCACTTATCAAGGTGGGAGGCAAGCGAAGGCTACCCCAAGCCCCAATAAAGGGGAGCGAGTGTGCTTCGTCCCTTATTTGATAAGGGGACTCGGATTCCCGATACATCCGTTCCTCCATGGGCTCCTGGAGTTCTACGGACTCCAACTCCACCACCTCACGCCCGCCTCTGTCCTGCATATCGCGGGCTACGTAGCTCTTTGCGAGCTATTCCTGGGCATTGAGCCCCATTTTGCATTGTGGAAGAGGTTGTTCCGCCTCGTACCCCGTTCTCATGAGGGGTCCATATATCAAGTGAGCGGCGCCGAAATATGGCGCATCGCCGGGACCGGATACCCATCCGGTACTCCCAAGAAGGCGTCCGAACACTGGCCTTCAGAGTGGTTTTACATAGGAGACGCTCCGCTGCCGGACCCAGTCCGGATTGGCCTCCCGGAGTTTAGTGCTGCTCCTCTGAAGAAACGCCTCAGCTGGCGCCCACGGAGCCCCCGATTGGAGGAAGACAAGAGCGTCCATTACTTGATGGGCCGAATAATATTACTGGCCCATTCCGGGTTGACCATGATTGGAGTCATGGCGATATGCATCATGCGGGGGGTACAGCCATTGCAATACAGAGGCCACCCCATGTGGGATTTCAACGGGGAAGACGATGCTACCCGTCATGGCCGCAAAGGGCCGGATTCGACCGAGGATCTGGTGATGATCCTGTCCAGCCTGTACAAGGGGGAGAAGGAGGACTTCCTTCAAACGAACCCTTTGAATGGGTTTTCCATGAACAACCCTAGAGGCTGGGTAAGCGAACACTTTTAAGGGCTCAATCCATGATTTCGAAGTTTAGGCTTCTTACATTATGTCTTCGGCGCAGGATCTACGCCAGACTGTGGAGGACATGGTAAGTCCCGCTACGCAACCCGAGGATCCAGGAAGATCCCTGGATCCGGCCTCCGAAGAGGATCCGGACATCAAGGTGGAGCTGATCGACGGGGTGTTTCACCAGCTCAGCATGGATAATGCTTTGGTCGCCATTACGACAGACTACCCCGGACTGTATCCGGCTTCCCAGGTGACTTTGACCGAGGTCCGGACACCATTATCTCTTCTTTGCCCATTTCTAACCTTCGCGAATGATGGTGTTTTACAGGAAGCGCCTTCAGGGCGGGAAGCCGAGCCCGCGGCGGCTGACCAACAAAGGTCAGTCCGGACCAGCAGGCGAAAGAGGAGCGCGGCACGGACTGAAACGTCGCCGCAAAGGTATAGCTCGTATTTGTATTTTCAGAGCAACGTTCCTAGGAAGCGTCTGAGTGCTCATGATCTTTATAGGAGAAAAAGCGCTCGCCGGACTGCAGGCGCGGAAGTTGCCGATCCAACCTATACCGGCCAGGCTCCAGCGCCCGGCCTGGAGGGGGAGGCAAGCGCAAGACGCGAGCCGGATCCTCCTCCAACGGAGGACACCGACAGACTGTCCGCCACCAAGTCTGAGGTGGAGAGCGCCATGAACCATAGGCACCGCCGGACAGTGTTTCGTGAAGCGTGCTTCTCCCGTGAGGCATTGGACGCCTTTAACACAGGGGATGCGCACCTCCGTGCCGCTCAAGATGGTTTTACCAGAGCCACGGAGCAGTATGTGAAAGACATACAAGTAAGGGAATTTTAATGGTTATATATATCAGTAGCCCCCGAGATTAAAGTAGTTATGTTAACTGATTTAAGGATCATTTGAAACGCAGGCTCTTACTGAGAAGAATGCCCAGCTATCTCAGGAGCTGCAAGAATGCAAGGCCCAACTTGAGGCCACACTTTTTGCCGCAGGGGGAGACGCAGAGACCCCTCCTGGTAACACATTTTTATTAATAAATATAAGCGCTGTGCGGCGTGCGTGCAAGTCTAATAGTGACATTGCAGGTGCCGCCGGACAAGATCCGGACAGGCAAGAATTACTGCGCCAGCTAAAGGCCGGCGAGAGGGTGCTGAATAGGGTGCAGCAAGAAAGGAACAAGCTCAAGGATGCCAACGCCAAGCTCGGAGAAGAGCTGAAAGGCGCTCGAGCCGGGCTATCCAGTGGCTTCGTCGCGGCATTTATAGTAAGTGCTTGAGCGGACTCTTTTGAAAAGAAGAGTTCGGCGAGGAAGTAAATTGACATAATATGTCTTGTAGGTATACTCACAGGTCGCCCTGCAGAGGAGATGCCCATATCAACGGGTGATCAACTTCCCGAGGTGTTGCAACTACTCGAACGAGTTCGGCAGGCGATGAGCAGCGTCGTCCAGGCTTTATGGCCAGCCCTCTCCCTACCCGAGGGCCTTGGGGAGCTTGCAGAGAAGCTTCAGGGAGTGCGGCAGCGCTTCCGTTTGTGGAAGATTTCGGCTTGCCGTCAAGGTGCCCGGGAGGCTTGGGCCATGGTTAAGACGCGTTACAAGAGGGCAGATCCCAACCACATGGCCGAAGTTGGACCGGTGGGGCCCGATGGGAAGGAGATCCCTGCGAGTTTAGTATACAGCCAAGTAGAATTGGCTGCTAAATTTTCCCAACGGGACTGTAAGTTAGACAGCCTATTAGACGGGATTGAGGAGGAATACAATCAGTAAATTTGACAATGTATGTTTTCCTTTAAAGTGACATGTGAAATGCCTTCTAGCCGGATTGTAGATCGTTTGTCTCTGCCGACCTTTTCGCTTCAACCCCGGGACCCTAGAGTCCGGAGTGTGTCCGAATACCTTTTTGGTTAAGAAACAACCGTGGTATGCATGGAGACCAGGCGTAGGGGTCATTAGTGCTTTATCAGACAAGTGCCCAACTAGTTATGTTATATTACATGGTTAGTAAGAAACATCTTCCAGGGAGAATAGTTCCGTTAAGGGTTCCTTTCCCTGGGAGGCATGCCCTAAAGTGCATGTCCGGACTGCGAAGAAAGCAGAAAAACATCTGGGGGTGGATAAAGGAGTAGGTAAAAAATCATCTTTTAAGTCACCGACCGAATATTCTCTTAAGAACGCTAGCTTTCGGCTTCACCCAGTCTGAGGTACACATCCGGCTGACCTAGCAGTAACAATCGCAGAGGTGCTCCCTTTACCTCCTAGCCGAACAATCGGGAACGTAGGGGTAAGCACAGGAGCCAGGCAACCCAGCTTGGCCAAAACTTAAGTCATATCGATGCATATAATGGTGAGTAAAAGGTACATGTGGAAGCTTGACACATGTGCTGGGCATGAAACCCTTATAATTGAGCTTCTGTAAAAGAAGCCCCCAGGTATAATGAGTGCGGATGGCACATCAAGTGTATGCGAGAAATGCAAAAGTAGGCCCTTAGGGGCTTTTTTAATAAAAAGGTTATGAAAAGAGAAACAAAAGACAGTTGAAGTATAAAAATTTGGACGGAGGAAGGGGACGAACTCTTAGTCCGGCGCTAGGCATAGAATCTTCGGAGGCGGGCTGCGTTCCATGGGTTCGGCTCGAGTCGGTTATCCGACGCATTTCGTAGACGGTATGCTCCGCCAGTCAGGACTTGATCGATAATGAAAGGGCCCTCCCATTTGGGCTTGAGCTTGTCTTTTTTCTTGTCCGGCAGGCGTAGAACTAGTTCACCAACGTTGTAAGTCTTGGCCCGTACTTCTCTGCTTTGATATCTTCGGGCCTGCTGCTGATAGAATGCGGAACGAGCCTTGGCGACGTCGCGTTCTTCCTCCAATGTGTCCAAGCTGTCCTGCCGATCCAGCTCGGCCTCTCTTTCTTCATACATGCGCACTTGAGGTGAGTCATGAATAATGTCGCAGGGCAGGACTGCCTCTGCGCCGTAGACCATAAAAAATGGTGTGAATCCGGTAGTGCGGTTAGGCGTTGTCCGCAGCCCCCAGAGTACGGAGTCGAGCTCCTCGACCCATTGCGTGTCAGATTTAGTAAGTGACCGCACTAGTCTGGGTTTAATGCCGCTCATTATTAGACCATTTGCTCGTTCCACTTGACCGTTGGTTTGAGGGTGATAGACTGAAGCGTAGTCGAGCTTGATGCCCATATTTTTGCACCATGACTTAACCTCGTCGGCTTTGAAGTTCGTGCCGTTGTCGGTGATGATGCTGTGGGGGACTCCGTAACGCTGTACTACCCCGGATATAAAGTCTATCACTGGTCCGGACTCTGCCGTTTTGACCGGTTTGGCCTCTATCCATTTGGTGAATTTATCCACCATGACCAATAGGTACCTTTGCTTGTGGGTTCCCCCTTTAAGGGGTCCAACCATATCAAGCCCCCAGACCGCGAACGGCCAGGTAATGGGTATAGTTTTGAGGGCAGTGGGCGGCATATGGCTCTGATTAGCAAAGAGCTGACAACCAACACATCTCTGGACTAAGTCCTGGGCATCTGCCCGGGCCGTCGGCCAATAAAATCCTGTACGGAATGCCTTTCCTACAAGGGCCCGGGCTGCTGCGTGGTGTCCGCCTAGTCCGGCATGAATTTCAGCCAGGAGGTTTCGCCCTTCCTCTTCGGAGATACACCTTTGAAGGACTCCGGTTGTACTTTTCTTATAAAGTTCTCCCTCATGGACCTTGTAGGCTTTCGATCGCCGGACTATGCAGCGGGCCTCGTTTTGGTCTTCGGGAAGTTCCTGCCTAAGCAAGTAGGCAAGGAATGGTTCTGTCCACGGGGCGATTACTGCCATTATGTCGTGGGCTGAAGGTGTTATGCCATCGGCTGAATCGCCGATTGGCGCGGTTTTTTCCAGTTTGTCACTTCCGGGCTCCTCTTCCCATAGTACGGATGGCTTGAAGAGCCATTCTAGGAAGATATTTGGAGGGACAGCATCACGTTTCGCACCGATGCGTGCCAGTACGTCGGCCGCTTGGTTATTATCTCGGGCTATGTGATGGAATTCGAGTCCTTCAAACCGAGCTGACATTTTTAGGACAGCGTTGCGATATGCTTCAATTTTCGGATCCTTGGCGTCAAAGTCTCCATTTATTTGGGATATTGCAAGGTTTGAATCCCCGCGCACCTCTAGGCGTTGAATGCCCATGGAGACTGCCATCTGGAGACCATGTAACAGGGCCTCGTATTCGGCTGCGTTGTTGGAGTCCGTGTACATTATTTGAAGTACGTACTGGACTGTGTCCCCGGTTGGGGACGTCAATACGACGCCAGCCCCCAGTCCGGCCAACATTTTAGAGCCGTCAAAATGCATAACCCAATTGGAGTATGCGCCGTACTCTTTAGGGAGTTCAGCTTCGGTCCATTCGGCGACGAACTCAGCTAAAACTTGTGACTTTATAGCTCGCCGAGGTTTGTAAGTTATATCGAATGGTAAGAGCTCGATGGCCCATTTTGCAATCCTGCCCGTTGCATCACGGTTATTTATGATGTCATTGAGTGGTACTTCGGAGGCCACTGTTATCGAACACACTTGAAAGTAGTGTCGGAGCTTCCGGGATGCCATGAACACCGCATACGCTATCTTCTGATAGTGTGGGTAACGGGATTTGCAGGGGGTTAACACAGTGGATACATAATACATTGGTTTTTGAAGAGGGAATTTATGCCCTTTTGTCTCTCGTTCGACGATGAGTACCGCGCTTACGACTTGATGCGTTGCTGCGATGTATAACAACATTGGTTCGCCTAGATTGGGCGCAGCCAGGACCGGATTTGTTGCCAGTATGGCCTTTATTTCTTCGAGTCCGGCAGTGGCAGCATCCGTCCACTCGAAGTGTTCGGTGCGCCTGAGGAGGCGATAGAGGGGCAATGCCTTTTCTCCTAGACGGGAGATAAAGCGGCTTAAAGCTGGCACGCATCCTATTAACTTTTGTATCTGTTTGAGGTCTTTTGGAATATCCAACTGTGACAGAGCTCGGATTTTAGCCGGGTTTGCTTCAATTCCTCTACCGGATACAATGAAGCCCAGCAGCTTTCCGGCTGGTACGCCAAAAACGCATTTTTCCGGATTCAGCTTGATGTCATATGCTCTGAGGTTGTCGAATGTGAGCCTCAAATCGTCTACTAGAGTTTCGACGTGTTTTGTGTTGACGACTACGTCGTCTACGTATGCCTCGACTGTTTTGCAGATCTGGGTAGCCAGACATGTTTGAATCATGCGCTGATATGTTGCGCCGGCATTTTTAAGTCCGAAGGGCATTGTGTTGAAGCAGAATGGTCCGTATGGAGTGATGAATGCCGTTGCGGCTTGGTCTGCCTCCGCCATCTTGATTTGATGGTAGCCAGAGTATGCGTCGAGAAAGCACAACGAATCGTGCCCTGCGGTAGCATCGATAATTTGGTCGATGCGGGGGAGAGGGAAGGGATCCTTTGGGCAAGCCTTATGGAGGTCTTTAAAATCGACACAGAGGCGCCAGGATTTATCCTTCTTTGGTACCATTACCAGATTTGCTAGCCAATCCGGATGTTTGATATCTCTGATGAATCCGGCTTCCAATAGTTTGGCTAGCTCTTCTCCCATTGCCTGTCTTTTGGGTTCGGAAAATTGTCGAAGAGCCTGTTTGACTGGCTTAAATCCTTTTAGGATGTTTAGGCTGTGTTCTGCCAACCTGCGTGGGATTCCTGGCATATCTGAAGGGTGCCGGGCGAAAATGTCCCAATTTTCCCGAAGGAATTCGCGCAGTGCGGCGTCTACTTCGGGGTTCAATTGTGCCCCGATGGAGGCCGTCTTTGTTGGGTCCGTTGGGTGGACCTGGAATTTTATTATTTCATCTGCTGGTTTGAAGGAGGTGGACTTGGATCTTTTATCGAGTATCACATCGTCCCTGTTCACCGTAGAGTGCAGCGCGGTGAGTTCTTCTGCTGCTAAGGCTTCGGATAGTGCCTCCAGGGCTATTGCGGCTGTCTTGTTTTCGGCGCGGAGTGCTATGTCCGGATCACTAGCGAGAGTGATTATTCCGCTGGGCCCAGGCATTTTGAGCTTCATGTACCCGTAATGAGGTACTGCTTGAAAAATTGTGATTGCCTCTCGTCCTAATATAGCGTGATATCCACTGTTGAATGGGGCAACTTGAAACATGACTTCTTCAGATCTGTAATTGTCCGTCGAGCCGAACACCACATCGAGTGTGATTTTTCCGGTGCAGTGCGCTTCCCGGCTAGGGATTATTCCTCTGAAGGTTGTGCTGCTTCGCTCAATACGGCTCCAGTTTATTTCCATTTTTTGAAGAGTTTCCTCGTAGATGAGGTTTAATCCGTTGGCGCCATCCATGAGGACCTTTGTAAGTCGAAAGCCGTCCACTATGGGGCTAAGCACCAGTGCGGCTGGTGCTCGGGCTGTTCGGAATTTAGGTTCGTCGCTGGCGTTGAAGGTAATAGCTGTGTCGCTCCAAGGATTTGCTGTTGCTACTTGGTAGACTTCGGCGAGGCTGCGGATTGTTCGTTTTCGCATATTATTTGATGCGAAGGTCTCGAAGACTGTTGATACCATACCGGTATTGTTGGAGTGGTTTTCTGGGGCTAGAAGCTCCTCGCCACTTTTGGCCACCTGCCGTAGTATCCAACATGCTCGAAGGCTATGAGTTGGGATGGCGCCCTCTGTACTATGAAACTTACAGGGTCCATTGAGCCATCCTTCCAGTACGGTTCCATGCCCTTTAAGGGGTTTTTGCTTTTTGGTTTTTACATCTGGTGCCTCAGTACGATGCACCCTTTTGTTGCGGACTAGGGTTGTATTTGGAGCCGGATTGTCCCAAAACTGATTTTCGGTTTTCCGGAAACTTTCCATCGCACAGTATTTTCGTACTATTAACGCCAGATCGGTGAAGCGTGTAATCTTACGACGGCCGATGGCGTTTAATATTCCCTTGTCCGTGCAATTGTTGCAAAAGATTGAGATTGTGTTTTCCTCTCGGCAGTCCTTTATCCTGTCCATAACCAGGAGGAATCTGGCCCAGTAGTGATGTACTGTTTCAGTGGGCTCTTGCCGTATTAGAGATAGATCGCATATGTCTGGGCGGGTGGGTGGACTAAAATCCGGATCCCTGCCCATATTGGGGCTTAAAGGCCGAGGGGTTTCCGAATTCGGAAGCTTGGGTTGCTGGAAACGATCCAGCGAATCCGGAACGATGCATGATTTTAAGTTCAATGCTCGATCGAAGTCCGTCCCTCCGCGGAAATCCAGCATGGAGGGTTCGGGAATCCGGACGTGACTAGTTTTCAATATGGGCGAAGAGTCGCCGCATTGTTCCTCTACCACTGCAACGTGGTGGGTGGCCTGGGGAGAGTTAATCTCTCTCAGATCGGTTTTAAGCCCAATCTGATTGTAGTCTGTAGCGACTCCCAGGGCTGCGATGCGGTCCAAGAGCTCGTTGACAGACGAGAGCTCCATTGGATCCAGCCGCTCGGCAAATTCCGAGCTGACGCGGAGATTGCTTTCGACGACTTGGGAAGTCATTGTCGAAGCAGTGGCCGGACTGGCGGTTATAAGAAAACCGCCTAG
This sequence comes from Triticum timopheevii, assembly GCA_963921465.1. Lineage (NCBI taxonomy): Eukaryota > Viridiplantae > Streptophyta > Magnoliopsida > Poales > Poaceae > Triticum > Triticum timopheevii. Next base: position 39,297,357 of record OY997264.1, on the reverse strand, counting down.
CCGGATAGTTTGGCCGGTGGCCAAGGCCCCTTTGGCGAAAATACCGTCTTTGAAGACGGGTGGAGGCATCCTTCCTATTGGTGACGACACAGAGGAACTCTTAATGAAAGCACCAATGTCGGTGCCAAAACCGGCGGATCTCGGGTAGGGGGTCCCGAACTGTGCGTCTACGCGGATGGTAACAGGAGACGAGGGACACGATGTTTTACCCAGGTTCGGGCCCTCTCGATGGAGGTAAAACCCTACGTCCTGCTTGATTAATATTGATGATATGGGTAGTACAAGAGTGGATCTACCACGAGATCAAGGAGGCTAAACCCTAAAGCTAGCATATGTTATGATTGTTGTAATGTATGTTGTGTCCTACGGACTAAAGCCCTCCGGTTTATATAGACACCGGAGGAGGCTAGGGTTACACAGAGTCGGTTACAATGGTAGGAGATCTACATATCCGTATCGCCAAGCTTGCCTTCCACGCCAAGGAAAGTCCCATCCGGACACGGGACGGAGTCTTCAATCTTGTATCTTTGTAGTCTTGGAGTCCGGCGGACGATGATAGTTCGGCTGTCCGGACACCCCCTAGTCCAGGACTCCCTCAGTTACCCACGTCCGTATTGATGAGAATCCCGGAATAAGGGGAACACGATCTCTGCTTCGACAAGACGTGCCAAGGAAACCGCTTCGCTAAATGCGCTGAGGTGGTACAATAAAAAACGATTCAAGAAAAGGCTTGGTAGTGGCGTGACATCATGCTACATAATACGTTAGCAGATTGAACTTGTGTACATATCATTCTCTCTATGGTGGAATGTGGAATTTATTTTGCAGAGCCGGACACTATCCTGGTGTTCACAATCTTCTATGGATTATTCGGAGGAGGAACCCGCCTTGCAATGCCGAACAATATGCGCGCCGGACTCATCGTCATTGAAGCCTGGTTCAGGCGCTACTGAGGGAGTCCTGGACTAGGGGGTGTCCGGACAGCCGGACTATCATCGTCCGCCGGACTCCAAGACTACGAAGATACAAGATTGAAGACTCCGTCCCGTGTCCGGATGGGACTTTCCTTGGCGTGGAAGGCAAGCTTGGCGATACGGATATGTAGATCTCCTACCATTGTAACCGACTCTGTGTAACCCTAGCCCTCTCCGATGTCTATATAAACCGGAGGGTTTTAGTCCGTAGGACACAACAACCATTACAACAATCATACCATAGGCTAGCTTCTAGGGTTTGGCCTCCTTGATCTCGTGGTAGATCCACTCTTGTACTACCCATATCATCAATATCAATTAAGCAGGAGTAGGGTTTTACCTCCATCGAGAGGGCCCGAACCTGGGTAAAAACATCGTGTCCCTTGTCTCCCCTTACCATCCGCCTAGACGCACAGTTCGGGACCCCCTACCCGAGATCCGCCGGTTTTGACACCGATAGAGACCAACAAGGATGTCTCACCATCTTGAACCTTATCTACATTACTTCCTTTACCATTGGATAACGCGGTATTGTTCTCCAATATTTTGTCTGCATTCTAAAAGAGAAACAAGTAGACACATCACATGTTTACCATGTTGTATATGAAACTCATTTGGTAAATGAGTTCAGTAGTAAAGTGGACAGGATAACAACATGAAACAAACATGTATCTATGTACCATGGTCACTTTATGGTCTATATCATTCTAGTTTTTGTTGCCAAATCAAGATAGAGACACAGTTCAAATAATATTTGTTCAATACAAAGCAGAATAGACAGAATATAAGTGTGGGTAACTATAGAGCAATAACAACACTTGTAATGTGCATGACATGAGAACATAACTGTTTATTCAATTGAAACTGAAATCAACATAGAGCAGGTTACAACAGCAAACCAGTTAAAGAAACAGGTTTAAAACATACCTGTTGCGCCATTGGAGTTTCAATTCCATCCTTCAAATTTGAAAATAGTTGGTATGAGTAAATACAATAATGCAAGAGCAAAGGAGTATGAACCATAGCTACAGAACCTGACCTGAGAACAAATCTTCTTCTCCTTTAAGCGTTGAGTTGGGATTCGGAGTGGTGGTCCTCGTGCTTTGGGCACTGCGGTTCCCTTACTAACTGCTCGTGTTTGGGTGCTCTGTGTTGGAGACGGTGTTGTGTCAATTGGAACTGGGTTACTATCTGCCGGGGTTGGGGTTAGAAGGGGTGTGGCTGGTTCTCTGTCCCACTGGGTAGGGGTACAATCTGCGAGAGTCTGGGTTATGTGTGGTGGATCTGGTCCTTGGGCAAGTACAACCGTGGTTCCATCTGCATCAGCTGGTAGCACTATCTTTTCTGAAGACCGTGTTGTTACTCCCTTAGATACTACCATCACGCTCTCCAATTCAAATGGCTGATAAACAAGAAAAGCAATTGAAAATATATACATTGTATGATAGACATGTGCAATGGATAGTGGGGAATAAAAGAGGGCATGAAATAATTCATACTTATGTTGTCTAACCAAACATGATAGCATGACACAATTTCACATATATGATGGCTAACTAAATACGATAGCATGACACAATTTCACATTATGATGGCTAACTAAAAAAGATGGAAAGACATAGTTCAAAATATGACACCATGTAAACAGGATGACATGACATAACTATATAATGTGTTTATTAAATAGGTTGGCATGCCATATTTCACATACATTCATGGATAGAATGCCATAATTCAAAATATGATGACGTAAACACTAAACAGGATGAGATGATATAACTATATGATGTCTTTATTAAATGGGTTGTCATGCCATAATTCAGATAGATGATGTGTATGTACTATGTAAACATGATGGCATGATATAATTCAAATAAATGATTTATATAGTAACCAAGTAAGCAGATGGCAATCCATATATGATGTAAAAACTAAGCAATGCAAGACAACATGTCAATCGGGTTCAGTTAACAGCCATCGATCGATCGCTCGGGTTTAGTAACGCGTAGCCTGCAGTGAAATCGCTCGGGTTCAGTTAGAGCTCAACGCCTCGGTAGGGATCAGTTAGAGCCAATGCCTCGCACACACGCGCGTACCTGTACGAGAGAAACGCGCATCGCTCGGCCCCCGACCTCCCATCGTAACCGGCAACTCCCTGAAATTTTCCTCCCCCTCGCTTCTACCATGGTTTTTTCCGTCATGGACGGCCCAAAGAATGTCATGCAGATGCGTCTCCGGCCCGACCAGGACGAAAAGCCCATTTTCTGTCATGATTTTTTGTCATAGAAGTAGGAGCCCACCACATCTATGATGATACCGGGTTTTGTCACAATTATCGTCATAGAAGTGTCATATGTATGACAGGAAAAAAATTCGTTCGGCCCAAAATGTCACGGATGTGTCTTTTTTTTTGTTGTGCATATCACTGAAGCCCATGCCCCCAAGGGATTTCGGCATAGAAAGCCACTCCCAAGAGCGCCAATGCATTTTCTTCTTTCCATCCTTGCGACCCCACCATTGGTCAGACACGATTTGCCTGAACTTCTCGCAGATAGCCATAGACAAACGGAAACAACTTGAGATGAAGGTGGGAATAGTTGAGTCTTTGATTTTTGCAAAGTTTTAGTGCCAGCTCTAGACATAGGACGATCAGACCAACCAAAGATGTTCTACAACACCTTATCAACAAGAAACTTGAAGGTACTAGTAGGAGAGTTACCAACCTCCGTCAGCATACCCAGATATTAACCTTGAAAGGATTCGCTGCTGATGCCCAACTGTGCCTTAACCCTGTCCTTGACAGTTGTGGCGCAGTGTCTGTCAAAGAACAACGCCGACTGGTCGTTGTTAATAGCTTGGCCTGATCCCGAACAATAGGAATTGAGGGTAGACACCAATGATGCCACACTCTGAGAATCACTCTAAGCAAAAAAGATGCTATCGTCCGCGAACAGGAGGTGTGAGATAGACGGGCCATGACGGTTGTTGCGAATCCCATGTATCTTGCCATGAGCCTCCTTTTGAAATAGCAGACTAGACAAACCTTCAGAGCATAAGAGAAAGAGATATGGGCTTATTGGATCCCCTTGACGAATCCCACAAGAAGGAACCACCGGTTCAGTTAGTTCACCATTAACCCGCACAGCATAACGGACATTTGTCACACACCTGATCACTATCTCAATCCAGGAACTTGCAAAACCAAGCTTGGTCAGGCACTGATGTAGATAGCTCCACTCCACCCGATCATAAGCTTTCATCATATCGATCTTTAGGGCAAAGAAGGGTTTCTTCACGCATTGTTTCTGGATGGTGTGAAGGCACTCATCAGCAATAAGGGTGTTATCCGTGATCAATCTGCCAGGAACAAAGGCACTCTGGCTCTCCGAAACCACCATAGGCAGAATAGCTTTCAAACGGTTGGCTAAGACTGGAAGCAATCTTGTAGAGCACATTGCAAAGACTGATTGGACGAAAATTCTTCAAAATCTTAGGCTTGGTAGTCTTTGGAATCAAAACAATGACCGAATCACAGAACTCTTCAGGGATTGGTCGTCCTTCCAAGAAACCACGAATCGCCTGAAAAATGTCCTCGCCCAAGAACTCCCAGTGGGTCTGGTAGAAAAGAGCCGGGAAGCCATCCGGGCCAGGGGCCTTGGTCGGTCCCATCTGAAACAAAGCGGCCCTAATTTCCTCATTTGAATAGGGCCTACACAAGTTAGCATTCATTTCAGTGGTAACCTTATTAGGGATCGCCTGTAGAACCTCATCAGCAGACGTGCGCGGTTTTGACGTGAAGACATGTTCATAATAGGATTGCACCAAGACTTTTATCTGACTTTGAGAAGAGCAAACCGAGCCATCATCCCGCAACAGCGAGTAAATCTTATTTGTTCTTCGTCTGGCTATCGCTCTAGCTTGGAAAAACTCCGTATTACGGTCACCGGCTTTGAGCCAATCCACCCAAGATCGCTGCCTTTCCATGATCTCTTCACGCTCAAACAACTCGCACAGCTGACTCTCGATGTGTTTCTCCTCAGCGAGCGAAGACGGGGAGGGCGGTGACACCCTAATGGTAGCCAGGCGACGTTCCATCTTCCCGATTTCCTTACTAATAGAGTCAAAAGCTTCCCTACTCTAGGAATGCAGAGAACGAGCCACCCCCTTGAGATTCGTACAGGTCGAGCTCAAAGACAAAAGGCCGTCTCTGCCCGTCGACCAAGCCTGCTCGAGAGTGTCTCTGTAATCAGTCACCCGCAACAACATCGCTTCAAACCTGAAACCGGCCTGCTGCACTAGGACCGGGCGATGCTGCTAAAGATCAGCCCCAAGCCGAACAAGAACCGGATAGTGATTAGAACTGGTGGCAATAATATTCTCCACGTTGCAAGCCTCGAACAAGTTGGATAAGGCATTGTTAGCCATGGCTCGATCCAAGCGACACCGGACATTACTATTGGGGTCCTGTCTATTACACCACATGAACTTTGGACCTGAAAACCCCAAATCAGACAAACCACAATCCATCATGCAGTCCCAAAACACAGCCATCTGTGAGTCAAGCCGGTCTCTGGGTCCACAATGTTCATCGCTAGTAAGCACCTCATTAAAATTGCCGCAGCAAAACCATGGACCCTACCAGGAGTGGTGCATATGCCGTAGGAGTTCCTAGAAGAGGGGTTTATCCTCTCTCCTTGGTTCACCATAGACAAACATCGCCCGTCACGGCAAACCATCATCAAGTTTCACCTGAACATCAGTGCACCTCTTATTGGCTGACTTAACTGTCACATCTGCGGCATGTGTCCAAAACAAAGCAAGAACGCCAATGAGCCCCTCACTGCTGACAGTAAAGCAACCAGAGAAACCCAATGACCCAATGAAGTTCTTCACTCTCGAATCCCTCATCTTAGTTTCTGAAAGAAAGAGGAGGGAGGGTCGGTAGAGCTTCACAAGCCACCGAAGCTCGCCAACTGTCGAGTCCGACCCTAGGCCTCGACAGCTCCAACAGATGATATTCATTGCGTCTGGCGGGGCTGCGCCGCAGCCACCGCCGGATCCGCCGATCGAGAGTCTGATGTGCGTTGTTTCTTATTTGAATCCTCATCGTTGAGCTGCTCAACACTAGCATTAGCAGCTTGAGAGTCTAACACCAAGACCAAAGCCAGATCATTCGCATCAGATGACTCCGGGTCGCCGATCAACAAAGGGGACTGTGGTTTAGCCGACTTCCTCTTTTGCCCAGACGTACCCACCTTGTCCTGACTGCCCAAGAACAGCTCCCTGCTCACAGCCCACTACTAGGAAAAGGACTATAGATGAGATGGACACTAATGGTGCACCTGTCATGTGGTGCGCCACTACTATATAGCAGTGGCGCACCATGTGCAGGTGCGCCATTAGTGTGGAAGACACTAATGGCGCACCAGGCACATGGTGCACCACTAGTAACAAAAAAAATTCTTATTTTTCCAAACATACTAATGGCGCCACACAGTGCGCCACTACTGTTGTTTTTTTATTCTTTTTTTTTTGCAAAACTACTAATGGCGCACCGTGGCATAGTGCGCAATTACTAGTTTAAACTAGTAATGGCGCACTATGCCACGGTGCGCCATTAGAATATATACTTTTTTAATTTTTTTCCAAAACTTCTAATGGCGCCATTAGTAACCAGGGTTACTAATGGTGCATTTGCATATGGTGCGCCATTAGTAACCTGGGACCAACAAGATATTTTGGATAGCCCACCTACCCAATCACTTTCCCCACTTCATTCTCTCCACCTCCTCCTCCAAGCTTGTCTCGGCTGCCTCCTCCTCCTCACCTCATTTGCACCATAGATTCATCCAAATTAAGTGGTTAAATTACCTTTTTTGATAGGTAAGTCAGGGGGGAAGCTATCTTTATGTTGTTCTCCCTCTCCAACAATGTGCACATGCACTTTTGTGGCCTAGCTAGATCTATGTATGTTCATGGTGTTGTGTATGTTTGTGGTGTTGCATATATGTTTGTGTTTGCAGGTACTGGTATTTGAAATGCGATAGTTGCCAATATTTTGCCAGAATGTTGATTCATTTCTGTTTCGGCGAGAATTTGGCACTATGCATTCTTTTTGGTCCTATTTTTAGGGAAAGTCATGCCAAAAAATTTCTTGGTTCTAAAATATCGTTTTGCTCTACCCCGCAGGCGACCATGGTCTGCACGATGACCTAAGGCATTGTGAATAGGTTTTTGAGCTCCGCGAAGGCCGAGATGCTTCAAAAGAACGAGATGGAGATAAGATGTCCATGTCGAAGATGCAAGCTGAAGAGCCTTATTGCGGACCCAGATTCCGGGCAGGTGCGAGACCACCTGCTCTTGCATGGTTTCATGGATGGCTATCGGTGGCAAGGTGATGAAGATGACTATGAAGTCGTCCATGGGGGGCGGGCAAGAAATGAGGAAGGGCAGCAAGACAACCACCGCAGCTCAGGCGGGCGAGAAGACGAAGAATCTCCAGGACATGATCACGATGGTGATGATGTACACAGTCATCATGTAGAAGATGTCGGACATGATGATGAGGAAGATGCCAGAGTAGATGAAGGGCATGATCATGAAGATGAAGATGCCGGCGGAGCAGACAACGATGGACCATCGATGGGCTGGGTGCAGGACCCTCATATTCAAGAGCTGCTTCTCAAGCAGACGGATAACGCAAGAGCTGCCGTCCGAGAGAAAGCCAAGATGGATCAACTGGAGATAGACGCGGTTACTCCATTGTATGAAGGATGCAGGCCCAAGGATACCCGCCTGAAAGTAACGCTCATGGCTCTGGAGATGAAGGTAAAACACAAAATGACCGACGCATGCTTCGACGAGAACATGTCATTCTGGCACGAACGTCTTCCCAAGGGGAACAAGTGCCTGACCAGTTTCGAGGAGGCGAAGAAAATCGTGTGTCCTCTGGATTTACCACACGTGAAATACCATGTGTGCATGAACAATTGCATCATTTATCGGGATGAGCACACAGAGTCTACCATATGTCCGGTGTGCGGCGTCACTCGATACAAGAAGAGGAAGAAAGCTCCTCGAAAAGTGGTGTGGTACTTTCCGATCACTCCTCGTCTGCAGCGGTATTTCGCGGACCCTAAGGTAGCAAAACTCCTGCGTTGGCATGCGGATAGGGAGGAGAAGAAGCAAGAAGATGACGCAAATGATCCGGAGATAAATAAAAAGACAAGATGCTGAGTCACCCAAAGGATGCGAGCCAATGGCAAGCGTTGAACTTCGAACACCTAGAATTTGGGAAGGATCCAAGGAACATCATGCTGGGCACGAGCACCAATGGAGTCAATCCGTTTGGCAGCCAGAGAAGCACACATAGCACCTGGCTTGTGTTTGTGTGGATGTACAACCTTCCACCCTGGTTGTGCATGAAGAGGAAGTACATTCACATGAGTATGCTAATTGAAGGGCCGAAACAACCAGGAACGACATCAATCTGTATCTGGGGCTGCTGAAAGAGAAGCTAGACACGCTGTGGAAAACGCCAGCCAATACGTGGGACGCCGTAGAGAAAGAATATTTCCCTATGAGAGACGCACTGCTCACGACGGTGCACGACTATCTCGGTTACGGATATCTCGCGGGGCAGGTGGTCCACGGATTTTCTGGATGCGTCAGGTGCATGGATGACACAACGTATCGCCAGCTAGATAGAGATCCCGGGTCTTCAAAAACCGTGTTCATGGGACATCGAAGGTGGCTTCGCGACGATGACCCGTGGAGGAAACGCAAGGATCTGTTCGATGGTGAAACCGAACCCCGAAGACGCCCGCGTACGAGGAGCGGCGAGGAAATAGACCAGCTGTTGAAAAATTGGAAAGATTGCCCACTGCCGGGAAAGAAGCAAAAGGCGCCAGAGCCGGTAAAGAAGCCAAAGGCGCCAGAGCCGCTGCTGAAGGTATGGAAAACGAGGTCTGTTTTCTGGGACTTGCCGTACTGGAAGATCCACCGTGTGCCTCACAGCCTTGATGTCATGCATATCACAAAGAACGTGTGCGAGAGTCTGCTTGGTACCCTGCTCAACATGCCAGAGAGGACCAAAGATGGGCCGAAAGCAAGGGCAGACTTGAAATCAATGGGCATCAGGGAGGAGCTTCACGCTAATGATCATGGTGATGATGATGATGATGATGAGGCGAAGCATGACACGGAAAGTCGTCGCAAAGGCAAAAAGGCCAAGAAGACCGGAAATGACTACCCTCCCGCATGCTTCACTCTAAGTCAGGAGGAGATCGAGCAGTTTTTCACCTGCCTCGTAGGAGTAAAACTTCCTTACGGTTACGCGAGGAAGATAAGCAGATACCTAGACCCAGCGAAGCAGAAGTACAGCGGGATGAAGTCTCACGACTATCGCGTGCTGATGACGCAGATACTTCCAGTTGCAATCCATGGGATCATGGACGCGCATGTCCGTGAAACGCTATTTGGCCTATGCAACTTTTTCAACATCATCTCTCGGAAGTCGGTTGGCGTGAGGCAACTCAAAAGGCTATAGGAAGAGATCGTGGTGATACTATGCGAGCTTGAGATCTACTTCCCGCCCGCATTCTTCGACGTTATGGTGCATCTGCTGGTCCATATCATGGAGGATATCATCCAACTCGGGCCGACGTTCCTGCACAGCATGATGCCGTTCGAAAGGATGAATGGTGTCATCAAAGGATACGTTCGCAACATGTCACGTCCAGAGGGAAGCATAGCCAGGGGCTCTCTGACTGAAGAGTGCATCTCCTACAGCACGAATTATCTAGGCATTGAGGACCCCGTTGGTCTGCCCGTCAATAGGCACCTCGGCAGGCTCGCTGGATGGGGTCACCGTGAGGGTCGCCGCGAAATGCATGTCGACTTCGAGGGTCGACTCGCCGACTTTGAAAGAGCAAACCTAGTCGCGCTACAACACATAGACGTGGTCGATCCTTGGGTGGTAGAGCACAAAACCTTTATTGAGAAGACATACAATGACCGAGGCCAACAAAGGACGGACGGGGATATAATCAAAGAGCACAACTCATGTTTCACGCGTTGGTTCAAGTAGAAGCTTCTGTCGTACCCTTTACATGAGGATTCTTCCGCGGAAGAACAACTCACATTCGCCTTGTCATAGGGTGTCGAGCACAACCTGATGACCTATGAGGCGTACGATATCAATGGCTACACATTCTACACCGAGGACAAGGACATGAAGAGCGATAGTTATCAGAACTCCGGGGTAACGAAGGAATCCTACACCGGTAACGACAAGGACAGATACCACGGAAGGATCGAGGAGATCTGGGAGCTGAGCTGTGCTGGAGAGAAGGTCCCGATGTTCCGTGTCAGATGGGCCAAGAGCGTCCTAAAAGAAGACCGGTATTTCACCAGCATGGTTATACCCGAAGCCAAATCCAAGACCGCGGGCGCAAACGTCACCGCGAAAAATGAGCCATGGGTACTGGCTTCCCAAGTGGACCAATGCTTCTTCATTACCGACCCGTCAAAGCCCAGTCGTGTTGTCGTGACGAGAGGCAAAAGGAAGACCATCGGAATGGATGGAGTAGCCAATGAGCAAGACTTCACAAGTATGGCGACCCGAAGATCGAACATGACGACGACGATGAAGTAGCAGCATACACCACAAGAAGAAGCAGGACCACCTTACCTAAAGGACGTCCGTTCCACAGAAGAACTCCATTTGCGAAAAAGAAGGGCAAGAAGATTGTGAACAGATAGCTAGCTAGCTAAGATCGATTGTATTTAAATTGTAGCCTTCATATTTCTCGATTGTAGTTCATGGGCACTTTAATTTTGAACTCATGAATATTTTTTAAATTTCATGGACACTCGATGTCGATCCCCCTCCATCTCGATTGCTATCCACCTCGCCAGATCCGGCCCCACTCGCCGCCGAGCACCCCCCGCACCCTCTCCCCCGCTCCACCGGCCGTTGCCGCCGACCCACCTTACCTAAAGGACGTCCGTTCCATAGAAGAACTCCATTTGCGAAAAAGAAGGGCAAGAAGATTGTGAACAGATAGCTAGCTAGCTAAGATCGATTGTATTTAAATTGTAGCCTTCATATTTCTCGATTGTAGTTCATGGGCACTTTAATTTTGAACTCCTGAATATTTTTTAAATTTCATGGACACTCGATGTCGATCCCCCTCCATCTCGATTGCTATCCCACCTCGCCAGATCCGGTCCCCACTCGCCGCCGAGCACCCCCCGCACCCTCTCCCCTGCTCCACCGGCCGTCGCCGCCGACCCCCCGGCCCCGCACCCTCCCCCCCCCCACCCCCCCCCTCCCGCTCCACCGCCGCCGAGCACCCCCCCCCCCCCCCCGCACCCTCTCCCCCACTCCACCGGCCGCCGCCGCCGACCGGCCCCCGCACACCCTCCCCCGCTCCCTGCCCCCGCCGCCGACGACCCGTCGCACCCTCCTCGGCCCGCTCCACCGTCACAAATGAATGCAACTAAAATTGAAAAAAAAACAAATTTGATTATATTTTCAAATAACAAATTTGATGATATTTTCAAATAATAAATTTGATGATATTTTTTCATATTCATAAATATTTTCAAATAACAAATTTGATGATATTTTTTAAAAAAGTATTACTGTTTTTATAAAAAATTATTACTATTTCATATTGATCATATTCATTTTCTTAAAAATTATTAGATGCAACAAAAAATAAAAAAAATTACTTATGGCGCACCTATGGCTGGTGCGCCATTGCTATATATAAAAAACATTCTAATGGCGCACCTGCTGGGGGTGCGCCATTGCTATCTAAAAAAACATTCTAATGGCGCACCGCTGCGGCATGCGCCATTAGAAAGCTTCGCCCATCCATACACTTCATCCCTCCCTCGTCCCTCCCTCTCGCCAGACACTTCGTCCCTCTCCCTCCACCGCGCCGCTCCCTCCCTCATCCCTCCCTCCATCGCGCCGCCGCCGCCGCTGCCCCGACCCACTGCACCGCAGCCGCCCACGCGCCCCCGCCGCCTCCCTCTCCCCTTCCTCCCCTTCGAGCGCCGCCTCCCTCGCCTCCCTCGCCTCCCTCGAAACCCTAGAAACCCGCCGGAGATTTGGGGCCTCGGAGCCGCCGGAGACTTGGAGCCTCGGAGCCGCCCCACGTACACCAGGAGAGGAGGCCCCACGTCCACCAGGAGAGGAGGCCCACGACCTCCCCGCCGTCTATCCCCGCCTCCCCCAAGCTCGCCGTCTCCACCCTCCATCGTCTCCGCTCCGGCCACCACATCATCGTGGTCAGGTAACCCTCCTCCCTCTGCCTCTCTTCTCCTCTCTTCCTCCTCCGCCATCAGTAATTACAGTTTCAGATCACATGGCAGTAAAGTTGTAGGGTTACTGCAAAAAATATTCAGATTAGTATAAGTGACATATTGCTGAAAAATACAGTCCAAAACCACTATAACTTAACTGAAAAAATCAGCCCCCCAAACAGATTACTGGGCACAAATGCACATTAAATTACACTGAAAGTACACACGGATTCAGCTAAAAACCAAAATTGCTATTACACCCACCACACATACAGTGAACTACACTGCACTTAAGCTGAAAATGTACTCCAAATTAAACTGCATTTTTCAGCCAGGACAATTGAAAACTGAACTAAAAATATTCAGTCCACCAAAACACATCATGAGAGACAAGAGACCAGGTAACTCATCATTTGCATCCATCATTTAGGGATGTACATCTAGAACAGCTAAAAATCACCTCTCGAATTTAGTGTGGTCAAATTAGATACAGTGTGGTCAAATCGCTCTCGAATTTAGGTCAAATTAGGTTCAAAAAATTGTGGGAGTAGTGCCTAGCAAACATGAATAATTAGTACTCCATGTGCATTGGAGTACTTGGTACCTGCAAGATATCTGTGTGCTAGAGGTACTCTAGTTTCAGAACTGTATCTTGAAATGTTGTTTACTCTAACTTTAACTTCAGAACTGTAGTTTATGTGAACTTGATCCTGAACAAGTACTCCTCTAGTCCAGCAAGTACTCCTTGCTCTGAACCTGGAGTACGTTCAGGAGTACTTACTCTCTGTAGCTGTCATTTGTTCTGAACTTTATAAATTTGCAGTCATTAGTTTACTATAGTTTCAGGACTACTAGAGTGCTAGGCCTGTAACTTTACTGAACTTGGAGTAGGCAGATCAGGCGTAGGCAGGTTTAAAATCACCATGTATCCCAGTTTGCATACTCAAGTCGCAAGGAGTATAAAACATGTTGATTCAGTGCAAATTTATTTAAATTCAGTGTATATCTAGTTTGCATACTCAGTTTATACTCCTAAAACAAGTGACCTGAAACGGGTTTAAACTTGTTTAAATTTGGAGTATGAAAATTTGTTAAATTCTGTGTAAACTTGTTTAAATTCAGTGTATATTACTCGAGGACTACTCAGTGTATACTCAGGAGTACTCTAAAAACTTGCTGAAATTCAGTTTAATTAAACAGGACTGTTACTAACGACCTAGGCCACACAATGTTGCTCCTTCAAGAAACTTAAAGTTTAAAAAATACATCCATATATAGCACAATGCAAATAAGCACGAGTAATTGCAGAGATGAGTAAGCAAACATGTGTACCTCTAGTTCAGGATCAAGTTCACATATATATATGCATACCTCTAGCACTTGCATAACTGTCTGTGTTTGTATGTCAAGCTGTATGCATTTTTTAAACTTATTTTACTATTCTGCTAGGTGCTTATTCAGCAGTATTTTATTTTGAACCATATTTGCCTTGTGATGCAGTGGAGCTAAAGAAAGGGATAGAGAGACAATAATGTAAGGGCCCTAACCTAAAGCAATATAATGGTCACTAGCTAATACGAACATGCTTTAGTATTACCTACCTGTATGTACTGTATATGTTATTTTAATTTGATGGCTACTATGTAATGTTCCTTTATTTTGTTTCCAATTTATGGAGAGGAGAAATGTTGGTCATGGTGTTGTATAATTACCGGAGTAGATGTTAAACTGTTGCCGAATCTGATACATTGTTGAACATTTTATTACTTGTTGCATTGGAGGTTCATCTTGTCTTGAGGCAAACAAATCAGCATTGGAGGCTCGTCTTTATTACATATCAGAACTTGCAAACAAATCTGTGAAAGACTTGTAAAGTTGCTGGGTTTTGCCTCCGACCATTGTGTCGTGATGAATTTGCAGGTACCCCAAGAGGCCCTTGATTTTGCCGGAATGTCGATTAACTTCCGTTCTGGCAAATACGGGTACTCCATATGTCCTATTTTCAGCAAAGGTTATGCTGAAATTTTCCGTGAATTTTAGCATGACTTTGCTAAAAATCGGACATATGGGGTACTTGCTACTAATGCAAGGGCCGGGGTATCTTAGTACTTAGTTCAGTAGGATCAACTGCCCCTTTATTCTTGTTGCATTAAACCATAGGTGGCAATAGAGCCAAGTGATTAGGCCCAACTTAGAATTCTCCATAGCATCGATAAACCCTAGATGATAAACCCAACATAGGTGGCAACAGAGCCAAGTGATTAGTGCCAAGTGATTAGGCCCAACCTAGGGTGCCTCGGCATTGATAAACCCTAAATGATGAAAACTTAACTTAGCATTTAGGGTGCCTCGGCATCGACAAACCCTAAATGATGAAACCTTGGCTTCTATAGGTGCCTCGGTGTCGATGAGAACCTAAATGATGTACCCTTAGGCTTTTAGGGTGCCTCGGCGTCGACAAGCCCTAAATGATAAAAGCTTAGCTTTTAGGATGCCTCGGTGTCGACAAACCCTAAATGATGAGACCATGATCTTGTTCCTTGACAATAACCAACTTTTTGACCAAACTTTTTCCTATTTAGAGAGAAACATGGCCCACAACGATGAGGCCGGCGGTTCGGGCGGCAAGCAATTCTGGGAGCTGTCCCAGGAGTTGGAGGAAGAACCTCACCGCTATGAGGACGCTGCGGAAGACACCGATCCTGACTACACAACACCTAGTGGCATCGGGGATGACACAACTGATGGTGCCGCCGAGGATGCCACCACTGATGATGGCGGCGCACGCACAGATGGCAGCCAACCGAAGAGGCAATGGAAGGACCGGCGCCCAAACGCGCTCTGCACCGTCAAGGAGGAATTTACTCAAGTGGACTCCAACGGGAATCCAACGGAGCCCAAACATATAGTCAAGGGGTACTCGGTTCAGCTCGGGTGCATTCTCTGGAGCACCGTCTCGATCAACACCGAGAACCTTAGGCATAAGGACCAAGGGAATTTGCGCAACCTCCTCTTCACGAAGCTGCACGAACGATACAAGTTCCCCGCTGAATTTGAAAACACACGCCTCTCAGGGAATAAAGTGAACTGTGCCGCCCTCAAGAGGATGAGCACGACCCTGTCTACTTGGAGAAGCGCGGTGAAGAGAATGATTGAGAAAGGTGATAGTTATGAGAAGATCAAGGCGAAAAATCCTTCGATCAGCGAAGATGACTACAATGAGTTCAAGAGCATGTGCGAGAGCAGTGCAACCTCCGAATCAAGTCAGTAGGGGAAAGAAATGCGGGAGTTGAACTTAGGGGAACACAAACTCGGTCCCGGCGGTTACAGAGTGGCGGAGCCTATACGGGACAAGGAGGACGCGGAGCGTGCCGAGCAAGGCCTACCGCCCCGCTTCGAGAAATACAGCAGTGACAAGCAGACCAGAAACTATGTCAGGGCCCGGTACAAGAAGGACCCGATAACAAAGGAGCTTACCACGGATCCGAAGACCAGGGCGCTTGAGCTTGCTCTGGCGAAGGAGACTGAAAGCAGTAGCGCGGGGTCGTCTCAGAGCACCCATGCTTGGGACAGCACTCTAAATAGGGCGTTGAACGTAATGAAAAACAAGGATAAGCTCAGTAAGCCGTCGTCAGCTGGTCGTGTGGCCGACAAAGGCTTGTCCACAAAATGGTCATCATACTATACCGCTGGTGGGCGAAAGGAGAAAAAGACTAGCTCGGAAAGCCAGTCACGCGAGGTTCAACAACTCAAGGCACAAGTGGCGCGGATTCCGGAGATTATCCAAGAGCAAGTGCAACAACAACTGGGATCGACGCTCACCGGCATTATGCCTACCTTGATTCATGGGGTGACGACATGGATTGCGGGTGGCCAACAGGGGCCGCCCCCGATTCCCAGCTTCACAGCCAGCAACTCGCACAACGCGCAGGCGGTGCCATTGGTGTCTCCCACAGCGGCGGTATTGGTCTCTCCGGCGCCGGCACGGCCGTCATTGGAGCTTAATGCACCCGGGTGTACCCCGGCCGGCACCTCGGCAGCAAGCGGCCCCTCCGTCAGTTGCACGCCCGTCGTTGGCGGTGCCTCGACATTAGCCGAGCTCGACGCCTTCATCACGGTAACAAATTAAGCCTCTCGACCAAGGACTTCATCTCCTTTTGCCTTTGACTAGGCATCCCTGACGCCCTACATGTTTTCACAGGGCGCCGCCGATGTTCCGTGCACTCTCCTGCACTTCGTGAATGACGAGTTGGTCGATGTCGCCAACGGAAAAATCGTTCAACCGGGCAACCCCGTGTTCCACGGTAAACCGATGCCACCCACCATGTATAGGGTTCAACTGGTTCGGGTGCTGCCAGGCTGCGACGAGTTGTTAACTCCGATTCGACCCGCTGGGGCCGACGAAGATGATCTGATGACCCTCAGCGCCTGCATAAGCTGGCCCCTGCTTTGGCCGAAGAGCCAGATTCGTTTGGGGGTGGGGGACACCACCCCAAAGACAACACCGCCAGTCGTGTCGGCGCCAAGCCATGGCAAGACCGCCGCAATGCTACAGGACATGCCGGACATCCCTATGGCACAGGATCCGGACATGCATATGGCACAGGATCTGGACGACGATGACAATGACAACGGCCGTACATTTAGCAACGTCGATAAGTACTTTGCCGAACATGGGTACGATGACGAATTCTGCGGGCCTCTTTCTCAAGAACCCAACCCTACAAAAGACGACCGTGGTCTAGCTGGTACGGTGGAGAAACCCAATTGCAATAGGCGTCGTCTGGCGTTCAGTTCTCAGGAGACGCCTCCAGCTGCCAACTTCACCGAGCCTCAGATGGCCGAGGAGCCAAATATTATCAACCCCAACACACTCAAGAAGGCGGTCTGTGAGCAGAACTTGGTCCCATTACAACAGAAGAAGAAGGGACGGAAAAGAAAGAGTAACAAGGGTGCGAGCCAGCCGGCACCGAGTACGATTTGTGCTCAGGACGGGCCACCTTCACCTAAGGATATCTCGAGGAGGGTGCATGTGGCGGGTAGGGCGATGCTACCGACAAATATGCTCAATGCTGCAGCCGGTGCTATGTAGAGTCTGCATGACAGTGTTCTTTCTTTGGAGAAGCGGCGTCTCAGAGAGAATGATGTGGAATACCCGGTTTTCGTGGCCACGGTGCCAGAGGGCAAGGGCTTTGTGGATGGCCCCATCAGGGGTATGATCGTCCTGCGGTTTGATGACATCTTTGCTATGTTTAACCTTCATCTGCTGCACTACACCTTCGTTTGGCTGTTTTCGCTGAGTATGGAGATGCGGATCATTAGAGACAAGACCCCGGACATCGTGATAGTCGACCCCTTCTACATGCGTGCCAAGAACTTGTGCAGCGCTGGGGACCGGCATGTCGCGAGTTCTTACCTCGAAGGCGTCATTCTGGTAAACCCAGATAAGGATAACTTCCTCGTGCCTTACTTTCCCGAGTAAGTCATCACCTAACCGCCCCGTAACATATGATTTCTTAGATTTCGATCGTTCTTTTTTTAACATTCCGTGTTCTGTGCAGTGACACACATTGCACACCCATCCTCTTAAGCCCGAAATGTTCCATGGCCACGTATTTCGACCCGGACCGTGACTCCAAGATAGACTACACAAATATCAAGAAAGTTCTTGATGATGTTCTCCCTGGCTACGCCAAATCTGGAGGCACCTTCGCCAAGCCAGTTCGTAGGCAGTACGGCGCGCATGTGTTTTCCCACAATACAAAGTTCTCCTGCGTCAAGCAGCCGCCTGGCGGTAAAAGGATGCCTACTATGCCCTCCATCACATGCGGGAGATCGTACGGGACCATCATCACCTTCTGCTACCAGATAATCTCAAATATTGGGCCGCGAGCTTGTCGGCAATCCAGGACGCGGACATCAGACAAGAATTCTTTCGCATCCAGTCGGAGTTTGCGGAAATTATCCATCAAGATGTCCTTCGTACCTCGGGGCAGTTTTACCTCAGATATCAACCGTCCAACCGTGAGATAGACACAACACTATAAATGCAGGCTGACAACACCCGCGATTTCATGACCATCACGACAGACGGCGGCTTCATCCACGCTCCGGTCCCATGAGTCGAGTCGAAAGTAGTGATACTACGTGTAGTTCTGAAACATTGATTGGCTCATGTTGTAATTAAACTTTAATGAACTTGTATGTCTCTTTGGTTTGGACAGTCGTTCAACTTAGATGTAATCGATGCTATTTATTAGTAGGACCATGAATCGTGCTATTAATGTCTTGCTTTTCTCTTCCGATCCTTTTGTTTCATACTTATATATTGCTTATGTATTGTCTGTTGTTTGGCTTGCGCATAGAGATGCCGTCGTATGTCGTGTACAAGGGTAAGGTTCCCGGAGTCTACGACGACTGGGAGGAGTGTCGGAGACAGGTTCACCATTTCAGCCGTAACAGTTACAAAGGGTACACCACTAGGGCGGAGGCGGAATCTAGATACGCCCGCTATCTAGCGGGAGAGAGGAGGGAGCGTTGGAGGAACCGGATGAAGACCATTTTCATCGCGATGATGCTCATCGTGATGACCGCAGCTCTCTTCTATGTGATGGTAGTTTAGATGATCGATATCGACTTGTAATGTGAAGACAAACTCGCTACTCGCGGTCTCGAGACTTGTGATGTTCTATCTTTGTTCGGTCTTTTGAATTCGGAGACTAATATGATGAATTGTATTCGGAGACTAATCTTCTATTGTATTCGATGAATCTGCTGTTGCTGTGTGGTGTTGTCTAAATTCTGTCCAATAATATATTTTGTAACCTGTGAAAATATCGGAAAAGAAAAAAAATCCCTAATATTCATACTAGTGGCGCACCACACAAGACACTAATGGCGCACTGTGATAATCACACTAATGGCGCATCAGCCACTAGTGCGCCATTAGTATGCCAAAGCACATGGGTACATATGGCCCCCTGGGAGGAATTCTAACGGCGCACTATGGGAAATACTAATGGCGCACTACATGGTGCGCCATTAGAACACCAGAGACTAATGGCGCACCAGTGGTGCGCCATTAGAATTTAATTCTAATGGCGTGATGCTAGTGGCGCACCAGTAGTGCGCCATTAGAAGGCAAAACTGGTGTGCCACTAGCATGCCTTTTCCTAGTAGTGGCCATACTCCGTCCTCTACCTCGCCCGCAGGAGGAGGGAGCACGACCATGGCCCCTTCCAGAACTTTTGACAGGAGAGGAGACCTCACCCTTGGCCACTCCCGAATCCATAAGGGCAGCAACCCTAGCACGACCAGAGGGAGCCGACCGAGGTCCACCCGCCTTGTCATCAGAACCCGCGGACGAAGAAGCCGTTGGAGATTTCGATCCACCGGACCTTTTGTGGCTCTCATACGGGACACAGATCTTCTTAGCCGCATATGGCAGGTCCCCATTCACATTCCTGAAGCCTGGAGATGGGCATAGGACGGAGGAATGGCCAAGAAGGCCACACGAGAAGCAGTGAAAGGGTAGTCTCTCATACATCACCGAATAAGTGTCCGTTGACTGAAGCTTGACCGAGGTCACTGTCACATATCGCACAAGTGGCTCGCCAACGACAATCTCCACCCGAACACGCATATATCTGCCCCAGCAGCGCCCGTCAGAATCAGCATCAACCTTGATGATTCTACCAATGGGCTTTCCAAATTCCAGACCAAGCTTTGCCCTCATCAACCTTGGTTGCAAGTTCATGATACGGGCCCAGATAGCCAAACGATCAAACTTGACATGAAGAGGTTGGATGTTCAGATCAAAAACCTTGAGAAGAACAGCGTGTTTGCCCACCATCCAAGGCGAGCCTTCCATCACCCTGGTTCTATCTGCCCGGGTCCCAAATTCAACAACGAATACGTTGTCCCGTAGGGATGGAGCAGCAAACCCCTAGGGTTGCCCCAAGCTAGCCTCATAGCAGAAGAGATTGTCTGAATGTGGAGGATGTTAGGGGAGAGAACCTTCCCCACCAGGGCGCAAATCGGAGCCACCAAATCTGCCTCGTCCTCATCATCCAGCACCACGGGTCTCGCCTCGTTAGCCGTCAGTCGAAGCCTTTCCATCATCTCCTCAACATGATCTGCCATGCAGGTTGCAGTGGAAGAATCGCCCGCGGAGGGAGATGTACCTGGAATCGCCATCGGTCCCCCTATGATCGGAAGCGCCTGGGTGGGATTGCCATCAACGCCACCCGAGATCGCTGCCTTTCCATGATCTCTTCACGCTCAAACAACTCGCACAGCTGACTCTCGATGTGTTTCTCCTCAGCGAGCGAAGACGGGGAGGGTGGTGACGCCCTAAAGGTAGCCAGGCGATGTTCCATCTTCCCGATTTTCTTACTAATAGAGCCAAAAGCTTCTCTGCTCCAGGAACGTAGAGAGCGAGCCACCCCCTTGAGATTCGTCCAGGTCGAGCTCAAAGACAAAAGGCCGTCTCTGCCCGTCGACCAAGCCTGCTCGAGAGTGTCTCTGTAATCAGTCACCCGCAGCAACATCGCTTCAAACCTGAAACCAGCCTGCTGCACTAGGACAGGGCGATGCTGCTGAAGATCAGCCCCAAGCCGAACAAGAACCGGATAGTGATCAGAAGTGGTGGCAATAATATTCTCCATGTTGCAAGCCTCGAACAAGTTGGAGAAGGCATTGTTAGCCATGGCTCGATCCAAGCGACACCGGACATTACTATTGGGGTCCTATCTATTACACCACGTGAACTTTGGACCTGAAAACCTCAAATCAGACAAACCACAATCCATCATGCAGTCCCAAAATGCAGCCATCTGTGAGTCAAGCCGGTCTCTGGGTCCACAATGTTCATCGCTAGTAAGCACCTCATTAAAATTGCCGCAGCAAAACCATGGACCCTACCAGGAGTGGTGCATATGCCGTAGGAGTTCCCAGAAGAGGGGTCTATCCTCTCTCCTTGGTTCACCGTAGACAAACGTCGCCCGCCACGGCAAACCATCATCAAGTTTCACCTGAACATCAATGCACCTTTTATTGGCTGCCTTAACCGTCACATCTGCGGCATGTGTCCAGAACAAAGCAAGACCGCCACTGAGCCCCTCACTGTTGACAGTAAAGCAACAGAGAAACCCAATGACCACATGAAGTTCTTCACTCTCGAATCCCTCATCTTAGTTTCTGAAAGAAAGAGGAGGGAGGGTCGGTAGAGCTTCACAAGCCAGCGAAGCTCGCCAACTATCGAGTCCGACCCTAGGCCTCGACAGTTCCAACAGATGATATTCATTGCGTCAGGCGGGGCTGCCCCGCAGCCGCCGCCGGATCCGCCGATCGAGAGTCTGATGTGCGTTGTTTCTTATTTGAATCCTCATCGTTGAGCTGCTCAACACCAGCATTAGCAGCTTGAGAGTCCGACACCAAGACCAAAGCCAGATTATTCGCATCAGATGACGCCGGGTCGCCGATCAACACAGGGGACTGTGGTTTAGCAGACTTCCTCTTTTGCCCAGACGTACCCACCTTGTCCTGACTGCCCATGAACAGCTCCCTGCTCGCAACCATACTCCGTCCTCTACCTCGCCCGCGGGAGGAGGGAGCACGACCACGGCCCCTTCCAGAACTTTTGACAGGAGAGGAAACCTCACCCTTGGCCACTTCCGAATCCATAGGGGCAGCAGCCCTAGCACGACCAGAGGGAGCCCACCGAGGTCCACCCGCCTTGTCATCAGAACCCGCGGACTAAGAAGCCATTGAAGATTTCGATCCACCGGACCTTTTGTGGCTCTCATACTGGACACAGATCTTCTTAGCCGCATATGGCAGGTCCCCATTCACATTCCTGAAGCCTGGAGATGGGCATAGGACAGAGGAATGGCCAAGAAGGCCACACAAGAAGCAGTGAAAGGGCAGTCTCTCATACATCACCGAATAAGTGTCCGTTGACTGAAGCTTGACCGAGGTCACTGTCACATATCGCACGAGTGGCTCGCCAACGGCAATCTCCACCCAAACACGCATATATCCGCCCCAGCAGCGCCCGTCAGAATCAGCATCAACCTTGATGATACTACCAATGGGCTTTCCAAATTCCAGACGAAGCTTTGCCCTCATCAACCTTGGTTGCAAGTTCATGATACAGGCCAAGATAGCCAAACGATCAAACTTGACATGAAGAGGTTGGATGTTCAGATCAAAAACCTTGAGAAGAACAGTGTGTTTGCCCACCATCCAAGGCGAGCCTTCCATCACCCTGTTTCTATCTGCCCGGGTCCCAAATTCAGCAACGAATACGTTGTCCCGTAGGGATGGAGCAGCAAACCCCTAGGGTTGCCCCAAGCTGGCCTCATAGCAGAAGAGATTGTCTGAATGTGGAGGATGTTAGGGGAGAGAACCTTCCCCACCAGGGCGCAATCTGGAGCCACCAAATCTGCCTCGTCCTCATCATCTAGCACCACGGGTCTCGCCTCGTCAGCCGTCAGTCGAAGCCTTTCCATCATCTCCTCAACATGATCCGCCACGCAGGTTGCAGTGGAAGAACCGCCCGCCGAGGGAGATGTACCTGGAATCACCATCGGTCCCCCAGCTATCGGAAGCGCCCGGGTGGGATTGCCATCAACGCCACCCGGCGCAAAATTTCGGCCCCAAAGGCATCTGACCCCCCACCCCCCCCCCCCCCCCCCCCCCCGCCCCGCACATCCCGAGCCCCTGCCTTGAGGTACAAGCCGAACCCTAACCTAGCCCCTGCCAAGGGTGGGAAGCGATACAAAGAAGGCCCCTTCATCACCCCGAACAGAGACTAGAACAAGGAACCGCACGCACCAGGGGTAGCAGGAGATCAGACCGAATTGGGAGGGAAGAAGGAAGGATCAACGATGAAATCGAAGACCTAGAGAGCGCTCAAACCCTAGGAACCGCTCCTCGCCAAGGAGTCGCGAGAGCACAGAGAGAGAGAGAGCATCGTAGGCCGCTTTCAGTTGTTACGAGCGGCGGCCGGACTTTTCCAGTAGTGATCTGTGCTAAGGCCAACCAATTTTTTTTTGTGGGGACAGTACTACCTCCAACGTCCGCAAGAACTGTTATCACCGGCCTGAGTACAGTTCAGGAACTCCCCATGCATGTGAGTACAGTTGATGAACTTGCGTACATGTGTGATCTGCAAACGCTGATGCATTAGTACAGTTGTGGCGCGCGCTGGGCTGCACGTTGAATTGGTTGGAGGGCCGGCCGGCCGTGAGAGATTCTCTAACCAGCGCTAGAGTGGCTTTGGGCCAGAATACACGCATGCACTGTAGCATACACGGTGCCAGCTGGACCCGCAATATGCCCTAGTTGGGGATCACCAGGAGGGGAGGACGGCCAGAATAGTAGCCATCATGGTGGTCGACAACCATTAGCATTTTTCGCTTACTTGTTTGGCAAAAAGGATGTAAAATGACGGAGCTAATAGATTAGTTGCGGAGCCAGGTATTCTTGTAAAAGAAAATTGCCAAAGAAATATAATACAATGACTCAATGACCATACATCGATAATAGTAGCAAGATATCATTGTGGCAATCTCTAACAATTAAAACTGCTGGAGGGCGACGCAGCGTTGGGGAGGCCGGAGCAGTGCTGGAGGCGAACTGGCGGTCTGGTTAAGCCGCGGAGACTGGAGGGTGGGAATTTTCTAAAAAATATTAATATTTTTACAACAAATTCCAGTAATATATGACCTAATTCGTAAATTATAATTACTAGCAAAAGAGCCCGTGCGTTGCAACGGGAGAAAAAACATAATACACACTCTTAATCCAACAACCATCACTCAATAGGCCCATCTCCTTTATATTTGTGATGAGGCATCATATTTGTGTTGCCGCTTATCCTCCTTCTCACCCTCGCCGGCGATGGCCTCGGTGTTCACACTAAACAATAAAAATGTGTTTGAATATGTTAATCCTAAGCACACTAAACAACAAAAACGTGTTTGAATATGTTAATCCTAAGAGGCTCTCTCTCCCTCTCCTCCCTCGGACCCCCCCCCCCCCCCCCTCTCTCATTCTCGCGATGAGAAATCTGTTGTTTTCCCCTGCGACATTTTTCAGAGGTATGCATGTGTAGTTATTGATGTTTTCTTTCGCCTATATGGTTATAGTGGGGTGTTTATTTGCAATCCGGATCGCCGCCAGTACGAAAGAAAAACGGATCTTGCGCTAGAAATTATAAGTTTGCTTTCAAAACAATATTTTAAAAATATTTAACAGGTAAAATTAACATCATATTTAGATTCCACACATTTTTCTAATAAAATTTCATATATAATATGTTAAAGTCGAAGTTACGGTCTAAAGATACGGATAATTTAGAAAATCATTTGTTTGATTTAAATATATTCCAAAATAATATTAAAAATACTTAATAGGTAAAAATAATCTCATATTCATATTCTACATATTTTTCTAATCAAATTTCATATATAACATGTTCAAATCGGAGTTACGGTTTAAAAGATATGGAGGATTTAAAAAAGTAATTGTTTGACTTAAATATGATCCGCGGATGAATTACCTAAAACGTCAGGGGAGTTTTCAAAAACATAAAATAATGGTTCGGGTGTGACTTAAATCCGGACGGCGGGTTGATTTCAAGAAAACACAGGGACTTCTGTGTAAAATACGAAAAAAAACGATTCGTTTTGACTTAAAATAGGACTGCGGGTTGAATTCTCTGAAATAGAGGGACTTCTTCTGAAAAATGCAATGACGGACGAAAGAAACCCAATTTGCTTTATTATTAGGTAAAGATATGACCCGTTGGCCTTCTGTAGGCCGAAGAGGGACTCTTTGTTTTTTGAGTCTAAACATACTTCTCTTTATTGATCAATGTCCAAATACATGAGAATATATGAAATATTAGGGGGGTTAAGCCACACATGGCATCCTAAAGGGAGGCCTAAAGTATGTTTAGCAAGGGTATGCGCCTCTCCATTTGATTCACGTCCTTTGAAGATGAAGGAACATCATTGCAACTGAGTCGAAGCTGCTATTATCACATGTGCAGTGCCGAGGTCTAGAGAAAGAGAGAGAGAGAGAGAGAGAGAGAGAGAGAGAGAGAGAGAGCTTCTCTACATGCCATAGCTTAGACCGAAGCAGGGTCCAAAATGCTTCTGCATTTTATCGCCAGTGACCCATGTACTTGGGGTCGAAGAGGGACTCTTCTGTCGGACGCAGAGTTTCTGCACCCAAGCTCAAATGAGCTCGGGTGAATAGTGAAATTGTAACAAATTCGAAAAAAATCAAAAAATTCCAATTTTTTTTGGAAGAAACATTGACAAAAGTTTTAAGTGCTTGCAAAAAATCGTCATGAATTCACATTCCTAGAAGGTGTGGCAAAAAAACAAAATTGATACTTTGAAAATACTACTTTTAAAAGCATTTTGAAGCACTAAATTTGTTTCTTTTGCCATGCCTTACAGGAATGTGATTCCATGACGAATTTTTGCACGCACTTAGAACTTTTGTCAATGTTTCTCCCAAAAAATTGGAATTTTGTGAACTTTTTTTTGAATTATTTGCGATTTTACTGTTCACCGAGCTCATTTGAGCTCAGGAGCAGAAAGGCACTTTCGTCTTCTGTCTCGCTTAGGCTGAAGAGATCTTTTTGGCTTTCTTTGGGCTGAATACAAGACGACCTGGGCTGAAGAGCTGTCTTCGATGTGTAGTGGGCCGAACAGATCATCTTCGTGACCGTGATGACCGAAGAGGTCTTCGACCTCGTGATGGTCGAAGAGTGCATGTGACGCATGCCCCACACGCTTGCCTCGCTGCGGCTGCACTTACGCTGGCTGGCTGGCTTGCTGTCATATGCATGAAGTAGCCTTTGTAACGTGAGTAGCCCAACCGAAGTCCCGCATTAGCTGAATTGATTGATCGATCCCCATGCGCGTTGTGCTATATGTGTACGTACGAGTAAAGTCTATTTTAAACCTTGAATTCATAGAGCTCGTCAGAATCAAACCCTCACCTCTAAATCCCTGAAATCGGTACCCTAACCTCTAGGATCCCGGTCAATATCAAACCTTACATCCACCAAGACCTATTTGTGAAATTAAAAAAGACAATCCCGGTCGGGATTACGATGTTCTCTCGCTCACTAAGCGGCCCTACGCGTCATATCCATTTTCTTCCCAGCTACTGTTGCGTCTAATTACTTGAGCGACTATGCTCACTACGGCATGCCTCAGCGTCTCCCATTCGTGTCCTGCTGCCGGCCAGGTGTGCACGCAGATCCCAGCATGTACCGTGCCGCCGGCCTTGTGCGTAGTTCTGAGACATCGAAGCCTTGTCAAGTTGTCAGTGACCGTGCTCCGTGGCGACTGGCGGACACGTCTCGTCCACTGAACAACAGTTGCCAGTCGCCGGCCTTGCTCCGCGTGCCGCTCAACATGTCCATAGAGCGTGTGTTTTGCCGAGTTCGACCAGTACAGATCCCTCAAGCTAGCGGCGTGTTAGTTGCTATGTACGTGAGCTAGCTCCTGAAAAATCCAT
This sequence comes from Triticum timopheevii, assembly GCA_963921465.1. NCBI lineage: Eukaryota > Viridiplantae > Streptophyta > Magnoliopsida > Poales > Poaceae > Triticum > Triticum timopheevii. Next base: position 39,270,523 of record OY997264.1, on the reverse strand, counting down.
CCACCTGCATCATAGCTAGCTAGTGTTCGCCGGAGAGTACTGGGCGACGATTCGGCGTCTTGGGTTGTGCGTGTTCGCCCACGGTGACATGGGCCAGCACGGTCACCGTCTCGATCGTACGTGGAACCAGCTCCGAGCTTTCGTTGCTCACAATCAAAGCGCATTTGAGCACGCGTTTGTACATCTTGCAGCGGCCGACCTTGCCAACGATGTGATTGCCAAGGGACTAGAGCACGAAGCCGAGCAGGCCCGTGTAGCCTCTGTAAGCGCGCAGCATCGCGCACCTCCTGCCGGCCATCGCCAAGACGGAGGTCGCTTTCACGCGGGTCTGCGCGTCCACCCAGCGCCTCTCGCCGCGCCGGTCTCCCGCATCCCCGACGTGCATACGTTATCTCACCGCGTCGGCGTGCACCGACCACCTCCACGCCATGCGCGGCATCGCAGGCCGCCCCCTTGCAGTTTCTATCTTCCTCTCACGTCTCGCCGCCAGCACTGGCGCCGGCCACGTCGTGCTTTGCGTGGAGGAGCGGACCTCCATGGATGCCCCCGCGCGAGCCATGTTGACTAAAAACACCATATCCGGGCGCCCTCCATGCGGTCTTCCATGGATTCCAGTGGTATAACACAGTCTCTAATTTCAGGAGAGAGGGGGGCAAGGGGATTGGGATAGAAGATGGATATGACATGTGGGGCAGGGACGTCAGTGGGGTAGACTGTGATCCCATGCAGGATGGATCTTTTCCCGGTGCGCCAAACTGGTCCAGGGTTGATATTGACCGGGATTACAAAGGTCAGGGTATGAACTTTAGGGATTCAAACGTTGGGGTTTGATTCGAACGAGCTCTACGAGTTTAAGGTTTAAAACAGACTTTACTCCGTACGTACTAACGTACATACCCAGCAGGCAGCACGTACCCTACCTCCTGAAATACACTAATGGCTTCCCAACTCAGCAACTCCCCACCACGACCTGCAGCATGCTGTGCACTAGTACACGGCTATAACTCACACTAGTACTACCGACCCTGCACTTGCACGTAATCGGCAAAACAATCCTGCACTGGTACTAGTATACGTAGATAGTGCATGCACACGCGGCACCGTCTCCAACCCCAGATGAACGGACTGGTCGAGACGTGTGACACTGGCATGTGGTGGACGTACAAACATGCCAACATGCCATGTGAGATCGATGTATGGGTGGATGGAGAGACATGTCAATTCCATCGAGTCCTTGTCCACGAGCAAAGGCTGCTGCAGGCATATGGCAGCAAGCCAGCCAGCCAGCATACGTGCAGCTGCAGCAAGGCAAGCGCCAGAGTGTGTCACATGCACTCATCGGCCTTCACGAGGCTTCGGTCTTCACGCGAACGAAGATCATCTCTTCGGCCCACTGCGCACCCAAGACAGCTCTTCGGCAGCCTAAAGAAAACCGAAAAGAGCTCTTCAGCCTAAGCGGGACTGGAGGAGAGTCTCTCTTCGGCCTACAAAAGGCCTACTCGTGTGCCTAACCAGACGCCAAGTCCGTTGTGTCTGGTCCTGTGCGTGGCTGGTGTGGAGTGTTTGGGTTGCAATTGTGGGCCAAATCCGTATATTATACTGTAGTAAATCCTTTTTAGGTGAAATTCTTGGGTATTCCAGGAAATTCACAGGAAGACCACAGCACCACCACTGTAATGGATGTGGAAGAAGCGCTGAAGAAATGGTAGGCTTGGTGTGCATTGGATGCATCAAGCGGTGGTAAATGTTGATTGTTGGTTGTTGAGGTTGGTTATTGAGACACTACATGTGCTTGTTGGGTGGTCGGCCCTGTCAATCTAGTCATAGGTCACACCACACCCAAAATATCTCCTCTCTTGGTCACAAACTCACAACCACGCACGCCGCTGCTGCTGCTCCTTAGTGCCTTGGGTCTTGGCTAGGCTCCTAGCTCCTCCATTCTCTCAGTCGACCCTTTACTTCATGCATAACCAACAATACAATAAGCTAGCGTGCTAGAGATACACCGGCCGGCAGCCGCGGCTGCGATGGCTGAGCTCGCGTCTGGCGCCGTGAGCTCACTGCTGGGCCTCCTCGGGAACGAGGCACTTCTGCTCAGCCGCGTCGGGACCGACTCGGAGTTCATCAAGGAGGAGATGGAGAGCATGCAGAGCTTCTTGGAGCACCTGGCCAGGACAGCGCCTCCCGCCGGCGGCGGCGGGCACGACGAGCAGGTGCGCACGTGGATGAAGCAGGTCCGGGATCTGGCCCACGACTGCAGCAACTGCATCGACCTCTACGTCCGGCGTGGTGACCCGGCGGTCTATCGTGCCAGGGCGGGCCGCTGGCGCTACCTCTGGTGGGCTTCCTGGTTAGTGCAGAGGATGGTCGCCCAGCACAACACTGCCATCCGGTTGAGCGAGCTCAAGGAGCGGGCGCGCGACGTCGGCAAGCGGCGGTTGCGGTACGGCGTGGAGATCCCACGGAGCGAGGCGGTGCCATCTTTGTCGTCATCATCTCAAGCTGCTGTCATAGTGGACAAGGAGGAAGAGGGAGAGGACGACGACAACCCTCGGAATCAAGCGGCCATAGCAGCGGACGGATCTGACCCCCGTCAAAGAGCTCTAGAACATCACGTTCTTGAGGAGTATGTCACGGAGAAGACAGCCAGCTGGCTGGAATTGCAAGCCGAGCATGAATCCATAGCATCCATTGCAATTGTTGTGCCGGATGATACCGAGGACGCCCGCTCCATCGCACGTGAGCCTTTGACTTTGGCGGGCGCCATCTGCTCATGCAAGGTCATCTGGATCAACATCTCGGAATTGCACTTCGAATGGGATCTTCCGCTGTTATCGTGGGAAATCCTCTCCTACATCCTGCGCAATTGTGAGCAGCAGCAAGGTACAGAACAAGGCGAGGTGAAGGTGCGGGAGCGAGATCAGGACGAAGTTTACCGTTACAAAGATGAACTCCAGGACACAATACGGGACACGATTGATGGTGATGAAATCTACAAAAGGATTGATGAAATCAAGAACAAGGTTGGAGAAGTTGATGCAGGGAAGATTGGAGGAGTCGATAGAAAGAAGGTTGAAGAAAACAAGTGCTTAGGCATGCTACTCCGTGCGCTGCGGCTCGTACAGAAGAGCACGTCTGAAAGGGGTGTGCCACCATCCTCAGAGGACTGTATAGAGGAAACTGCCTCCAGGCTGAAAACTCATATGGAAGCAGGTGATTCCAAGACATTGATTTGTCTCGATGAGACCCAATATAAACAAATCCTGCACAAGGTGTTCCCGACAAACAGCCCACCGCAGCCCCAGGGCCAGGAAGCCACCACCAGTGCTACTACGCCGAACCTGAGGGAGGATCACATCAAAGAAATCATCCACACCCACAAGATTACTCTGGACATCATATTGGGGCTGCTTCCCAAGCCGCAGCAGCTACTAGAAGGCACATCTACCCAGGAACAAGCCACTGATGCTGCTGCTTCTGTGATCAAACAAGGCAAGGAGAACAACTCCAAGGCGATATCAGGGGAGGCGACCAATGCTGCTGCTTCTGTTATGAGAGAAACCAAGGAAAAAATGAAGGAGGTATCAGAGGAGGTGACCAGTGCTATTGCTTCTGGTGTTATCAAAGAAACGCAGGAGAAAATGGAGACTAGGGATATTGCTGAAACCGAGAAAGTGAAGGAGCTATCAGCAGAGGTGACCAATGCTATTGCTGCTGCTGTTATCAAAGAAGCAAAGGAGAAAATAAAGGAAATATCAGGAGAGGATGAAGCGAGCCATGCTGCTGCTGCTGCTAACGAAGAAACCATCAAAGAAACCACGGAAAAGATGTTTCTGATCCGGTGGGGGATTCAGCATCAGCTGTATATCAAAGGGATAGTGGACAAGATTAAGCCGTATCTGGAAAATAAGAAGACCCTGATTATCCTCCAAGATGACAAAGACTATATTTTAACCAAAGTTGATGAATATGATAGATCCCTGTGGGAGGAGACCAAAATTGCTTTGAATCTGTTTGGCTGTGCACCTGGCAGCGCAGTGATTGTGTCCACAAAGAACAACCAAAAGGCCAAAGAAATTTGCGATCCACCAGGAGAGCCAATAACCTGTTCTCTAGCTGGACTCTACCATGGTGCTGTGCTCCAGCTTACAAAGAACAATGGGAATGACAGATACACCCAGATTCTCCATGGAATCTTGGCCAAGTGTCATCCACATGAGTTTTGCATGAAGATCTTCACATACGCTCTGGACGCTAATCCCAACAGGAGCTATGAAGAACTGTGTAAGTTACATGAAGATCTGGTTCCCCACAAGACATTTGGCAGTAAAGCTAAGGAGATGATCAAGTTCTCCTACAGAGATCTGTCTAGGGAACACAAGACTTGCTTGCTGTACCTTGCCATCTTCCCTCAAGGCCACAACATCAAGAGGTCAACCTTAATAGGACGATGGGTTACGGAGGGGTTGATAACTAAGCAAGACTGGGCGACTGCAGTGCATCATGCCGAGCAATGTTTTGACACCCTGATTAAACGGGGGCTTATTTTGCCTCAGGATATTGGTGCTGCAGGAGAGGTCAAGAGCTGCATGGTAGGTGATCATGTCCATGGGTTTATCACCAGGATCGCAAATAAAGAGCACATTTTGGATGCACGCCTGTCAGATCTTTGGGCTCGCCACTTCTCCATCTTTAGTAGTCTCCGACTCCGTGCCTCTGATGGCATCGACAAGTTTGTACACAAGCTCCCCAAATATTCACCACAATTGCTGCTGCTCAAGGTACTAGATCTGGAAGGAACTAAATGCTTTAACAAAAAGCGCTACCTCAGGGAAATTTGCAACAAGATATTACTTCTCAAGTATCTGAGCCTAAGAGGAACAAATGTTGCATATCTTCCTAATGAAATAAACAACCTCCATGAGCTAGAGGTATTGGATATCCGGGAAACTATGGTGCCTGAGCGTGCAACAAGGAATATCCTGCTCCTGAAGCTAAGGCGCTTCTTGGCTAACCGCCTTGATTCGAACTCAAGACTCAGTGATAGATTGCCATGCTTTCCTGTCCAGATTCCTTGCAAGATTGAGAAAATGGAAAATTTGGAGGTACTGTCAAGTGTCAAGGTTTCAAGTCATGGTCGTGAGTTGAAAGAGATAAAAAATCTATGGCAATTAAGGAAGCTTGGTGTGGTTATCGAAGACAAGGACAATCACCTCATGAAGTTGCTACAAGCGATCAGTGACCTAAAAGATTGCCTCCGATCTCTTTCAATCACTATATCGCCGAACACCACTCCCTCCAGCAAAGAGCGGCAAGGTATAAGTGATTGGTTAAAACAAAATCCCAAGCATCTTGAGAGCCTAAGCATCAACGGAGTCACACAAAAGGGGAAGCTTCTTGAAACGCTGGCCAAAGGTAGCGATGAACTTGCCAACGTAACTCTGACCGGTACCTCGTTGGAACAGAGTGATCTGGAGGTCCTTGCTGTGTGTCCCAAATTACACTGTGTCAGACTCCGATCCAATGCGTACAATGGGAGTGAGCTCACCTTTAAGAATGTAGATTTCCCACAACTCAAGTACTTCCTTGTCGAGGGCACCAACAAGACTCAGATTGATATCAAGTTCGAAGATAGAGCAACTCCTGAGCTCGAGAAGATTGTCTTGTCCTCCACCAACATAAGGTCTCTTAGTGGGATCGACAACCTTCCAAAATTGAAGGAACTTGAGTTAGAAGACAATAAATCCTTACTTTCTTTGTCTGAAGACAGAAAATCACCTCAGCAAAGCACGGAGAACACATCTCTTGATGGAAACACCGAAAGCAGAGCACTTAAGCAAAACACTGAGAGTGGATCTGCTGAGCAGAACACAGAGGGCAGGGCTACCGAGCGAAACACTCAGAGTAGAGATCTGGAACAAAATAGCTTGACTAGAGCTCCTGAGCAAAACATTGAGAGCAGAGCTGCGGAGGTAATCACTCAGAGTACAGACCCTGAGCAAAACAGCGAGCTTAAAGCTCCCGAGCAAGAAAGTCAGAGTACAGCTCCTGAGCAAAACAATGAGATTAGAGCCGAGCAAAACACCGAGAGTAGAGCTCTTGATCAGAACAATAAGATCAGAGCTGCCGAGGGAATCACTCAGAGTACATCATTTGAGCAAAACCTGAAGAGCAGAGTGCCCGAGCAAAACACTCAAAGCGGAGCTCCTGAGCAAAACACTGATGGAAGAGCTCCTGAGAGTAGGTTCACCTTCATGAAGGGAAAGTTCCAACACCTCAATTATTTTCGTATTGAGGACTCCAGAATGATCAACATCATATTTGAAAGTGGAGCAGCTCCTGAGCTCAAGAAGATAGCCTTGTCCTTGACCAACAAACAGTCCCAGCTCGATGGGGTTAGTGGACTCCAAAAATTGAAGGAGATCGAGTTGAAGGGTAACAGGTTCCTTCTTTCATTATTTGACGATGCCCGTCAAATTACCAAGGTGACTCTTCGTGATACTCACATGAAGCAGGAAGATATACAAATCCTTGCCAAGAAAAAAACCCTGCGCTGCCTAGAGCTCTCAGACAAGTCTTACGACAAAAAAGATCTGGCTTTCAACAAAGATGAGTTCCCACAACTTGTCCATCTTATTGTTGAGTGCCCTACAGTCAGCAGCATCAGCTTCACCAAGGGGTCTGCTCCTAAGATCGAAAAGATTGTTTGGTCCTTCGACGAGATGAAGTCTCTCTCTGGCATTGACAACCTTCCGAGATTGAAGGAGATAGAGTGCATTGGTGACCATGTCCCTCATCAGGTGAGAAAAGACATTGCAGCACATAAAGCGCAGCCTGTTCTTACACACAAGAAGCAACCAGCAAAAGAAACAAGCACAGAAGAAGAGGAAGATGACACAAGGTGTGCACCAATCTCCCGCTTCTTGAAGATCAAGAATTGGTGCTAGCTGGTTGAGGAAAGGTTTGCAAGGATTTCACTCTCCATCCTCCGCAACTCTATGCATTCATCACTGCTTCACAGAACATCTGCCTTGTTTGTCATGCTATCCATATGCGTGCCTGCCATGGTATCTCCTTTAATCCCTTGTGCTTGTGTCATGTCTATTTATTTATTTCGACAAAGTTGTGTGCATGTTTGTGTCTATTGTGTATGTGTTCTTCTTTGGTCATTCCCTGTGGAGGAATTTTAATATCAGTGACGAAGATTGTTATGATGAACAATAAAAATGTCACATGATAGTATTGTCATTTCATCGTTGTGTACTTGTAAGGGTTGATGTAAGACTGCAAGTATGCTATCCGTATGCGTACCTGATAAGAAAAATCTATCATGAGTTGTGTGCTTGTAATGGTTGATGTAGTATTTGCTCCCTCCTTGTAACCTATCATGTTTGTGTTATTCTTTGAATATTAATTCATCAGGGTTCCTTATTATTACTCTATGATACACAGATGAATGTATATACTGAATTTAATTACTTAATATCAGCAAATGGATGAGCAATGGAGATTTCAAACTGAGGGTTGCGAATGGAACTTGCTACCTTTACTAATCAATATGTCCTACTCTTGTGGAGATGAACATATGCCTGGTCTGATCAGCCTAGCGGTCGACTGTTGGAGATAGTTACAGACTTACAGCATCTATACTTGAGTCAGTGCTGCTTTACCTTTTTGAAAATTATGCTACTGAAATGAGGTACACCATTATTCAAACTATGTTTTGAACATCTCGGGTTAGAAAGGTTATCTGCGTACATGAATACCCTCGCAAGAACAAAATAACTTACCTCTGTTAGTAGAACTCCATTGTCAAGAGCTTTGTTAACAAGACCCATTGCAGAGTTATGAAATATTTCATTCAGATTAATTTTTTTCCTGAAGTCAAGAAGAATTTTAATCGACTGAACGCGGATGAGATTTGAAGTTCATAGCATACCGAAGCATACCTTTCTAACATTTTGGCAGATACACTTTTGGGCATATGACATCAACCTCCCACCCAATGGAGCTATTCGCCTTCGGACTTTTAAACAGCTCCTCCCTTTGCTCCTCCAAGGTCTTTGAATTGAATTTGTTAAAGAATGGAAGAAAGATAAGCTAACCAAGTTCACTGGTAAATTGGCAATGAAATTGCTAAAGGATCAGGGTGATTGCACAACTAGGTAACTGCTATTTAAATTGTTCCACTTCAACGAATTCAGTAATCATGGAAAGCCACGTTACCATGCTGCTCTAGGACTGGACAGTTGTGAAATAATACTGAACATGCTAAAACCACGTAAATAAATTAAAGAACTCGAGATCCTAAAATTTGAAATTCATGCACGGTGGAAAGAATAGATGGGGGAGATATCAAATAGCAGAAGCTGGTTCTTAAAACTAAAAATACTATTTGATTTTTACTCAGATAAGAAGTACATGGAAGCAGTTACGAAAAAAAGAGGGAACTATGGAGACTTGAGAGGATAGCAACAATTAATCTGGTTGTATTGAAAAGATGAGATGTCTGTAGCATAGGTGTTCTTTCTTCTGTCCTCCTTATCCTCAAGCTAGGGATCAGGATCATGCACAGAATGTCAATTTTTTTTTTAGAAAATATGCTTGTTTCTTTCCTCCCAAATCAACCAAAGTACTGAGCGCACACAAATCTACATTAGGTGGTAACTTAATGTGGGACGGATTAAAGGTGATCTTGAAATGATAATTTGTCCATTTTCCGAATTTTCTTCTTGGTGCAGGAAGAAGGATGCAAGTAATTTTTTCATGAAACAAACATATGTTATGTCTCAGCAACTTAAACTATTTAAATATGGTTTATGTCTAATTAACAGTAAATTGCAGCAGGTCTACATATAAAAATACAAAAAGAAACGAGAAGTAGGAACACATCTAGAAGAGGAGAAGGGCACGGAGATGCATGACACAATTCACCAAACCAAAAGCTAAAATCAACGGGAGTACAGAGAAGGGCTGACGGGGTGATTATTAAGAACAGGGCCGTGTCCAAACGCAGAGAACAGATCAGATCAAACCACTATCTGGACTCCCTTTGATTCAGTAATCAGAGCTCGCTAACTGTAAACATATCCTAATTTTTTTATATCAGATCTGCTCCATGAGCTAATTAATCACCTATTTCACAATGTTTCATTTCCTTAAACCATGAAGTTGAGTGTCCAGCAGAGAGATTGGGAGCATACACAGAGGGCTGGATCAAATCAACAACAAACCAGATCTAGTGGGGAAAAAAATAGAATGAACGTGGCAGTAGGGGTTATAACTTACAAGGGGGATGGGGGGGAGAACCATCGTCTCTCAAGGTGGACGGGCGGACGAGCAAGGTGATGGGCTGATTGAGGAGGAGGCGGGCGGGACGGAAACTTCCCCCGTCGGCCGTCGCCGCCTTGCTGCGACCCGTTAGTGAGATCTATGCGGTGGTTGACTAAGCAGGGCGGACTGCGAGCCGGAGGGTGGCGGTGGCGGTGGCGGCGGGTAACGACGAGGCTTTGCTGCGACCCGCGAGCCACGCCGTCATCTCCCTCCCCCCTGTCCAACTCCAAACCCTTGCCGCTCTGATTTGATTGGATTGGATGGCCCCTTCACCGTCGTCGCAGCCGGCAGTACGCGCACCAGTTGCTCGACATGGAGCTCTCCCTGCGCGGCGCTCCCTCTCAACCACACCATCACGCAGCTCGTCAGCATCGAGCCCGAGTCCAGCTTCTTCTCCTCTCCATGGGAGAGCAGATAGGCAGACATCCATTAATCACCGCCGATGAGAGGCGCACATCATCCACCATGAATGTCTCCGGAAACTGAAGAGTGATTGCTGTTTACAAACCTTCGGCGACAGATCTGCTCCTATCTGTCGAGCGCCGACTGATCCGGTTCCTCTTCTGTTCAGCGCACAAGTTCTTCAGCGAAAACGATTTACACCGGGCAACCGGCTAAAATCTTGCGCCGGTCACGCCGTGCGCCGGCTGCTCCCACCAGAGCAGCCACGTGCGCAGTTTAGGGCCCACCCCATCACTTAATCTATATCTATATCTATATCAATTTCTCTATATCTATATCTATATCTATACCTACTTTTTTTAATAATAAAGCAAGGTGCGTTTCATCAATTTTATCATCCGTTCACCATCAAACTTTATTTTTTTAATCGAGGTGGTACTAAATTATTGTGCGTCCATCTGTACTTTTAGCAATGACGAACTTCGTACTCGGCCCGCATATGATGTGGCCCGGTAAAGCCAGCCCAATTATTTGCCTGCCCATGTAGCTTCAAAAAGCCTATTTCTCGCCCTGGGCAGTAGATAGTTTGAGCTCGCACGGGGCACCCAAGACTGGGCTGGCCCGTTTTGTTTTGCCGTCCAAATTTATTTTTATTTTACCTTATCTTTTAATTCAAAATTTTCAAAAAAAAATTATTTTTTGTAAAATTTTCGAAATATATTTGAATTAGAATATTGCGTTCGGATTTTCAAAAATATTTGGAAAATTAATTCATTTTCTCGTTCCTATTTTTTTCATACTAAGAAATATTCCAAAATTGTTTGTGATTAAAAAAATATTTTAAAAAATATTCGAAAAATGAAATATATTATTCTTTTACTAAAATGTTCACAAAATCAAAATAATGTCTAAGTTTAAGAACACATTTTGTTTTGAATTTGAAAACATGTCCCGTTTTCAAAAGCCGATCACAAATTAAAAAATGTTTGGGTTTTGATAAAAGGTTTTTGTGTTCAAAAAATGATGTTATTTTAAAAAAAGCATGCTTTTTCGAAAATGGACGGAATATTAAAAACATTGTTCGTAATTTCAAAAAATGCTCATGTTTTGAAGAATATTCGGCAATTCATATTTACAAGAGTTCATAAAGTATTTTATATCCGATGTTGCAATATGTTCGTAAATATTCACGCTGGGCATTGGTTAGTAGAGGCGTCTGTTGCCGTCGCTAGCGGCACGTGGTCCTGTCTTTAAGGTCATGTGTTTCAGTGTTCCACACGTCGTTTTTTGAATTATAGCTCGTGCCTTGCAAATACGGGTTATTTCGGTGCCTGCCAGTTGGCTGACCCAGACGCGAACTGTTGTGCGTCCCACGCGCTATTTGACGCAACTAGCGTCATATAGTAACTCCCACACGGCTGCCCTAAGAAAAGAAAAAAATACGTGTATAGATTTTGTTTCGTCCATTCCACATGTAGCTCCCCAGATTATTCGGTTATCCCCCAAGTGGGCCAAAGTTGACCTACCACACATTTCTTTTTCTGTCGGACGGACGAGCAGCCAAAAAGAGGGGCGCGAGGGGATTGAACTATGAACCTTCCCTATTGTGCCCACGGATAAAACCAACTCAACTAGCTTGCAATTTCTATAGGAACAGTCTCATCTTGAAATTTTATACTAAATAACACCAGTTTTTATATGTCCATAAGTTGTCTGGAAATAAGGAGGTTATGTGAGAATAAGGAGGTTGTTTCGAGAATTATGAGCAGAACGAGAGAACTTGCCAATAAAAGACAATATGATGGAGATAACTTGCACGTGCCATGCTCGTTGGCTATAATGGGAAAAAATTGCGGGCACGTGCTAATAAAAGAGAATATGCTGATTTTGCTCTAATTAATAAAATTTATGGGCACGTACGTGTAAAAATAGTTGAAGAGAATAAACCCTGATAATGATCATGGGACATTCATACTGGTTTTATGCACTACTTATGCTAATGAAACATAATTTATGCGCTGCAATTAGTAATCTATCCGGTTACGTCGTCGTAGGACAAAGTGGTCGAAGTAACCGTGCCTCGAAGGTCGCCCATCGCCCAGCAACCAAATGGAGACGGAACCACAACTCCGAGACGGAGGTCGACCCAAAGGAAAAAAGGTACAATTGGATGGTCGCCGCCGCGTTGACTAGCCCCACCACTATTAAGATCTCACGGGCCAAAAATGACCTGTGGGAAGACTGCAGCTCCTCGCTCTGTCACCCAGCGCCGTGGAGATCATTTTTTATGAACACACCAATTATATTTTTTCGCCGCTTGTTGCAAAAACAATTATCTCCCCGTTGCAACGCACGGGCATATGTGCTAGTCTACTAATAAAGCAAGGTGATCCCGAAAGTGAACTCACCGGGGTTACTTTTGCAGTTTTGTCCTATCAGCTTATGTAACGTTCTGTACAAGATAGCGACGAAGGTTTTCGGCGAACAGATTGAAAGGAATACTTCTCATTCTTATCTCAGAAGAGCAAAGTGCATTTGTGCCAGGGAGGTTGATTACTGATAACGTACTGGTGGCATATGAGTGTGTACATGCTATTAGGCAAAGGAAGAGGTAGAAGAGCTTATGTGCGATCAAGTTGGATATGATGAAGGCGTATGACAGGGTGGAGTGGATTTTCCTTGAACAAGTTATGGCGAAATTTGGCTTTGCTCCGCAATGGGTGTCCATGATCATGCGGTGTGTCACCACGGCCACCTTCTCGGTTAAACTTAATGGCGGGCTCTCAAGGAGTTTTTTTCCCTCTCGTGGTCTAAGACAGGGTGATCCCTTATCACCTTACTTGTTCCTTTTCTGCGTCGAGGGATTTTCAGCACTCCTAAAACGAGCCCAGAGCGATAAAAGGCTAATGGGAGTGAAGTTCGGGAGCACTAGCCCCCACGTAACTCATCTCTTGTTCGCAGATGATAGCATTGTTTTTCTTGAAGGCACTAAGGAAAACATGGAGACCCTTAAATTGATCCTCACCACCTATGAGAAGGCGTCGGGGCAAAGAGTAAACATGCAGAAATCCTCCATCTTTTTTGGAAGAGGATGTCAAGATAGCACCAAGGATCAGTTGAAACAATTGGTGGGCATCCAGTCAGAAGCACTCAGCGAGCGGTATTTGAGTCTTCCGACATTGGTTGGAAGATCGAAGGATGGCGCCTTTAAGCATGTCACTGAGTGCTCAAAAGGAAAGGTATGTGGATGGAAAGGACAAGGATTGTCTAAAGCATCAAGAGAAGTTCTTGTCAAATCGGTGTTGCAAGCGACTCCGACTTACACCATGAGTTGTTTTCACCTCTCGAAGAAGATGTGCCGGAACCTGACTTCGATTTCTTCTAAATACTAGTGGGGTGTAATGAATGGTGAGAGAAGGGTCCATTGGATATCATGGCAGAAGATGTGCGCTAGTAAGAGAGATGGTGGCATGGGGTTCCGGAACTTCGAGGCCTTCAACCAAGCCTTGCTGGCCAAGCAAGCTTGGCGCATTTTGAAATTCCCAACCTCTCTTTGTGCTAGAGTCCTCAAGGCCCGTTACTTCAAGGACGACACGATCCTCTCTGCATCCTGCCTGGCGGCGGGTTCTTTCACTTTTCGAAGTATCCTGCATGGTCGTGACTTACTCCGTGAAGGCATCATATGGAGAGTTGGCTCGGGGACGAACATAAATATCCACCATGACGCCTGGATCCCACGCAGCGGCAGCATGAGACCCCTTGGTCAACAGTATACGCACGGGATTACAAAGGTTGCTCACTTGATCAACCCGGACGGGATATCCTGGAACGAAGAGGTGGTAAAGCATATGTTTTCAGAGGACGATGCGGCGGATGTGATGCAGATAGCTATTGGTGGACCGGAAACGGAAGATTTCCTAGCTTGGAACTATACACGAAATGGGGTCTTCTCAGTAAAGTCTGCATACCACCTTAGGATGGCCCTAGACAGAGCGAGGACCGGACAGCCGGAGTCCTCGAGCTCGGTTGCAAAGCACAAGGGTTATATGGCACTGTGGGAAACGAGTGCTCCCGGGAAAACCAAGATCCATATGTGGCGCATGATACGGAACAGCCTTGCGGTGGGAGCTGAACTCCATCGTCGAAGAATCAAGCCGGGAGTTTTTTGTGTGGTGTGTGCTTGAGAAGAGACCATCTTACACAGGTTCTGGGATTGTCAACACTCGCACCTGTTCTGGCAGCAGGTCAGGGAGAAGGCGGGCTGGGACCTGGAAAGGCCACCACCGTATATTCAAACTCAAAGTGCGCTTGCGGTTTGGCTGCTGGACTGGTTCACGAGAGCTCCAGAGGATGAGAAAGAGTTGTTGCTTCAGGCTGCGTATGGTCTCTAGTTAGCCAGAAACGAGACTAGGGAGGGAAGGAAAATTGATCAGCCACATGAAATATTAGCTGCAGTACAGGTTCAGATTATGGATTGGAGAACATCTCGCGAGACGAGGGCGTCACAATCGAAGCCAAAGACCATCCGACGGTGGGTACCCCCCGAAGATGGATGGGTAAAGATCAACTCCGACGGCGCGGTCTCGAGGCATGATGACAAAGGTGGAGGGGGTGCAGTCCTTCGTGACCACAACGCGACGTTCGTAGCCGGGTCATGTCACTTTTTCCCTAATGTCACCGATCCGGAGATGGCAGAAGTTCTGGCTTGCAAAAAAGCTGTTCGTTTAGCTATGGACCACGACATCCGGAGAGCTCATGTGGAGGTAGATTGCCTGGCGCTAGTGCAAAAGCTAAACAACCAGGAGAGGGATTTTTCTACGGTCGGCCCTTGGGTGCAGGAGATCAAGATGATGCTAAGGTCCATGGAGGAGGCCAAGGTCACGTGGATTAGACGTTCGGGAAATGTTGCCGCTCACAATCTAGCTCGAGTAGGCGTAGGCGAGAACCGTTCGGAAGTGTGGGTGGGCTCACCACCAGACTTTATTTTGCATGTAATTTCAGATGACATTCCTAGTTTTGGTTAAATAAAGCGGCACGATTTTCCCCTTATAATAAAAAAATAAAGCAAGGTGATATTCTTGGTTTTGTCCGGCTTAAGTAATTTTATATTTATATAAGATATATGCGGGGTGGTACTAATAAACCTTGATAGAATCTACTCGCAGTATATTTTATAGGATCGCTGAAAACCGCATCGGCCCACATTCCTGTATGATCGCCGACGGGGCTGTAGAAAATTGCATGCCCCTCGAAAATCTCATGCAAGAGGAGGCGTAGGGGATGGTGGTTAGCGACGCTGGCCAGCAAGAGCGGACGGTTTCGACGGCCAGCATGGCGGTGCGACAGGCAAGCGGTCGGGCTTGGGCGCGTACGATGGAGAGGCATGGGGTGAAGCATACGTGGGGGAGGAGCAGAGGGGGCGCAGCGGAGGCGGCCTTCGCTAGCGGCAAGCTTGTTGGCCGAAGCGGCAGCAGGGGTGGCAATGGGGATTGGGCGCTTGCCCTGTGGTGGCGGCGCTGAGGGAGGATGAGGGGATCGAACGGGTGGGTGTTTTTTTCTAAAAAAAACTAGTTGATGCCCCGCGCGTTGCTGTGGGAATTTTTTTGTAGATTTCTAAGTAACATCTGCATGAAAATAAGTTAACAATTTGAATCAATAATATTATATTTCATATAGGCAATGATAAGCAACAATACGATAGCTTTCATATAGAGACAATGATTCAAATTATTACTGATATAAATATATATTGTATTGATTTACTGCCAGAAACAATCGGGAGGGACTTCTGTTTGTTGACATGAACAATGGGGAAGGAATTGGCATAGAGCAAGGTAAGGAATATTTTCAATACCATGGTCAATTGATATAGTTAGACACCATGAAATTGGGCAAATTAATGACCGGACAAATTGTAACAGACCAAGAAACCACAGAGCAGGAGCCAATGGAAGTAGCTACCTGACATATTTAGACGGTGGACACATAGAGCAAATAAAATGACCAGAGCGATCCAAACACAATCATTCCTGGCCAAGGCCATGATATCGAGGGACAACCAATGGCACATGCAGAATATAACAACAAGGAAGCCAGCACACATACACAGAGGAACTTTGATAGCTACCTTCAGGACGCAGGCGATGTGTGTGGACATTGAAAACTTCAAATTAGCCCCATCAAGGTTGTTGATTATCTAGGGGGGTGTGAGCAGGAAGTAGTGATGAGGTTGGTACGGAGAAGCTGCACTTTTCTTTTGCAACTAAGATCAAACATCTAATGACTAATGGTGTATGAGAGTGATTTTTCCTAGCACGGGCTACATGGTACCCATTATCACAGCCATCCATTGATTCATGTGTTTCATTTGGATGTGTGCACATTAGCAGAACTCAGCTGTTGCGCTATTCGGTCAGTCCTTAATTCCCTGCCGCTAGTAGGCCACTGTACACGACATGACTTGACATGTGTGCACCTACCACAGACTACCATTGTACTCGACCTGACTTGTTAATTCATTCAGCGCATCATTACTACATTGCATTGCGGAAGATAACTGACAATTTGAACGCTGACTCATTCGTATTGCAACCCGTTTCAACTGATTTGCTTGGATCTGATGCAAGAAAAAACATTAGTAAATACTTGCTCCAAATATTCTTGATAGGGTCCACACAACTTATCATGCGTGCTGATTACAATTTTCTTTTAGTAAAGGCGACTGCTAGGCTCCGGTCGACCGGCCGATTTTCGGCCAGTCCCGCGCGAGTCGTTCGATCTGGGCCTTGTGAACGCTTCAGATCAAGCTGCTTCCTCTCTTTCCTTTGCCCCTGCATGATTGCTGCTCCCCTTCCTCTGTCGCGTCTCGCACATCCCCGCAGCGTCTTCGTCGCGCGGCTGTCGACCTCCCCCGTAGCAACATCTCCGGCGTGCAGCACCACCCCTCCTCATCAGCGGCTCCAGACTGGCAGCATCTCGTCGTTGCCGTGTTCCACACTGGTGCCGTTCCAGCTCCCCTTGCAGCTTATGGTTGTAACAAAGGGCACGCCCTCGTAGCTCCGCCACCGCCGCTGGTGCATTCCCCCACTGTCGCAGCTCGTCGCCGGCACCAAGCCAAAAAAGTTTCGCTTGTACGCCGGTCCCAGCAAATCAGCTCTATGGTTGCAGCTTTTCGCAACGCTGATTCCAGCAAAACATCGTTGTAGTAGCTTTGTCTCGCCCCGCGCCGGTCACTGGTCGCAACTTTTCCACCGCGGGTTGCAGCTTTTAGCATCACCGTTTCCAGCAAAAGAATCCATGTTGGAAGCTTCGGCCATCACCCGGCTCACCATTGTAGCTTTCCTATCACCGGGGGAAGCTTCTGCCATCACCTGCTCGCCATTGTAGCTTTCCTATCACCGGTGAAAGCTTCTGCCATCACAGGTTGCAGCACCCCATGATGCCGCTTCCAGCAAACGTGCAGCTCGTGGTCACCACTGATGTAGCTCGTGGTCACCACTGATGCACGATGACTTGAAGCTTTTTTGTTTGCTGGTTGTGACTTTTTCCATAGCCGGTTCCAGCTTTTCAGGTGGCCGCAGCTTCCGCCGTTTTCCGATGCAACCAAAAAACCCGCCGGTCCCAGCAAAAATTGTTGCCGCTTGTAGCTCTGTGTTATGCCGGTTGTAGCACATCGACTTGCCGCCCATGCCATACAGCGTCACGCTCCAGTCATCTGCAGTTGCCCCCGTTTTGCAGCGTCGGTGGTCATCATCCCCAGCTCAGGC
The DNA here is from genome assembly GCA_963921465.1 of Triticum timopheevii. Taxonomy (NCBI): domain Eukaryota; kingdom Viridiplantae; phylum Streptophyta; class Magnoliopsida; order Poales; family Poaceae; genus Triticum; species Triticum timopheevii. The sequence goes on along the minus strand of OY997264.1, from coordinate 39,253,022 downwards.
GAGTGCTCGTTGCAGCACCCGTCGTCGTGCGCCCCCTGTTGTAGGATCTCCTGCTGATAAGGGATATAGATGAGAAGGTGGAGAAGGACAGGCAGAAGAGGAGGAGCTTGTTGCCAGTGGGGTGCCAACGGAGGAGGGAAGCAGGTTCCGCGCGTTTGTGGCGCGGGAGGCGACGGCTGGCTCGCCGGAGTGAAACCAGGGAGAGGCATGGGAGCCTGTGGAGGGGAACGCGGGAGTCGAACGATAAGACAGAGAGGCGAGCAGAAGGAGAGAGATGAGGAATCGGGAGACGCACGGTCTCTTGTTACGTTGTGATCTAACGACCCGTGCGGGACCGGCGCAACACTCGGCCGGTCCGCCGGGTGGAAACGTTTTCCTTTAGTAAATATACTACTTGCTCCTAATATTTGCATGCATGCATGCAACGCACACAAAAAAAATGTTATATCTGCATGATGATAGGTTGATTTCGCTCTCTTCGCTTCCCTACGAGTTCTCTCTCCTTCCATTTCTCCTCCTTTGGCATGGACTTACAAAAATAATTTAAACGCATCTGCTCACCTTTTCTCCTCCCTCTCTCTCCTAACGAGGTACAGCCCCACTCTTTCTCACTCACATGCAGGCTGAGATAGACCTCCGACATGACAAGAGCTAGCACTGCAGCCGACATGCAGATGCATCTGTCCACTCTTTAATCACTGGCGCCCTGCTTGAGTGACACAGCCGTGCGAGATGGAACGGAGGGGGGCGGGTGGACCTAGGAGGGAATCTCGGTACTGTTCATGTAGCTATGTCTTTTCAGACTAATTACTCTCTCGCTATAGAAAACTACTGCTGATGCTGTTACTAGCACGCATCTCCATAGCGTGACCAACAGCACAGATAAGGGGTACCGTGTAGGACGAGCTATGAAGAAACTTTGCCATGGTGTATTTTCTATTCATCTATTCATGTAGAAATCGACTGGATCCAGTGTGTGCTACTCCAAACAGGACCTGGACGATGTTCTTCACCGAAGAAGCTGCTGCCTGGTACGACGCGATCAAGAGCAGCGGACAATACGGCTTGGATCTCGCACGCGGCAACAACAGCACATTCGTATCTGGCATCAAAGGACGGCGCTCTGTCAGGCTGGCCCAGCCAGCGACACCGCTGCTCACAACGGAGGCGGCGCCTAACCCGCGCGGCAGAAGCACTCAACCACGACGCCGCTCGTCCCGACACGGCATCGCAGCGCGACGCTGTGTGGCGTCATCAGCAGCGCGCGTTGCTGTGGCGGACGACGACATGTGCCGAAGCCCTTCGACTTGACCAAATTCACGCCGTGTCATGGCCCATGACGCCGCTCATCCCGGCACGGCATTGCAGCGTGACCTTGCGTGGCGCACGACGACATGTGTCGAAGCCCTTCGGCTTGATCCGTCGCTGCTTGCCGGCGAGCCTGACCACGGTGGCGGCCAACGGCGGCGCGCGGCCAAGCTTCCGACCGATCCTCGGCGACGACACCATCTGCCGTGCATGTGCGTAGGCTGCACAGGCAGCACTTCTTTAAGGGGAGATGCGTCTGTTACACATGAATGAGGGAGAGGAAAATCCATACGTTTTTTTTAGAGAAAAAAAGGCGCTGGCCGAGCCTAAGGAGAGTTCGAACCTAACCCGGTTTTAAGTTAACAAAGCCATCAACCGGCCAGGACTACAGGGGACTACAAACATAAAGGGAACAAGCGGAAAAAAGGATACAAGGTGCAAAGAAGAACAACTCTAAGGAAACAACCAGCGGGCAAGAACACACCACGCCGTTGCCAACATCCGCCGCTACACCTACAACTACCAACTAAGGCCACGGGAGGAGGGCCTTACCGAGCGAGTATTGTGATCGAAGATTGCCACCGAAGGATCATAACATGGGCAGCAAAGATTTGTCTCTGCCGTCGCAAAGGGCCACTACCCTTTCACCCAGGCTCGATGGGTGCCGCACCGGCAACCGGCAGAATGGTTCCCCAAGAACCCAAATCAAGGCACCCAAGCTGCCCAAGGGGAGACATCAGGAGCAGACCCACACGCAACGAGGACCGTACCACCCAAGCACCGTCGATGGCAGTGGTAAGACGGAACGCCGGACGAGAGATGTTGAACGAAGGCGGCGAACCACGGAGAAGGCCGAGAGTGGCAGGACAAACTGGCTGCCGACGATGAAGACTGGCCACCACACGCCGCCCACGAACCGCCACCGCCACCACCACCGCTCGAGCTGCCCCCAAGTGACGCCTTCAGGAAGGAACACGCCACCACGGTGCCGTCGTCGCAAGGAACAGGGGGCTCTGAGGCTTTCACCTGAGCTCCAAGGAGGGATGGGAGGGGGATCCTCGCCGAAGCCTTCAGCAAGGGAACAGCACCCAAAGGCGCCGTTTTCTGCCGCGCCGGCCAAGGGATTCCCCCAGATCCACCTCCAGCCACCAGATCCGCAACACCGGCACCCGAGGGCGGTGGTCGGAGCCACCAGGGACCGGATCCAGAGCAGATCGGAGTAGATCGGGGTCGGGGACGAGCTTCTTCATGGTGGAACAACAACCCGCGGGGGGGGGGGGGGGGTGGGGGGCTGCCGCGGCAGCCGACGTCCACCGCCTCCACGCCGCCCACATGACCGGGGAGGAGGCCCACCAGCACCAGTCGGCGCTGCCCGCCGCACAGGCCGCGCCGCGCGCCACCACCCAGGGCCGCCGCCCTGGAGACCGAGGCGCTCCACCCGCGATGGAGCCACCCGGATCCCTGCCGCCACCTTCACCGGTGCCACGCGGCCGCAACGGTGAGCACCTCTGGCGGCGGTGGAGAGGGGGAGACGAGGGCGAGACGAGACGGGGAGGCTAGGGTTCGCCTCCGAGTCGCCTCAGAGGAGGCGGTGCGGGGGGGGGGGGGGGGAGGGATCCATACGTTTCTTTTGCAAGATAGTTGTGGGGATTGATGGGGATTGAAGAAGGTGAAGAAGGAGATGGGAGACAGGGAGAAGCAAGAGGCAACAACGGAGATCTGGAGAAAGAAACAACGCTGCCTTGGAGAATATATTGGCCCTTCGATGGGGAAAGCATTGTGGAACTAAACCGTCGCAGAGAAGAAGAAGCGGTGCGATCGGCCACAGCAGTGGGCCTTCGGGGGGAAATGAGGTGTTCTACAGTGAAGGAAATTAAATCGAAGGAATAGCAAGGGTATTCGGAATTTATGACGTGCTCGAATGCACGGATACTTTGGCCGACCAGCGAATCCGTACCGGATACCGTATCCGATACCGATACCCTCCGATACACCCCCGATATGTATAGCTGGAGTATCCGAGAATAAATGGTTTAAAACAATTACGATACTCTAAGGATACTTCGCCAATATGTTTTGGGTACTTTTCCAGCCGAGGTAAGAGCCCGCTCGGCCTAGTTAAGAAGCAACCAGCAACCCTAGTGCCCCCGATGCCCCCATCCTTTCCCTCATAGTGTCTTTCCTCCCTCCCATGCTCACACCAGGCGGCGGCTGTGTCGCCAGCAGCTACTCACCCAGGTCCCAGGGCCAGCAGCAGTGGCGGCTAGCTGGCGACGAGCTCCTCCTCCTACTCACCAACATTCCCTCTCACGCAACAACCATGTATGGACACTTCTCTTCTCCATTTCTCCTGCTCAGCCAAGCTCATCTCCTCTTCTTTCTTCTCTATTATATGAAGATCTATCATTGTCATCTCCTCCAGATGGCCTTGAGTACCTATAACGTATCCGTATTGGCACTTTTTGAAAATGACGAATTTACGTATCCGTATTGGCCCGATACTGATACCCGTATCCGTATCGGTGCATTGGAGATGACGTGGCTAGACCGCTGAGGTGGACCGAGGTGAAAGGCTGCATGTGGATTGCCATGTAGATAGTTTGCATATCAAGAGAAATGAGGTAGTAGGGTGCATCTATTTAGATATAGTAGATAGTAGATGTGGTACTGGTGCTAGGGGGCAGGGTTAAGCCAGGCGAAGCTGAGCCTTGCGACCGGCTAGTTGCTGCGGCGCTGGGAAGCTGGACCCCTCCATTTCCTTTTTTTCTCTCTGCATTTTTGGAATTATAGAAATTGAGAAAAACAAAGGCAAGGAAAGAAATGACACTTCTGGAAAAAGGTGAAACTTGTTGAGAGGGTTTTCTGAAATATTTTCAAATCCGCGGAGGTGTTTCAAAAATTTTGGATGAAGTCGAATTCAAATTCATTTGAATTCAAATCAATGGATTTCAACTAGAGTTATAGTTTAGATACACACAATCTCATCTCGCAACATGTATATGGAGCTACCTATTTTGTTTTCTCCCATTGCAGCGCACGGCACATTTCCTATAGGTATTAAAAATGTTTGAAAAGTATATGAAATTTTTGAACAAGTATTTAAAAATATTGAAAAAGAATTTCAAAAATGTTGAAGAAGTATTTGAAAATCTTTAGTAAGTATTTAAATTGTTGAACAAGTATTCGAGTATTTAAAAAATATTGAACGAGTATTTGGAAAGATGTTGAATAAATATTAACATGTTGAACAAGTATTTGAAAAATATTGAAATAGCGTTCACACAATATTGAGCGTGTATACAGAAAATATTGATCACTTGTTACAAAAAATGTTTTTGACATGTACGAAAATGTAGAGTGAAAACGAAAACAAACATGAGAAAACACAAAAGAAAAAAGGAAAAAATGGAAAAGAAGAAAGAAAACCAAACAAAAAATGGAGAAAAAAAGAAAATGAAAAAGAATGAAACAAATCTGAGAAGAAAGAAAAAGAATGAAAAGAAGAAGAAGAAGAAAATAAAACAAAAGAAAAAGAAAAAATGGAGAAGACCGCCTCGAAGAAAAAAATACAGACCTTTACGTGGAAAAAACCCTTTCGAAGATATACCACACACGCACGAAAGCACAATACTATGATGAAGGAATTCCTGCAGACTGCAGTCGTCGGGAGTAGCCGAAGCGGTGCCTGCATGGTCCAGCGAGGCCAGGGCGAGCGGGGCTCGGACACCTGGCAGGAAGGGGGTGGCCGCAACAGAGAGTTGGCTGGGGGAGCGCGTGCATGCAGCAGGGGATGGTGGGACCGGCGTACAAAAGGGGGCCTCAGGATCCGTATCGATCTGTCGCGGCACCAGAGGGGAGAGAGGGGCCTCGCAGAACATGGCCTCGGGATCAACTTCCGCATGCGGCGAATCAATGGGAGGTGGAACAGGGCCATCCTGATCCGTTGTCTGCCCGTCATCCGGGGGAGCCTGGCCCAGGCTAGCATCCGCCTTGTCTTGGAGCGGGGGTGGGGTCACTAGTAGAAAAGGGGGCAATGGGCCAGGCCGGGTCAACCCATTAGTCCCGGTTCAGTCCAAAACCGGGACCCATGGTTGCATTGGACCCGGTTCGTGAGCCCCGGGGGCCGGCCGGGCCACGTGGGACATTGGTCCCGGTTCGTCTGGACCTTTTGGTCCTGGTTGGTGGGACGAACCAGGACCAATGGACCTCGCTCCTGGCCCACCTCCATTGGTCCCGGTTGGTGGCTTGAACCGGGACCAAAGGCTGCCCTTTAGTCCCGGTTCATGCCACGAACTGGGACCAATGAATTGCCTATATATACCCCTCGCCCGCGAGCAGAGCACTTCACTGCTCTGGTTTTCTACCCGACTGTTGGAGAGCTTTGTGGTGCTCTAGCTCACCTCCTATGCACACGAGGTGTTCGATGGAATGCCCGAGCCACACTACTAAACTTTCTCCTCTCCAAGCTCGACCTCCAAACTCCATTTTCCTCAATATTTGTCTAGGTTTAGCGGTATGTCACGTCCCGTCTCCGTCTTCACCGCCGTCGATCGCCCGCGCCGATCTCATCGCCGGCACCACCGTGGTGAGCCTCTTGTTCTTATCTTCTTTCTGAAAGGAAAAATATTCTTACTTGTATGTTTAGATAGATACTTGTATTATTTTCTTACTTTTATTATTGCATCTTATATAGTGCGATAGTTTTGGTATCCGCCCCCGTCGGCCCTCGTCCTGTCTATGATTCGGATGTGGTATATATTATCTTGTCATAATTATTGGTTCATTTATTGTTTATGAAAATTATGCCGACCAACGTGACATAGATTTTATTTATCTAGGAGGTTGTTGAACCGGAAATTCCAACCGACCCTGTTGTCGAGAGGTTAAATTTAGTTGAAGAAGAAAACAATTTCTTGAAGGAAAAAATAAGAAAAATTAAGGAGGAGAAGATGATATTGGAGTTGCATGTTGCGGATGTCGTCAATGATCACAAGATCAAGATGGATGCAATGCGCATGAAGATTAGAAAGATTAGAAAATATGCCATTCATACCGAGGCTTGGTATCATTATGCCGTTGGATCAGTTGTTACCTTGGTTGCGATTATGATCGCATTTGTTTTCGCATTGAAATGTTTTACATAGTTTCAATGTATGGTTTAATTAATTTAGATGCTCTGCAGAGCTTTATGTTGTTAGATGAGAACTATGTATGTACTTTGGTTTTAATGTGATGATGAACTTCTATTAATTTGGTCACTTAATTATCTATTCATGATGTTCTGTAATGATTTTTGACACACTTAATTATATATAATGCACACAGATGAACCGGCAATGGATGTACGGTGAAAGACACACCTCCGAGTACATTAAGGGCATGCATGATTTTCTCGAAGTGGCTGAGGCAAACAAGCAGAATGGTTTTATGTGTTGTCCATGCCCTATATGTGGGAATACGAAGTCTTACTCTGACCGGAAAATCCTTCACACCCACCTACTTTACAAGGGTTTCATGCCACACTATAATGTTTGGACCAGGCACGGAGAAATAGGGGTTATGATGGAAGACGGCAAAGAAGAAGAGTACGATGACAACTATGTGCCCCCTGAATATGATGATGCTACTGAAAATCAAGAGGAACCAGACGATGTGCACGATGATGCTGCAACGGGCGAAGCTGCTGAAGATCAAGAGGAACCAGACGATGTGCCCGATGATGATGTTCTCCGCCGGGTCATTGTCGATGCAAGGACGCAATGCGAAAGTCAAAAGGAGAAGCTGAAGTTCGATAGCATGTTAGAGGATCACAAAAAAGGGTTGTACCCCAATTGCGAAGATGGCAACACAAAGCTCGGTACCGTACTGGAATTGCTCCAGTGGAAGGCAGAGAATGCTGTGCCTGACAAAGGATTTGAGAAGCTACTGAAAATATTGAAGAAGAAGCTTCCAAAGGATAACGAATTGCCCGACAGTACATACGCAGCAAAGAAGGTCATATGCCCTCTAGGATTGGAGGTGCAGAAGATACATGCATGCCCTAATGACTGCATCCTCTACTGCGGTGCGTACAAGGATCTGAACGCATGCCCGGTATGCGGTGCATTACGGTATAAGATCAGACGAGATGACCCTGGTGATGTTGACGGTGAGCCCCCCAGGAAGAGGGTTCCTGCGAAGGTGATGTGGTATGCTCCTATAATACCACGGTTGAAACGTCTGTTCAGAAACGGAGAGCATGCCAAGTTGATGCGATGGCACAGTGAGGACCGTAAGACAGACGGGAAGTTGAGAGCACCCGCTGACGGGTCGCAGTGGAGAAAAATTGAGAGAAAGTATTGGGATGAGTTTGCAAGTGACCCAAGGAACGTATGGTTTGCTTTAAGCGTGGATGGCATTAATCCTTTCGGGGAGCAGAACAGCAATCACAGCACCTGGCCCGTGACTCTATGTATGTATAACCTTCCTCCTTGGATGTGCATGAAGCGGAAGTTCATTATGATGCCAGTTCTCATCCAAGGTCCTAAGCAACCCGACAACGACATTGATGTGTACCTAAGGCCATTAGTTGAAGAACTTTTACAGCTCTGGAATGGAAACGGTATACGTACGTGGGATGAGCACAAACAGGAGGAATTTGACCTAAAGGCGTTGCTGTTCGTGACCATCAACGATTGGCGCGCTCTGAGTAACCTTTCAGGACAGACAAACAAGGGATACCACGCATGCACGCACTATTTACTTGACACCAATAGTATATACCTGGGAAGCTGCAGGAAGAATGTGTAACTGGGACATCGTCGATTTCTTCCGACCAACCATCAATGTCAAAAGAAAGGCAAGCATTTCAAAGGCGAGGCAGATCACCGGAAGAAGCCCGCCATGCGTACCGGTGATGACGTACTTGCTATGGTCAATGATTTACATGTAAACTTTGGAAAGGGTCCCGGCGGACTAGCTGTTCCGAATGACGCTGAGGGACACGCACCCATGTGGAAGAAGAAATCTATATTTTGGGACCTACCCTACTGGAAAGACCTAGAGGTCCGCTCTTCGATCGACGTGATGCACGTGACGAAGAACCTTTGCGTGAACCTGCTAGGCTTCTTGGGCGTGTATGGGAAAACAAAAGATATACCTGAGGCACGGGAGGACCTGCAAAGGTTGCACAAAAAAGACGGCATGCCTCCGAAGCAGTATGAAGGTCCTGCCAGCTACACTCTTACGAAAGAAGAGAAAGAAATCTTCTTTGAATGCCTGCTCAGTATGAAGGTCCCGACTGGCTTCTCGTCGAATATAAAGGGAATAATAAATATGCCAGAGAAAAAGTTCCAGAACCTAAAGTCTCATGACTGCCACGTGATTATGACGCAACTGCTTCCGATTGCATTGAGGGGGCTTCTACCGGAAAACGTCCGATTAGCCATTGTGAAGCTATGTGCATTCCTCAATGCAATATCTTAGAAGGTGATCGATCCAGAAATCGTACCAACGCTAAGCAGTGATGTGGCGTAATGTCTTGTCAGTTTCGAGTTGGTGTTCCCACCATCCTTCTTCTATATCATGACACACGTCCTAGTTCATCTAGTCGACGAGATTGTCATTCTGGGGCTCGTATTTCTACACAATATGTTCCTTTTTGAGAGGTTAATGGGAGTCCTAAAGAAATATGTCCGTAGCCGCGCTAGGCCAGAAGGAAGCATCTCCATGGGCCATCAAACAGAGGATGTCATTGGGTTTTGTGTTGACTTCATTCCTGGCCTTAAGAAGATAGGTCTCCCTAAATCGCGGTATGAGGGGAGACTGACTAGAAAAGGCACACTTGGAAGGGACTCAATAATATGCAGGGACGGATATTCTTGGTCTCAAGCACGCTACACAGTTCTACAGAACTCTACCTTGGTGACCCCGTATGTCGATGAACACAAGAACAGTCTGCGCTCCAAACACCCGGAGCAGTGCGACGACTGGATTACATGTGAACACATCAGGACTTTCAGCAGTTGGTTGGAAACACGTCTCAGAGGTGACAACACTGTTTGTGATGAGCTGTACTTGTTGTCCAGGGGACCATCTTCGACTGTAATGATTTGGAAAGGATATGAGATAAATGGGAATACATTTTACACGATCGACCAAGATCAAAAGAGCACCAACCAAAACAGCGGTGTCCGCTTTGATGCAGCCACCGAGAGGGGAAAGGACACATATTATGGTTACATAGTGGACATATGGGAACTTGACTACGGAGTAGATTTTAAGCCCCTTTGTTTAAATGCAACTGGGTCAATCTGTCAGGAGGCGGGGTACAGGTAGACCCACAGTACGGAATGACAACAGTGGATCTGAAAAATCTTGGGTACACTGACGAACTGTTCGTCCTAGCTAATGATGTGGCACAGGTTATCTATGTGAAGGACATGTCTACCAGACCGAGAAAAAGAAAAGATAAGGAAGCGAATACATCATACGATGAGCCAAAGTGCCACATAGTTCTTTCAGGATAAAGGGACATCGTGGGAGTGGAGGGCAAGACAGACATGTCTGAAGATTATGAAAAGTTTCATGAAATTCCTCCCTTGAAAGTCAAGGCTGACCCCAGCATCCTGATAAACGATGAAGATTATCCATGGTTACGGCGCAATAAGCAAATGACACAAGCAAAGAAAAAGTGAAGACTTTCTCCCGCAACTATTATGATGATACCATGCCAACTTTGTAACAGACGAGTATGATACCATTATCCGTTTTGTACATGCACATGCTATGTGGGTGAAATTATGATACCATGCAACTTTCAACATTTTCAGTGTTCATTTGAAATGCTTTAATGTCTTATGGTTCGGCCCTCGTAATACCATTAATCCCGGTTCGCTCCTTGTCAACTATGTTCTCACCAAGAACACTCTCAAGAGGGCAGCCACGTGGGCCATTGGTCCCGGTTCGTCTGTACCTTTTGGTCCCGGTTCCACGCATGAAAATAAATAAATAATTCAAAAGCAAAATAAATAATGCAAAAAACAAAAGAAACTAAATAATGCAGAAAACAAAACAAAAAACTGGAAACAAAATAAAAATAGCAACAATAAGTATTTTGCTGTAAGTAGAAACAAAATAAAATAAATAAAGCAACAAAGAAAACAAAAAAAGTGTTTTCAAATTTGAAAACTAATGGCACTAACAGAAAGTTTATAATTTTTCTAAAACTAAAAGCAAAAGGAATTAAAAATAAAGCAAAAAACAAAAGAAAATAAATAATGCAGAAAACAAAACAAAAAAACTGGAAAAAAATAAAAATAGCAACAATAAGTAAAGAGAACAAAAAAAGAAAAAAGTGCCTCCTACTGGGCCCCCACGGCCTGAATACGACTAGAAACCCTACCATGGGCCAGGATTCAGGCCCGCAGGAGGCCCAGTGGGCCCACAGGCTGATAAGTTGCTTTAGGCCCGTAAGCCTACATTTGAGAGGTGCTCGAAGTGGTCAGCGCAGCAGCGCTTATAAACCACTGTCGAGCCCTCTCGGCTAGCGAGGTGGGATTAAACATCCCACCGCACCGCGCCAGTTCCAGCACAAAGCCTTTGGTCCCGGTTGGTGCCACCAACCGGGACTAAAGGGGTGCATTGTTACCAGTTCGTGGCACAAACCGGGACCAATGCCCCCCTTTAGTCCCGGTTGGTGCCACCAACCGGGACCAAAGGCCTCTTTTCAGCAGCCCAAAGGGCGAGAAGCCGGCGGTCCCGGTTTGTGCCACGAACCGGGACCAAAGCCTTTCCTATATAACCAAACACTTGGGAAATTCCCCCCACCCGTCATTCTTCTCTCCAACGCTGCCAGGCTGCTGCGCTGCTCCTCAACGCCGGCCCCTGCCCCGACGTCGCCGTCGCCTCCCCTAGCCGCCCGAGCTCACCGTCGCCGCCCGCTCACCGTCGCCCGTGCCCTCGCCCGACGCCGTCGCCGCTCGCCGCCCTGCCCCGACGCGCGTCGGCGCCGGCCCGCCCCCGTCGTCGCCGTCGCCCTGCCTCGCCCCCTTCCTCGCCGGCCGTCGCGAAGGCCCCGTCGCCGTCCTCGCCGCCGAACGCGCGCCCCTGCCCCGTTGCCGTCCTCGCCGCCGAACCCGCGCCCCTGCCCCTCCGTTGGTCCGGCCGGCGCCCCTCCCCTATTTTTTTTCTTATATTACATTCTTGTTTTTTTCAGATTATATATATATATATATATATATATATATATATATATGTATATATGTGAGTATATGTATTGTGTATATTGCTTCTTTTCAGATTTTTTTCATATATATGATGATTTGTATTTTGCTTTTTTGTAAAAATGTATATATGTTTATATGTTCTCTGTGTATATATGTTCATATATGCAAAACTTAGATTTATATATTTAGAAAAGGATTATCTATATATGTTCTCTGATTTAGTACATTTTAGGTTAGTTTCATTTTTAGAAAAGTTTTATATATTTAGGAGAGGAAAAAGGAAAATAAGAAGAGGAAAAAGGAGAAGAAGAGGAGAGGAAGAAAAGGAAGAGGAGAAGAAGAGGAGAGGAAGAAAAGGAAGAGGAGAAGAAGAAAGGAATAGAGGAGAACAAGAAAAAAATAGAAAAAGTTTCTATTTTTGCTTCTTCTCCTCTATTCCTTTCTTCTTCTCCTCTTTTTTTTCTTTTTTTTCTTCGATCTTCTCCTCTATTCCTTTCTTCTTCTCCTCTTTTTATTTCTTCTTTGTTTTCTTATGTTTTATCGGGTCTGTCGTCGTCCATATACCCCTCCCGGTAACTTCAACACGTGGGGGGGGGGGGTCGATATACCCCCTCCCCGATAATATTATTCTCATGTATGTATGTCGTGTCGATATAAACTCCCGATAACTTCAACACGTGGGGGGGGGGAGATATACCCCCTCCCGATAACTTCAACACGAGGGGGGGTCGATATACCCCTCCCAATAACTTCAAACGTGGGGGGGGGGGGGGGGCGATATACCCCCTCCCGATAACTTCAACACGTGGGGGGGTCGATATACCCCCTCTCGATAACTTCAACACGTGGGGGGGGGGTCGATATACCCCCTCCCCAATAATATTATTTTCCCATGTACGTATGTCGTCGTTGTCGATATAAACCCCTCCCGATAACTTCAACACGTGGGGAAGGGGTCGATATACCCCCTCCCCGAAGCGCTCTCAATATTACCCCCTCCTTGAAGCGTTCTCGAGGCCACCCCAAACCCTAGAGAAGCAGCGTCGAGGCCACTAATTAATACGATTCCTTATTGTGATTAGCTAGCTAGTTCTATGTTTGCCACTAATATATATCCATCTGTACCATGTTTGAATAATAATTGACATGTTGTAAATATTTGCAGAAACTATGGAGCACTCCCGAGACGAAGCAACAGAAGCTATGTTGGGGGACATAATCGCACAAGGAAGTGATGTCGTTGCGCCATTTCTCAATGACACCGATGGTCAGGAAGGACTGGATGAAGAAGAGGGCTATGTTCATGATGGCTCCGGCCCATTAATGCTGGTACAAGAAGAGGGCTATGTTCATGATGGCTCCGGTGACCCAATGGAGGTACAAGAAGGAGACCGTGCTGACTGCTCCGGTGACCGAACCGAGTCCGGCCAGGTATATATATATATTAGTTAAGCCCGTGCTGACTAGTTAATTGATGCATTCATTGTTTTGGTATATTTACACATGTTAATTAACTGTCGTCTTTCTTCCTTTTTCTAGCCCTCCGGATCGAGCACAACTTCAGTAAGGAGACGAGGCCCGAAGAAAAAGTTGAGCTCGGATGAAACGTTTGAGATCACAGCAATTGCGCCCGACGGTGAACCGATTGAACCCATCCGGACAAAGAACGCATTTGCTGCTCAGTGCGGGGTTCTTGTTAGGGACAAGATCCCGATCAGGATCCACCAATGGTATAAGCCTAAGGAGGAAGACCATGAGGTGTCTTATGTCAATGATATGCAGAAAGATGATCTTTGGACTGAGTTGAAGGCAAATTTCACCCTGCCACCAGAGGAGGGTCCGGAGAAGCCAGTTAAAGAGAAATTAATCAAGTCTTGTGCTCTTAAGAAGATGGCAAGCCTATTCAGGAGGTGGAGGAAAGAGCTAAACAAGTTAGTCGACAAAGAAGAGACACCAGAATTCATCGGCAAATATGAGAAGATCAGAGATCACTGGCCCGCATTTGTGGCCCACAAGACATCGGAAAAGAGTAGGAAGATGTCGGCGATAAACGACAAAATGCTGCGAAGAAGAAGTTTCACCATAGCACGGGGTCAGGTGGCTACCTCAAAGCCCGGCCTAAGTGGTCCAAGGCTGAGAATAATCTGCTTGATAAAGGGATCGAACCAGAGACAATGAACTGGCCAGACCTTTGCCGGACTTGGTTCTTCGGGGTTGGCGGAACCTTGGACCCTGTATTAGGGAAGTGCCGTTGGACGGACGAGCAACTGAAAATACCAGTCAAGAGGCTTCGGCACTATATCGATGCAGCGCAGCAAGGGACGTTCGTTCCAGACAGGGAGAAGGACGAGCTCACAATGGCCCTCGGGAATCCTGAGCACCCTGGACGGGCACGAGGCACACCAGGCTCCATTCCGTGGAAGGTTGGTTTTCCGGACGCAGGAGGTTACAAAACCAAGGAGAGGAGGAAGAAACTGGAGCAAAGCCAACTTCAGGCGCTGCACGAAAGGGTACAAGGGCTAGAGGAACGAGAAGCAGATCGTAGCAAATGACCTGCCGAAGCTTCCCCCGAAGCTACGCCGCCATCTCAGCGAAGAAGCGGCGTGGCTTCCACCGAGCTGCTTCAGCCGGAGCATGTCTTGACGGATCCTGCTAGCTACCCCGTGGATTTTATCACGGAATCTCAAAATTGCCACCTTATGGCGCAATGGCAGAACTTAAAAGTCAACTCGGCTGTCGGCCAAGTTCGACCTTCTGAACCCGGTGCAACTTTTCACTGTCGTCCGATTCTAGAAGGATATGCTAGGTGACGGTGGACGAAATAACGGAGGGATTTGAGGAGCTCCAACTTAACCACCCTACCGGTGAAGGGGAGACTCGGTGGAAGGAGTTCATCAAGCTTCCGAACTGGACGCCTCCTCCTCCTCCTCCGGCGAGTAAGGGCACTCTGCCTCCTCCACCGCCTCCTCCTCCGGAGAGTCAGGGCACTCCGCCTCCTCCACCGCCTCCTCCTCCGGGGAGTGACGATCAGGGCAGTCGGCCTCCTTCTCCGGCGCGTGGCGGCACTCCGCCTCCTTCTCCGCCTGCGCCGGCGCGCCCGAGCAGCCAGCAGCCTCCTCCTTCTCCGCCTCGCCAGCAAGGGCGGAAGAGACCCGTCGCCGCCCCGGCTGCTCCGGCGCATCATAGTCCTTCTCCCCCGCCTTGTAAGCAAGCACGAAAGAAGACAGACACTGCAGCCGCTCCGTCCGCTCCGGCGTCTAGCAGTATAGCCAGAGGCGGGAGGTCGGGAAGTACTGTCAGACATCAAAGATCAAAAGAACGAGCAGCTGCGAAAAAATTTGTCCAACTTGGCGAACAAGCAAATCAATCGTGCCCCCCGCTCAATGTGTCTAGCGACGACATCGTCGCTAATGCTCCGGGGATGGTGGCCGGTTATGTTAATCTTGTAGATTACCTGCCTGACGATCAACTTCCTGATTTCATGGAGGTGGATGAACACAGATACGAGTACGGGAAGCCTCTCGTCAAAGATGAAAAATCTCTAACAACGATGATGCGAAGATTCCATAATTGGTACATGAAAACCTGCAGAGTCTGGGGGGACGAATACTTTGTATCTGAACATTAAAGAGGAGCACGACCTCGTTGGAACTGATCTGTTGACTGTTTCATTTGAGGAGTTCTTCGAGTTCTTCAATCAAAAGGACCTCGATAAAGTAACGGTCTTTTGCTACTGTCTGTAAGTACTATTTCTGTCATTAAGTCTCTCTATATAGCTCAGCTCTTTCATTGCATGTATTTATAATTAATTATCCTCACTATATTATGCAGATTGAAGATCGTCGAGTGCAGAAAACAAGAAATGTATGATATTGGGTTCATTAACACAAATATCATAGATGAAATTCATGTCAAAAAGCACGCCGAAGAGGCCGAGGCCAACTTGCTACAATTGTTGATCAAAAATCAAAACAAAGATACCATACTCTTTCCTTACAACTTCAAGTGAGTGTTACTGTCGTGTGCATATTCGGTTTCCCTTATTACTCGAGCGAGGTTATAGTAATGTAATTGATGAGTTATGCATGTGTGCGCAGCTTCCACTATGTTCTTCTGGAGATTAAGCTTGAGCGGGGACTAGTAACCGTCTTAGACTCGAGACGAAAAGATCCCGAAACCTATGCGGACATGAGTAAATTGCTCAACAAGTAAGTTCAATTGATCATTATCGCACCAAATCGGCAACTTTTTATTCATTTCCTGACATCTCAAGTAATAATTATTATTTTCTTTGTCTTGCAGGGTTTGGAAACAGTTCACCGCAGAAGCTCTGGGACTGCCGAAGGAGCTGCGATATACATACTCGAAAGTAAGTACTACTATATAGCTAGCTAGTTGCGCGCATCTCCCGTTGATTCTATAGCTATACTTTCATCGATGCCATTTATAATGCTTCATTATCAGTTTGATTGACCTCTATTTCTCGTAAAGTGCTTGTGGCAGGAAGAACGGAATAATTTGTGTGGATACTACGTGTGCGAGTTCATCTACAACGCGACTTTGAAAAATAAGTGGGGCTACTCTAAAAGACAATATGAAGTGTGTAAGAAATAATATTCACAATTTCATTTTATTACACCACCATTTCTGTTGAGTTTCATTCATATATATATTAACCCCCTTCTTCAAATTAGACGTGGCAGATGCGGAATGAACTCCTACCACAAGATCGCATGAAAGCAATTCAAGAGGAATTGGCGGGATTCTTTCTTGACCACGGCATCAATAAAGCCGGAGAATACGATGTGGAAGTTGATTTCAAATGCTAGGG
Organism: Triticum timopheevii; assembly: GCA_963921465.1. Lineage (NCBI taxonomy): Eukaryota > Viridiplantae > Streptophyta > Magnoliopsida > Poales > Poaceae > Triticum > Triticum timopheevii. Next base: position 39,236,678 of record OY997264.1, on the reverse strand, counting down.
GATTGTAAGAGATCTTAAATATTGTATATGCATGTAGCCAGTAGTGTCGGATAGATAATACGAAAACTTGTTGTTCGACCAATCTCTCGGAGAAGGAGGGGTCGATCGATCACTTCTCTCGGTATGCATGACGAACTTCTGTACTTAATGGTTTCCTTCATTTTCTTACTAGCTAGCGTGTCGAGGGCCTCTCTATGTATATAGTACGTAGCGTCGACCAAGCTCGGAGATAAGAGAGGACACTTCTCCCTATTAATTAGCTAACTAACACAATATATGAAACACCTAAATTAACCCCCCAAAACCCCCAACCCCCCCCCCCCCCTTCCAAAAAAAAAACAAAAACCCAAGCCACTGAAATGCTGACGCGTGGATGCCTATTGGTCCCGGTTAGTACCACCAACCGGGACCAACGCCCCCCTGCCTGGGCTGCCCGCAGTGGCCACGTGGAGGCCCATCTGTCCCGGTTTTGGACTGAACCGGGACTAAAGGGCCAGGGCATTAGTAATGACCCTTTAGTCCCGGTTCAGGAACCGGGACAAAAGGCTCTTACCAACCGAGATTGATGGGGTTTTTTCTACTAGTGGGTCCTGGAAGCCTCGCGAGCTGTGTGGCCAAGGGAGGGAGATCCATCCAAATCCTGGTGGGGCTAGTATGTCAGCAGTAGCGGTGCGGGAGCGGGCTGCGTGGACACGGTCAAGGCGGGAGACCGAGTCGCGCCGTCCGAGCGGTGGTCAAGGCGGCTTTTTGCCGAGCCGAAGCGGCTTTTTGCATGGGCCCGGGGAGGTGCGTCAGCATCCATCGGATGGGCGCCAAGGATCCCGTGCCAATCGGCGGGGGGTGGCGTCGATGACGAGAACGCGGACTGGCACCGGAGTTGCTAGGGCCAGGGCGAGGATGGCGCGCATCACCACAGTTTCCGTAACGATGCGGAAAGTCATGGTGACACGGCCAGGTGGCAGGGAACGGCGGCGATGGAGGCACATCAAAGGGGTTGCCGTCATCAGAGTGGGGCGGTGGTGGCGGCGGCGGAGCTGGCAGGCGGAAGTCCGTGGAGCGCGTCACGTGGATGGTCACTGGATAACGCAGGACCCCCAACGCGAAGCGCTCGCCGACGTCGGGGTTGGCATCAGGGAGCACCACGTCTTGCTCCGGGAGGTAGATGTTGGATGTCCGAGGGATCGCATCGGGGTTGGGAGTCCCGACAGATAGCTAGAACACGGACATGTCAGCGCCGCTGCGGGTCTCGGGGGCGAGCTCGTCAACCTTGAAGAATGGCACGAGCAGAGTCACAGCGGACGAGCAGTGCCACCCGTGCTCTGGGATGCCGGAGATCTCCAAGTCAACCTTGAAGCGGAGAGAAACCTCTCGGGCGCCAGCGAGGCGGCACCAGGGATGCATCAGGTGACGGAACCACGACCCACGAGAAACGCCCGCGGCCACACGGGTGCGGTCCTCCATGTTCCTGAACCGGAGCAAGAATTGCGCCGGGCCATGCCGGTGGACCGAGAACTCGTCGGCGGGGATGTCGAAGCGCCCGCTAACACGCCCCGTGACATCGGTGCAGGAGAGTCCGGTGCGGTGGCCGGCAACCGTGTGTTGGGGAACGTAGTAATTTCAAAAAAATTCCTACGCACACGCAAGATCATAGTGATGCATAGCAACGAGCGGGGAGAGTGTGCCTACATACCCTCGTAGACTGTAAGCGGAAGCGTTATGACAACGCGGTTGATGTAGTCGTACGTCTTCACGATCCGATCGATCCAAGTACCGAACATATGACACCTCCGAGTTCAGCACACGTTCAGCTCGATGATGACCCTCGAACTCCAATCCAGCCGAGTGTTGAGGGAGAGTTTTGTCAGCATGACGGCATGGTGACGATGATGATGTTCTACCAACGCAGGGCTTCGCATAAGCACCGCTATGATATTATCGAGGTGGATTATGGTGGAGGGGGCACCGCACCATTTCGAGACTCCTCATCATGTCCGTGTCACATCCGGGACTCCGAACAACCTTCGGTACATCAAAAACTCAATAAACTCATAATATAACCGTCATCGAAACTTTAAGCGTGCGGACCCTACGGGTTCGAGAACTATGTAGACATGACCGAGACACGTCTCCGGTCAATAACCAATAGCGGAACCTGGATGCTCATATTGGCTCCCACATATTCTACGAAGATCTCTATCGGTCAGACCGCATAACAACATACGTTGTTCCCTTTGTCATCTGTATGTTACTTGCCCGAGATTCGAAGGAGGAACCTGCCTTGCAATGCCGAAGACAAACTGCGCGCCGGACTCATCGTCATTGAAGCCTGGTTCAGGGGCTACTGAGGGAGTCCTGGATTAGGGGGTATCCGGACAGCCGGACTATATCCTTTGGCCGGACTGTTGGACTATGAAGATACAAGATTGAAGACTTCGTCCCATGTCCGGATGGGACTCTCCTTGGCGTGGAAGGCAAGCTTGGCAATACGAATATGTAGATCTCCTTCCTTGTAACCGACTCTATGTAACCCTAGCCCCCTCCGGTGTCTATATAAACCAGAGGGTTTTAGTCCGTAGGACAAGAACAATTATACCATAGGCTAGCTTCTAGGGTTTAGCCTCTACAATCTCGTGGTAGATCAACTCTTGTAATACTCATATCATCAAGATCAATCAAGCAGGAAGTAGGGTATTACCTCCATCGAGAGGGCCAGAACCTGGGTAAACATCGTGTCCCCCGCCTCCTGTTACCATCCGCCTTAGACGCACAGTTCGGGACCCTCTACCCGAGATCCGCCGGTTTTGACACCGACACAGGGCTTCGCCTAAGCACCGCTACGATATTATCGAGGTGGACTATGGTGGAGGGGGGCACCGCACACGGCTAAGATCAATTATCGTGTCTAGAGGTGCTCCCCTATCCCCGTATATAAAGGAGCAAGGGGGAGAGGCAGCCGGCTAGGAGGAGGCGCGCCAGGGAGGAGTCCTACTCCCACCAGGAGCAAGACTCCCTCCTTTCCTAGTTGGAGTATGAGAAGGGGGAAGGAGGAGGGAGAGAGGAAGGAAAGGGGGCGCCGCCCCCCTCCTTGTCCAATTCGGACTGGAGGGGGAGGGGGCGCGCGACCTGCCCTGGCTGCCCCTCCTCTTCTCCACTAAGGCCCACTATGGCCCATTAAACCCCCTGAGGGTTCTGGTAACCCCTCCGGTACTCCAGTAAAATCCGATTTCACCCAGAACACTTCTGATATCCAAATATAGGCTTCCAATATATCAATCTTCATGTATCGACCATTTCGAGACTCCTCATCATGTCCGTGTCACATCTGGGACTCCGAACAACCTTCGGTACATCAAAAACTCATAAACTCATAATATAACCGTCATCGAAACTTTAAGCGTGCGGACCCTACGGGTTCGAGAACTATGTAGACATGACCGAGACACGTCTCCGGTCAATAACCAATAGCGGAACCTGGATGCTCATATTGGCTCCCACATATTCTACGAAGATCTCTATTGGTCAGACCGCATAACAACATACGTTGTTCCCTTTGTCATCTGTATGTTACTTGCCATAGATTCGAAGGAGGAACCCGCCTTGCAATGCCGAAGACAAACTGCGCGCCGGACACATCGTCATTGAAGCCTGGTTCAGGGGCCACTGAGGGAGTCCTGGATTAGGGGGTATCCGGACAGCCGGACTATATCCTTTGGCCGGACTGTTGGACTATGAAGATACAAGATTGAAGACTTCGTCCCATGTCCGGATGGAACTCTCCTTGGCGTGGAAGGCAAGCTTGGCAATACGAATATGTAGATCTCCTTCCTTGTAACCGAATCTATGTAACCCTAGCCCCCTCCGGTGTCTATATAAACCGGAGGGTTTTAGTCCGTAGGACAAGAACAATTATACCATAGGCTAGCTTCTAGGGTTTAGCCTCTACAATCTCGTGGTAGATCAACTCTTGTAATACTCATATCATCAAGATCAATCAAGCAGGAAGTAGGGTATTACCTCCATCGAGAGGGCCCGAACCTGGGTAAACATCGTGTCCCCCGCCTCCTGTTACCATCCGCCTTAGACGCACAGTTCGGGACCCTCTACCCGAGATCCGCCGGTTTTGACACCGACACAGGGCTTCGCCTAAGCACCGCTACGATATTATCGAGGTGGACTATGGTGGAGGGGGGCACCGCACACGGCTAAGATCAATTATCGTGTCTAGAGGTGCTCCCCTGTCCCTGTATATAAAGGAGCAAGGGGGAGAGGCGGCCGGCTAGGAGGAGGCGCGCCAGGGAGGAGTCCTACTCCCACCAGGAGTAAGACTCCCTCCTTTCCTAATTGGAGTATGAGAAGGGGGAAGGAGGAGGGAGAGAGGAAGGAAAGGGGGCGCCGGCCCCCTCCTTGTCCAATTCGGACTGGAGGGGGAGGGGGCGCGCGACCTGCCCTGGCTGCCCCTCCTCTTCTCCACTAAGGCCCACTATGGCCCATTAAACCCCCTGAGGGTTCTGGTAACCCCTCCGGTACTCCAGTAAAATCCGATTTCACCCAGAACACTTCTGATATCCAAATATAGGCTTCCAATATATCAATCTTCATGTATCGACCATTTCGAGACTCCTCATCATGTCCGTGTCACATCCGGGACTCCGAACAACCTTCGGTACATCAAAAACTCAATAAACTCATAATATAACCGTCATCGAAACTTTAAGCGTGCGGACCCTACGGGTTCGAGAACTATGTAGACATGACCGAGACACGTCTCCGGTCAATAACCAATAGCGGAACCTGGATGCTCATATTGGCTCCCACATATTCTAGAAGATCTCTATCGGTCAGACCGCATAACAACATACGTTGTTCCCTTTGTCATCTGTATGTTACTTGCCCGAGATTCGAAGGAGGAACCCGCCTTGCAATGCCGAAGACAAACTGCGCGCCGGACTCATCGTCATTGAGGCCTGGTTTAGGGGCTACTGAGGGAGTCCTGGATTAGGGGGTATCCGGACAGCCGGACTATATCCTTTGGCCGGACTGTTGGACTATGAAGATACAAGATTGAAGACTTCGTCCCATGTCCGGATGGGACTCTCCTTGGCGTGGAAGGCAAGCTTGGCAATACGAATATGTAGATCTCCTTCCTTGTAACCGACTCTATGTAACCCTAGCCCCCTCCGGTGTCTATATAAACCGGAGGGTTTTAGTCCGTAGGACAAGAAAAATTATACCATAGGCTAGCTTCTTGGGTTTAGCCTCTACAATCTCGTGGTAGATCAACTCTTGTAATAGTCATATCATCAAGATCAATCAAGCAGGAAGTAGGGTATTACCTCCATCGAGAGGGCCCGAACCTGGGTAAACATCGTGTCCCCCGCCTCCTGTTACCATCCGCCTTAGACGCACAGTTCGGGACCCTCTACCCGAGATCCGCCGGTTTTGACACCGACACAGGGCTTCGCCTAAGCACCGCTACAATATTATCGAGGTGGACTATGGTGGAGGGGGGCACCGCACAATGCTAAGATCAATTATCGTGTCTAGAGGTGCTCCCCTGTCCCCGTATATAAAGGAGCAAGGGGGAGAAGCGGCCGGCTAGGAGGAGGCGCGCCAGGGAGGAGTCCTACTCCCACCAGGAGTAAGACTCCCTCCTTTCCTAGTTGGAGTATGAGAAGGGGGAAGGAGGAGGGAGAGAGGAAGGAAAGGGGGCGCCGCCCCCCTCCTTGTCCAGTTCGGACTGGAGGGGGAGGGGGCGCGCGACCTGCCCTGGCTGCCCCTCCTCTTCTCCACTAAGGCCCACTATGGCCCATTAAACCCCCTGAGGGTTCTGGTAACCCCTCCGGTACTCCAGTAAAATCCGATTTCACCCAGAACACTTCTGATATCCAAATATAGGCTTCCAATATATCAATCTTCATGTATCGACCATTTTGAGACTCCTCATCATGTCCGTGTCACATCCGGGACTCCGAACAACCTTCGGTACATCAAAAACTCATAAACTCATAATATAACCGTCATCGAAACTTTAAGCGTGCGGACCCTACGGGTTCGAGAACTATGTAGACATGACCGAGACACGTCTCCGGTCAATAACCAATAGCAGAACCTGGATGCTCATATTGGCTCCCACATATTCTACGAAGATCTCTATCGGTCAGACCGCATAACAACATACGTTGTTCCCTTTGTCATCTGTATGTTACTTGCCAGAGATTCAAAGGAGGAACCCGCCTTGCAATGCCGAAGACAAACTGCGCGCCGGACTCATCGTCATTGAAGCCTGGTTCAGGGGCTACTGAGGGAGTCCTGGATTAGGGGGTATCCGGACAGCCGGACTATATCCTTTGGCCGGACTGTTGGACTATGAAGATACAAGATTGAAGACTTCGTCCTATGTCCGGATGGGACTCTCCTTGGCGTGGAAGGCAATCTTGGCAATACGAATATGTTGATCTCCTTCCTTGTAACCGACTCTATGTAACCCTAGCCCCCTCCGGTGTCTATATAAACCGGAGGGTTTTAGTCCGTAGGACAAGAACAATTATACCATAGGCTAGCTTCTAGGGTTTAGCCTATATGATCTCGTGGTAGATCAACTCTTGTAATAGTCATATCATCAAGATCAATCAAGCAGGAAGTAGGGTATTACCTCCATCGAGAGGGCCCGAACCTGGGTAAACATTGTGTCCCCCGCCTCCTGTTACCATCCGCCTTAGACGCACAGTTCGGGACCCTCTACCCGAGATCCTCCGGTTTTGACACCGACACAGGGCTTCGCCTAAGCACCGCTACGATATTATCGAGGTGGACTATGGTGGAGGGGGGCACCGCACACGGCTAAGATCAATTATCGTGTCTAGAGGTGCTCCCCTGTCCCCGTATATAAAGGAGGAAGAGGGAGAGGCGGCCGGCTAGGAGGAGGCGCGCCAGGGAGGAGTCCTACTCCCACCAGGAGTAGGACTCCCTCCTTTCCTAGTTGGAGTATGAGAAGGGGGAAGGAGGAGGGAGAGAGGAAGGAAAGGGGGCGCCGCCCCCTCCTTGTCCAATTTGGACTAGAGGGGGAGGGGGCGCGCGACCTGCCCTGGCTGCCCCTCCTCTTCTCCACTAAGGCCCACTATGGCCCATTAAACCCCCTGAGGGTTCTGGTAACCCCTCCGGTACTCCAGTAAAATCCGATTTCACCCGGAACACTTCTGATATCCAAATATAGGCTTCCAATATATCATTCTTCATGTATCGACCATTTCGAGACTCCTCATCATGTCCGTGTCACATCCGGGACTCCGAACAACCTTCGGTACATCAAAAACTCATAAACTCATAATATAACCGTCATCGAAACTTTAAGCGTGCGGACCCTACGGGTTCGATAACTATGTAGACATGACCGAGACACGTCTCCGGTTAATAACCAATAGCGGAACCTGGATGCTCATATTGGCTCCCACATATTCTAGAAGATCTCTATCGGTCAGACCGCATAACAACATACGTTGTTCCCTTTGTCATCTGTATGTTACATGCCCGAGATTCGATCGTCGGTATCTCAATACCTAGTTCAATCTCGTTACTAACAAGTCTCTTTACTCATTCCGTAATACATCATCCCGCAACTAACTCATTAGTTGCAATGCTTGCAAGGCTTAAGTGATGTGCATTACTGAGTGGGCCCAGAGATACCTCTCCGACAATCGGAGTGACAAATCCTAATCTCGAAATACGCCAACCCAACAAGTACCTTTGGAGACACATGTAGAGCACCTTTATAATCACCCATTTACGTTGTGAAGTTTGGTAGCACACAAAGTGTTCCTCCGATAAAGGGGAGTTGCATAATCTCATAGTCATAGGAACATGTATAAGTCCTGAAGAAAGCAATAGCAACATACTAAACGATCAGGTGCTAAGCTAACGGAATGGGTCAAGTCAATCACATCATTTTCTAATGATGTGATCCCGTTAATCAAATGACAACTCATGTCTATGGCCAGGATACATTACCATTTTTTATCAGCGAGCTAGTCAAGTAGAGGCAAACTAGTGACACTTTGTTTGTCTATGTATTCACACATGTATCAAGTTTCCGGTTATTAAAATTCTAGCATGAATAATAAAAATTTATCATGAAATAAGGAAATAAATAATAACTTTATTATTGCCTCTAGGGCATATTTCCTTCAGTCTCCCACTTGCACTAGAGTCAATAATCTAGTTCACATCGCCATGTGATTTAACATCAATAGTCTACATCACCATGTAATTAACACCCATAGTTCACATCGTCATGTGACCAACACCCAAAAGGTTTACTAGAGTTAATAATCTAGTTCACATCGCCATGTGATTAACACCCAAAGAGTACTAAGGTGTGATCATGTTTTGCTTGTGAGAGAAGTTTAGTCAACGGGTCTGCCACATTCAGATCCGTATGTATTTTGCAAATGTTCTATGTCAACAATGTTCTGCACGGAGCTACTCTAGCTAATTGCTCCCACTTTCAATATGTATCCAAATTGAGACGCACAGTCATCTGGATCGGTGTAAAAGCTTGCATCAATGTAACTCTTTATGATGAATTATCATCTCCATAACCGAGAAATATATCCTTATTCCACTAAGGATAATTTTGACCGCTGTCCAGTGATCTACTCCTAGATCACTATTGTACCCTCTTGCCAAACTCATGGTGAGGTACACAATAGGTCTGGTACACAGCATATCATACTTTATGGAACCTATGACTGAGGCATAGGAAATGAATTTTTGTTCGCTTTCTATTTTCTGCCGTGGTCGGGTTTTGAGTCTTCACTCAACTTCACACCTTGTAACACAGGCAAGAACTACTTTGACTGTCCCATTTTGAACTACTTCAAAAACTTGTCAAGGTTTTTACTTGCTGAAAAAATCTTATCAAGCTTCTTGATCTATCTCTGTAGATCATGATGCTCAATATGTAAGCAGCTTCACCGAGGTCTTTCTTTGAAAAACTCCTTTCAAATACTCTGTTATGCTTTACAGAAAATTCTACATTATTTCTGTTCAACAATATGCCATTCACATATACTTATCAGAAATGTTATAGTGCTCCCACTCACTTTCTTGTAAATACAGGCGTCACCACAAGTCTGTATAAAACTATATGCTTTCATCAACTTATCAAAGCGTATATTCCAAATCCGAGATGCTTGCACCAGTCCATAGATGGATCGCTGGAGCTTGCACATTTTGTTAGCACCTTTAGGATTCACAAAACATTCCGGTTGCATCATATACAACTCTTCTTTAATAAATCCATTAAAGAATACATTTTTGTTATCCATTTGCCAGATTTCATAAAATGTGGCAATTGCTAACATGATTCGGACAAACTTTAAGCATCACTACGAGTGAGATAATCTCATCATAGTCAACACCTTGAACTTGTCGAAATTTTTTGCGACAAGTCGAGCTTTGTAGATAGTAACACTACTATCATCGTCCGTATTCTTCTTGAAGATGCATTTATTTTCTATGGCTTGCCAATCATCGGGCAAGTCAACCAAAGACTTTGTTCTCATACATGGATGCCATCTCAGATTTCATGGCCTCAAGCCATTTCGCGGAATCTGGGCTCATTGTCGCTTCCTCATAGTTCGTAGGTTCATCATGGTCAAGTAACATGAACTCCAGAATAGGATTACCGTACCACTCTGGTGCGGACCTTACTCTGGCTGACCTACGAGGTTCGGTAGTAACTTGATCTGAAGTTTCATGATCATCATCATTAGCTTCCTCACTAATCGGTGTAGGCATCACTGGAACTGATCTCTGTGATGAACTACTTTCCAATTCAGGAGAAGGTACAATTACCTTATCAAGTTCTACTTTCCTCCCACTCACTTCTTTCAAGAGAAACTCCTTCTCTAGAAAGGATCCATTCTTAGCAACAAAGGTTTTGCCTTCGGATCTGTGATAGAAGGTGTACCCAACATTTTGGGTATCCTATGAAGACGCACTTCTCCGATTTGGGTTCAAGCTTATCATGTTGAAACTTTTTTACATAAGCATCGCAACTCCAAACTTTAAGAAACGACAGCTTAGGTTTCTTGCTAAACCACAGTTCATACGGTGTCGCCTCAACAGATTTAGATGGTGCCCTTTTTAATGTGAATGCAGCTGTCTCTAATGCATAACCCCAAAATGATAGTTGTAAATCGGTAAGAGACATTATAGATTGCACCATATCTAATAAAGTACGGTTATGATGTTCGGACACACCATTACGCTGTGGTGTTCCGGGTGGCATGAGTTTGTGAAACTATTCCACATTGTTTTAATTGAAGGCCAAACTCGTAACCCAAATATTCGTCTCCACGATCAAATCACAGAAAACTTTATTTTCTTGTTACGATGATTTTCCACTTCACTCTAAAAATCTTTGAACTTTTCAAATGTTTCAGACATGTTTCATCAAGTAGATATACCCATATCTGCTCAAATCATCTGTGAAGGTGAGAAAATAACGATACCCGCCGCGAGCCTCAATACTCATCGGATCGCATACATCAGTATGTATTATTTCCAATAAGCTAGTTGATCGCTCCATTGTTCCAGAGAACGGAGTCTTAGTCATCTTTCCCATATAGCATGGTTCACAAGCATCAAGTGATTCATAATCAAGTGATTCCAAAATCCCATCAACATGGAGTTTCTTCATGCACTTTACACCAATATGACCTAAACGACAGTGCCACAAATAAGTTGCACTATCATTATTAACTTTGCATCTTTTAGCTTCAATATTACGAATATGTGTATCACTACGATCGAGATCCAGCAAACCATTTTCATTGAGTGTATGACCATAGAATGTTTTATTCATGTAAACAGAACAATAATTATTATCTATACCTACTAATAAAGCAAGGTGCGTTTCACCAATTTTTTCATCCGTTCACCGTCAAAATTTATTTTTTTATCCGAGGTGGTACTAAATTTTTTGTGCGTCCATCTGTATTTTTAGCAATGACGAATTTCGTACTCGGCCCGCATATGATGTGGCCCTGTAAAGCCAGCCCAATTATTTGCCTGCCCATGTAGCTTCAAAAAGCCTATTTCTCGGCCTGGGCAGTAGATAGTTTGAGTTCGCACGGGGTACCCAAGACTGGGCTGGCCCATTTTGTTTTGCCGTCCAAATTTATTTTTATTTTTACCTTATCTTGTAATTCAAAATTTTCAAAAAAAAATTTAATTTTTGTAAAATTTTTGAAATATATTTGAATTAGAATATTGCGGTCGCGTTTTCAAAAATATTTGGAAAATTAATTCATTTTCTCGTTCCGATTTTTTTTCATACTAAGAAATATTCCAAAATTGTTTGTGATTAAAAAATATTTTAAAAAATATTCGAAAAATGAAATATATTATTCTTTTAGTAAAATGTTCACAAAATCAAAATAATGTCTAAGTTTAAGAACACATTTTGTTTTGAATTTGAAAACATGTCCCGTTTTCAAAAGCCGGTCACAAATTAAAAAATGTTTGGGTTTTGATAAAAGGTTTTTGTGTTCAAAAAATGATGTTATTTTAAAAAAAGCATGCTTTTTCTAAAATGGACGGAATATTAAAAAAATTGTTCATAATTTCAAAAAATGCTCATGTTTCGAAGAATATTCGGCAATTCATATTTACAAAAATTCATAAAGTATTTTATATCCGATGTTGCAATATGTTCTTAAATATTCACGCTGGGCATTGGTTAGTAGAGGCGTTTGTTGCCGTCGCTAGCGGCACGTGGTCCTGTCTTTAAGGTCATGTGTTTCAGTGTTCCACACGTCGTTTTTTTTGGATTATAACTCGTGCCTTGCAAATACAGGTTATTTCGGTGCCTGCTAGTTGGCTGACCCAGACGCGAACTGTTGTGCGTCCCACGCGCTATTTGACGCAACTAGCGTCATATAGTAACTCCCACACGGCTGCCCTAAGAAAAAAAAATATGTGTATAGATTTTGTTTCGTCCATTCCACACGTAGCTCCCCAGATTATTCGGTTATCCCCCAAGTGGGCCAAAGTTGACCTACCACACATTTCTTTTTCTGTCGGACGGACGAGCAGCCAAAAAGAGGGGCGCGAGGGGATTGAACTATGAACCTTCCCTATTGTACCCACGGATAAAACCAACTCAGCTAGCTTGCAATTTCTATAGGAACAGTCTCATCTTGAAATTTTATACTAAATAACACCAGTTTTTATATGTCCATAAGTTGTCTGGAAATAAGGAGGTTATGTGAGAATAAGGAGGTTGTTTCGAGAATTATGAGCAGAACGAGAGAACTTGCCAATAAAAGACAATATGATGGAGATAACTTGCACGTGCCATGCTCGTTGGCTATAATGGGAAAAAATTGCGGGCACGTGCTAATAAAAGAGAATATGCTGATTTTGCTCTAATTAATAAAATTTATGGGCACGTACGTGTAAAAATAGTTGAAGAGAATAAACCCTGATAATGATCATGGGACATTCATACTGGTTTTATGCACTATCTTATATCTTATCTTATATTTACTAATTGGAGGCACCATACGAGCCTCCACGTTAATCCACATAAGCAAGATTAATTTAGCCATTAGATTTTAAATTTAATGGTCTAGATCTATTAACAGATACTACCTTATTTTCTTTAAAAAGAAACAGTACGTACATAAAGAGGACAAATCCATTTGTACAAGAAAAGAACTCCTCACGCGTCAAGGTAAAAAAAAGAAAAGGAGTCCTAAACACCCACGTACACACATCTAAAAAACACCCTTCGTGCAAGCTCGGACACAAAATATATCAGCCCACACGTACAGTACAAGAAAAAAAGACCTCAACACCCACGTAGGCATGTCTAGAAAAGTCTTTTTTTTTAAACGTCGGCATGTCTAGAAAAGTCACCCATCCCGAAAGCATGCACACAAAAAATAACACCATGGCGTGTCTTTCTATTTTTAGTTGGTCGTGCCTTCTCTCATGATAGGGAAAAAGGACACATAAAAAGAAGTAACCCCTCTCATTAAAAAAGATCCAAATTGGAGATTCCAAAGAAACACGCATGTTTCCTTGAAAAAAATCTGGACACGTAAAAATAAAGAATCGTCAAGCCTCAAGTTGAAAAAACATAGTGTATATATAAGTTTTTTTAAACGCCGTACAGAAGCAGACGGGAGTCTATATATAATTGAAAAATAAATTTCAATCTCATCATACAAAAAGACAAGCCAAGATAAAACAAATAAGAAATAAACTTACAAAATCTCTTTGTAATGGCTCCCAAATAGCACCACCGTAAAGGTCATCTATTTCGTAAGCGAGATCACCTTATTATAACACAACATAATTTTTTTAATAAATATGAATTAAATTAATGTCATTATTTTTTGTGCTTGGGGTTGGCAAAGCTGGAATTTTGAGTATTTCAAATAGGAATATTTCATAATTGCCTACATTAATCTTAAAATTTATAGACATGCTTTTACAATTATTATGAAATGCTATACTGCTAAATTGGATACTACATAGATAAGTACATCATTGTTTTTTCCAAGTTAGTGGAGGAGCGCTACCCAATGTATTAGGAAGAAAACTTGGAAAAAACAATGTATTAAGAAGAAATGCAGATTATGTAAATAATAAAGTAGCATTGTAGTAGTGGAAATACATATATGTTGACTTGCAAAGCAATACGACCTTACCCGGTGGAATTCGAACCAAATGACATACATAATCCACCTATGCAGTAGTCATTGGAATTATCATTCAAGAACACATGCTACCACTTCTAATAATTTAGTTTATTTAATTCTTTACTTACTGTTGCTATATACATCATCTTTGGAAAAAAAGATGCGGGTGCATGCCTCATATGCCTCGAGGCTTCCAATTTTGTTTAGCAAAGAGTGTGTCTATGCACGTTTCTCTCAACTTTTGTTGAGCTGTGTTATACAAGCTACCATGTGGATTAAATTTAAAATTATTAATTTCTAGGTCAGGAAGATGTGTATCTAGCCATAAGGATCGAAATAGTACATACTTTCTCCATACACTATCACTTAGTAGGTGGCATAAAATTTTCAAAGACGTGTACTATGATAGGAAGGATTCATTGAGAGAAAAAATGGCAGTGCACAACAAAATGAAAAAATTGATGCGCTCATTACAATCTTAAAGCCTACAAATACATTTGTATCTTTTTATAATTATTTGAATAATAAAGCATTTGTCCAGTAGTATGATATCAAGAATTCGTACTATAATTGTGTACGTAATTATGCATTCCTATCATATCTAGACCGTGCAGGTGCACGGGGTGATGACTAGCTTATGCTAATGAAACATAATTTATGCGCTGCAATTAGTAATCTATCCGGTTACGTCGTCGTAGGACAAAGTGGTCGAAGTAACCGTGCCTCGAAGGTCGCCCGCCGCCCAGCAACCAAATGAAGACGGAACCACAACTCCGAGACGGAGGTCGACCCAGAGGAAAAAAAGGTGCAAGTTGGATGGTCGCCGCCGCGTTGACTAGCCCCACCACTATTAAGATCTCACGGGCCAAACATGACCTGTGGGAAGACTGCAGCTCCTCGCTCTGTCACCCAGCGCCGTGGAGATCATTTTTTATGAACACACCAATTATATTTTTTCGCCGCTTGTTGCAAAAACAATTATCTCCCCGTTGCAATGAATAACCGTATTGCAATAAACATGATCAGATCATATTGATGCTCAACGCAAACACCAAATAACACTTATTTATGTTCAACACTAATCTCGAAAGTATAGGGAGTGTGCGATGATGATCACATCAAACTTGGAACCACTTCCAACACACATCATCACTTCACCCTTAACTAGTCTCTGTTTATTTTGCAACTCCCGTTTCGAGTTACTACTCTTAGCAACTGAACCAGTATCAAATACCGAGGGGTTGCTATAAACACTAGTAGAGTACACATCAATAACATGTACATAAAATATACTTTTGTTCACTTTGCCATCCTTCTTATCTGCCAAACACTTGGGGCAGTTCCGCTTCTAGTGACCAGTCCCTTTGCAGTAGAAGTACTCAGTTTCAGGCTTAGGTCCAGACTTGGGCTTCTTCACTTGAGCAGCAACTTGCTTGTCGTTCTTCTTGAAGTTCCCCTTCTTCCCTTTGCCCTTTTCTTGAAACTAGTGGTCTTTGTCAACCATCAACACTTGATGTTATTTCTTGATTTCTACCTTCGCGATTTCAGCATCGCAAAGAGATCGGGAATTACTTTCGTCATCCCTTGCATATTATAGTTCATCATGAAGTTCTAGTAACTTGGTGATAGTGACTAGAGAACTTTGTTAATTACTATCTTATCTGGAAGATTAACTCCCACTTGATTCAAGCAATTGTAGTACCCAGACAATCTGAGCACATGCTCACTGGTTGAGCTAGTCTCCTCCATCTTTTAGGCAAAGTACTGTCAGAGGTCTCATACCTTTCAACACAGGCATGAGTATGAAATACCAATTTCAACTCTTGGAACATCTTATATGCTCCATAGCGTTCAAAACATTTTTGAAGTCCCGCTTCTAAGCCGTAAAGCATGGTGCACTAAACTATCACTAGTAGAAAACGGGCCTATTGTCCCGGTTGGTGAGGGCCTTTAGTCCCGGTTCATGAACCGGGACTAAAGGGTCGGTACTAATGCCCTGGCCCTTTAGTCCCGGTTCAATCCAGAACCAAGACAGATGGGCCTCCACGTGGTCTGTCCCCTGAGCCCAGGCAGGAGGACCTTTGGTCCCGGTTGGTGGCACCAACCGGGACCAATAGGCATCCACGCGTCAGCATTTCTGTGGCTGGGGTTTTTGTTTTTTTTATAAGGGGGGGGGGGGGAGTTTGGGGGGTTTGGGGGGTTAATTTAGGTGTTTCATATATTGTGTTAGCTAGCTAATTAATAGAGAGAAGTGTCCTCTCTTTTGTCCGTGCTTGGTCGACGCTACGTACTATACATACGTATAGCTAGACACGCTAGCTAGCTAGTAAGCAAACGAAGGAAACAGAAGATCGTCATGAACATATATGCATACAGAGAGAAGTGATATCGACCACCTCTCCTTCTCCGAGAGATTGGTCGAACATTCTCGTATATCTATCCGACACTACCGGCTACATATATACAATAATTATCTTTTACAAATATAATCTCCTAACATACGGACGCGTGGTCCACATAGTATTCTCTGTCTTCAGCGATCACGTGGTCAAGAAAGAATGCCGCCAATTCCTCTTGAATTGCTCGCAGGCGATCTGGTGCTAGGAGTTCATCCCGCATCCGAAACATCTAATTTTAAGAAGGGGGTCAATACATATATATATGAATGAATGAAACTCAACACAAATGATGGTAATAAAATAAAATTGTGAATATTGTTATTTACGCACTTCATATTGTTTGTCAGAGTAGCCCCGCTCACAGGTCGTGTGGCGGATGGACTCGCAAATGTAGTATCCACAGAAATCATTCCCTTGTTCCTGCCACAACCGCTTTACAAGAAATAGAGGTCAATCAAACTGATAATTAGCAAGCATGCTAAATGGTATTGATGAAACTAGCCTTGAATCACTAGGAGATGCGTGAAATATGCTACTATAGTACTTACTTTCGGGTGTCTAAATTGCAGCTTCTTCGGCAGTCCCGGAGCTTTTTTGGTGAATTTTCTCCAAACCCTGCCATACAAAGAAAACAATTACTTGATATCAGAAATGCATAAAGTTGCTGATATGGTGGATAATGATCGATTTAACTTACTTCTCGAGCATTTCAGTCATGTCCGCATACTTCTTGGGATCTTTTCGTTTGGAGTCTAAGACAGTTACTACTCCCTGCTCAAGCTTAATCTCTAGGAGAATATAGTGGTACCTGCGCACGCATGCATAACTCATCAATATTACATTACTATAACCTGGACTAATAAGGGAAACCGAATATGCCACAAGACAGTAACACTCACTTGAAGTTGTAAGGAAAGAGTATTATATCTTTATGTTCATTTATTTGCAACGATCGTAGCAAGTTGTCCTCGGTATTTTTGGCATGAAATTCAACCTCAGTTGCATCTATGAGATATGTGTTAATGAACCCAATATCACCCACTTGTCTTTTCTTCAATTCGGCGATCTTCAATCTGCATAATATAGTGAGGATAATTATAAATACATGCAATGAAAGAGCTGAGTTATATAGAGAGACTTAATGATAGAAGTTGTACTACTTATAGACAGTAGTAGGTGACCGTTGCTTTATCGAGGGCCAATTGATTGAAAAACTGATAGAACTCCTCAAATGGCATAGGCAACAGTTCAATTCCAACGAGGTCATGCTCCTTTTTAACTCTCACATACAAAGTACTCCTCCCCTCAGACTCTCTGCAGGTTTTCATGTACCAATCATGCAATCTTCGCATCATCGTTGATAGAGATCTTCCATCTTTGACGAGAGGCTTCCCGTACTCGTATCTTTGTATCTGCACCTCCAAGAAATCATAATGTACATCGTCGGGCAGGTAATCTGCAGGATTGCCATAACCGGGCACCATCCTCGGATCGACGACGTCGCTAGCGGGCACCTTGAGCGGGGGGCACGATTGCTTCGCTTGTTCGTCGAGCTGGGCAATTTGTTTCCCAGCTCGTCATTCTTTCATCCTTTGATCACTTTTAGTACTTCCTGACCTCTCCGCTTCGGCAAATGACTTTCCAATAATGCGCTCATAGTTGCCTTTCGGCGGAGACTTGGGTGGTTTTGTCAGGGCAGCCAGAGTGCGCTTCTCTTTCACCGGATCTACCTTCTCCTCCGGAGGTGGACGTCTCTTTGCTTTCAACCCTGCAAACCAGTCATCCACTTCGGTCTGCGCGATCTTTGCGTTTTCCTCCTCGGTCCTCTCATACGGTAACTTCTATGGTGTCTTCAGAGAAGGACCGAATCTGTATCTCCTCCTGCCTTTGGCTGTACTGCTAGACGCCGGCAGAGCAGACGGAGCGGATGTCTTCTTTGCTTGCTTATGAGGCGGAGGAGAAGGACTACGACGCGCCGGAGCAGCCGGAGCAGCGGTGGGTCTCTTCCGCCCTTGCTGACGAGGCGGAGAAGGAGGAGGCTGGCTGCTTGGGCGCGCCGGCGCAGGCGGAGAACGAGGCGGAGTGCCGCCACGTGCCGGAGAAGGAGCCGACCGAGTGCCCTGATCGTCACTCGCCGGAGGAGGGGGTGGAGGAGGCGGAGTGCCCTGACTCGCCGGAGGAGGAGGAGGAGGCAGAGGCGTCCAGTTCGGAAGGTTGAGGAGATCCTTCCGCCATAGGCATTGAGTCTTCAGAGCAGAACCCAGCCTAGTCTCCCCTTCACCGGTAGGGTGGTCAAGCCGGAGGTCCTCAAATCCCTCCGTTATTTCATCCACCATCACCCTAGCATATCCTTCTGGAATCGGCCGGCAGTGAAAAGTTGCACCGGGTTCAGTAGGATAAACAGAGCCAACAGCCGCCTTGACCTTCAAATTGCTCCATTCCGCCATAAGGTGGCAATTTTGAGACTCCGTGATACCATCCACGGGATAGCTGGCAGGAGCCGTCAAGGCATGCTCCGGCTGAAGCAGCTCGGTGGAAGCCACCCTGCTCCTCCGCTGAGATGGCGGGGTAGCTTCGGGGGAAGCTTCGACAGGTCGTTTGCTCCGTTGTGCTTCTCGTTCCTCTAGCCCCATTACCCTTTCGTGCAGCGCCTGCAGTTGGCTCTGCTCTAGTTTCTTCCTCCTCTCCTGGGTTTTGTAACCCCCTACGTCAGGAAACCCAGCCTTCCACGAAACGGAGCCTGGCGTGCCTTGTGTCCGTCCAGGGTGCTCAGGATTCCCGAGGGCCATTGTGAGATCGTCCTTCTCCCTGTCTGGAACGAACGTCCCTTGCTGTGCTGCTTCGATATATTGCTGAAACCTCTTGACTGGTATGTCCAATTGATCGTCCATCCAAATGCACTTCCCTGATACAGGGTCCAAGGTTCCGCCAGCCCCGAAGAACCACGTCCGGCAATGGTCTGGCCAGTTCATTGTCTCTGGTTCGATCCCTTTATCAAGCAGATCATTCTTAGCATTGGCCCACTTAGACCGGGCTATGAGGTAGCCACCTAACCCCGTGCGATGGTGAAGCTTCTTCTTCGCAGCATTTTGCTTGTTTGTCGCCGACATCTTTTTACTCTTTTCCAATGTCTTGTGGGCCACAAATGCGGGCCAGTCATCTCTGATCTTCTCATATTTGCTCTTGAATTCTGGTGTCTCTTTCTTATCGACAAATTTATTCAGGTCTTTCTTCCAATTCCTAAATAGGTCTGCCATCTTCTTAAGAGCAAAAGACTTGATTAATGGCTCTATAACTGGCTTCTCCGGATCATCCTCTGGCGGTAGGGTGAAATTTGACTTCAGCTCAGTCCAAAGATCATTTTTCTGCAGATCATTGACATGAGACACCTCAGGGTCTTCATTCTTAGGCTTATACCATTGCTGGATGCTGATCGGGATCTTGTCCCTAACCAGAACCCCGCACTGAGCAACAAATGCCTTCTTTGTCCGGATGGGTTCAATCGGTTGGCCGTCGCGCGCGATTTCTATGATCTCAAACCTTTCATCCGAGCTCAACTTTTTCTTTGGTCCTCGTCTCTTTGCCGAAGTTGTGCTCGATCCGGAGGGCTAGAAAAAAGAAAGAAAGACGAGAGTTAATTAATATGTGTACATACCAAAACAATGAATGCATCAATTAGCTAGTCAGCACAGGCTTAACTAATATATATACCTGGCCGGACTCAGTTCGGTGATCATCGGAGCCGTCCTCACGGTCTACTTCTTCACCCTCTCCTTCTTGCACCGACATTGGGTCATCGGAGCCATCGTAATCATAGCCAGCTACTTCTTCACCCTCTCCTTCCAGAGCATCGGTGTCGTTGAGAAACATCAACGAGCAGACGGCATCAGTTCCTTCTGCGATTATGTCCCTCAACAACGCTTCTTGTGCTTCGTCTCGGGGCGGGGTGTCCATAGTTTCTACAAATATTTACAACATGGCAATTATTATTCAAACATGACAGATATGGATATATTAGTGGCAAATGTAGAACTAGCTAGCCAATCACAATAAGGAATCATATTAATTAGTGGCCTCGATGCTGCTTCTCTAGGGTTTCAGGTGGCCTCGACAACGCTTCACTTGCTATATATTTAATTAGGGTTTCCTCTACCACTCGGCGACCCTCGATGACCCTCGTTCCCAATAAAAAAAAGAGGAAGAAGAAGAAAAAAATGAGGACAAGACAGAATAGAGGAGAAGAACTCCTGTATTCTTTCTTCTCCTCTTTTTTTTCTTCTTCCTCTTCTTTTTTATCCTCTTCTTCCTCTCATGTTCGACGACCCTCGACCCCGATAACATACATCCATCGATATCATTCCATACATACATAGACATCTACATTATATATGAACAAACATCCATTGATATCACTCCATACATACATCAAGTGATGTGGGAATCGATGCCCGCGGTAGGGTAGAGGGTCGTGGATCGCCGAGCGGTCGAGGGTCAAGGGGTCGAGGATTGATACGTCTCCAACGTATCTATAATTTTTTATTGCTCCATGCTACTTTATCTACTGTTTTGGACTATATTGGGCTTTATTTTCCACTTTTATACTATTTTTGGGACTAACCTATTAACCGGAGGCCCAGCCCAGAATTGCTGTTTTTTGCCTATTTCAGTATTTCGAGGAAACAGAATATCAAACGGACTCCAAACGGAATGAAACCTTCGGGAACATGATCTTCTCACCGAACGTGATCCATGAGACTTGGACCCTACTCCAAGAAGTTTCCGGGGAGGTCACGAGGGTGGAGGGCGCCCCCCCCTGGGCGCGCCCCTTGCCTCCTAGGCCCCTCGGAGCTCCACCGACGTGCTCCTTCCTCCTATATATACCTACGTACCCCCATTAGACTAGATACGGAGCCAAAAACCTAATTCCACCGCCGTAACTTCCTGTATCCACGAGATCCCATCTTGGGGCCTGTTCCGGAGCTCCGCCGAAGAGGGCATCCACCACGGAGGGCTTCTACATCAACACCATAGCCCCTCCGATGAAGTGTCAGTAGTTTACTTCAGACCTTCAGGTCCATAGCTAGTAGCTAGATGGCTTCTTCTCTCTTTTTGGATCTCAATACAATGTTCTCCCCCTCTCTCGTGGAGATCTATTTGATGTAATCTTCTTTTTGCGATGTGTTTGTTGAGATCAATGAATTGTGGGTTTATGATCCAGCTTATCTATGAATAATACTTGAATCTTCTCTGAATTCTTTTATGTATGATTGAGTTATCTTTGCAAGTGTCTTCGAATTATCCATTCGGTTTGGCCAACTAGATTGGTAGTTCTTGCAATGGGAGAAGTGCTTAGCTTTGGGTTCAATCTTGCGGTGTCCTTACTCAGTGACAGAAAGAGTTGCAAGGCACGTATTGTATTGTTGGCATCGAGGATAACAAGATGGGGTATCTATCATATTGCATATATTTATTCCTCTACATCATGTCATCTTGCTTAAGGCATTACTCTGTTTTTAACTTAATACTCTAGATGCATGCTGGATAGCGGTCGATGAGTGGAGTAATAGTAGTAGATGCAGGCACGAGTCGGTCTACTTGTCACGGACGTGATGCCTATATACATGATCATACCTAGATAACCTCATAACTATGCTCAATTCTATCAATTGCTCAATAGTAATTTGTTCACCCACCGTAGAATACTTATGCTCTTGAGAGAAGCCACTAGTGAAACCTATGGCCCCCGAGTCTATTCTCATCATATCAATCTCCATTACTTTATTTTACTTGTTTTGCTTTTACTTTTTACTTTGCATCTTTATACCAAAAATACCAAAAATATTATCTCTATCAGATCTCACTCTCGTAAGTGACCGTGAAGGGATTGACAACCCCTAAGCGTTGGTTGCGAGTTGCTATCGTGTTGTGCAGGTACGAGGACTTGCGCGTGACCTCCTACTGGATTGATACCTTGGTTCTCAAAAACTGAGGGAAATACTTACGCTACTGTGCTGCATCACCCCCTCCTCTTTGGGGAAAACCAACGCTAGCTCGAGACGTAGCAAGGATCGCCGAGGGGTCGGGAGGTTGCCTAGTGTCAAAGGATTCAACAAAACCATGTCTTCATCATTAGGCGAAAGTAACAGGTGCATGATGGTACGAAGCTCTCCAAAGTTATTTTGGAATGGAGTCCCGGATAGGATAATTCTCTTTTTGGTACAAAGTTCAGCAAGAACCTTCCAAATATTGTTATTTGGAAGGCCTTTGCTGAAATTCGTACAGAAAGGCAAATTATCCTATCCGGGACTCCATTCTAGAATAACTTTGGAGGACTTCGTACCATCATGCCCTGGTTACTTCCGGCTATGAAGCCATGGATTTCTTCAATACTTTGACAATAGGAAACCTCTCTCGACCCCTCGGTGATCCTCAACCCCTCGAACCCTCGACCCTCGATCCCTCGACCCTATAGAACCCTCGAACCCTCGACCCTGAAACCCTCGACCCTTGACCCCTTAACGACCCTCGACCCTCTACCCTAGTTCCCGACCCTCGACCCCTCGGCGATCCTCGACACCCTCGTTCCCGATAAAAATTAAGAAGAAGAAGAAGAAGAAGAAGAAGAAGAAGAAGAAGAAGAAGAATAAAGGAATAGCTAGAGGAGAAGATCGAAGAAAAAAAGAAGAAAAAAAAGAGGAGAAGAAGAAAGGAATAGTGGAGAAGAAGAGAAAATAGAATATTCTATTTTCTCTTCCTCTCCACTATTCCTTTCTTCTTCTCCTCTTCTTTTTCTTCTTTTTTCTTCTTCTTATTTATTTCTCCTCTTCTTTTCCTCTCCTCTTCTTCTTTCTTTCCTCTTCTTATTTTCTTCTTTCCTATCCTTCTTATTCTAAAATTGTAACTTTTGCATATATAAAACTTTTCTAAAATTGTAACTTTCTATATATGAACAAAAAACTTTCTATGAACAAAAAACTTTTCTAAAATTGTAACTTTTGCATATATAAAACTTTTCTATTTTCTTTTCCTCTCCTCTTCTTCTTTCCTATCCTTCTTTTTCTAAAACTTTTGCATATATATATTGAGCAAATTCTAGCCACATACATCACATACACATATACATTATAGCCACATACACATATACATCACATATGAACAAAAAATAAACTAATGAAAATAAAAAAAACATATTGCAACATATGAAAAAAAACATGGTGGCGCCGGTGGGGCAGAGGGGCATGGCCGCAGGGGTGGCGCCGGCGGGGCAGGGCAGGGGCGCGGGAGCGAGGCAAGGCAGGGGCGCGAGGCAGGTGCTCACAAAGGGGAGCGGCGCCGGCGTCGGGGCAGATGGCGTCAAGGGCGGCGGCGATGGCGTCGGGTCGGCGCGGGGCAGCGACGGCGTCGGGGCGACGTGGGGTGCGGGTGGCGACGGGGTGATGACGACGGGCGCGGGCGACGGCGACGAGGAGCAGGGCGTCGGGGCAGATGGCGTCGAGGGCGGCGGCGACGGCGTCGGGGCGGCGCGGGGCAGCGATGGCGTCGGGGCGACGCGGGGCGCGAGCGGCGATGGGGCGACGACGACGGGCACGGGAGACGGCAACGAGGAGCAGGGCGTCGGGGCAGAGGGCGGCGTCGGCGGCGGGGAGAATGAGGAACTGAATGAAAATTTTTACAAGTGTTGTATATATAGATAGAGCTTTGGTCCCGGTTGGTGGCACAAACCGGGACTAATGCCCCCCTTTAGTCCCAGTTGGTGCCACGAACCGGGACCAAAGGCCTCTTTTCAGCAGCCCAAAGGGCGGGAAGCGGCGGCCTTTGGTCCCGGTTGGTGGCACCAACCGGGACTAAAGTGGGGCATTAGTCCCAGGTCGTAGCACCAACCGGGACTAATGCACCCTTTAGCCCCGGTTGGTGCCACCAACTGGGACCAAAGGCCTGTGCTGCCCCGAACCCAAATATTTAGTCCCACCTCGCTAGTTGAGAGGGAGGCGCACCTGTTTATAAGGTGCGGTGTGCCTTCCCTCTTGAGCTCCTCTCTAAAGCAGGCTTTCGGGCCTAACCCTGCAATCTGTGCCTGTGGGCCTACTGGGCCTCCCGCGGGCCTGAATCCTGGCCCATGGTAGGGTTTCTAGTCGTATTCAGGCCGTGGGGGCCCAGTAGGTGGCACTTTTTTTTTATTTTTTTTTGTTTTATTTGTTGCTTTATTTAGTTTTTTTTCCAGTTTTTTTGTTTTTTTCTGCATTATTTATTTTCTTTTTTTTTGCTTTATTTTTTAATTCTTTTTGCTTTTAGTTTTAGAAAAATTATAGACTTTCTGTTAGTGCCATTAGTTTTCAAATTAGAAAACACTTTTTTGTTTTCTTTGTTGCTTTATTCATTTTATTTTGTTTCTACTTACAACAAAATACTTATTGTTGCTATTTTTATTTTTTCCAGTTTTTTTGTTTTGTTTTCTGCATTATTTATTTTCTTTTGGTTTTTTGCTTTATTTTTTAATTCTTTTTGCTTTTAGGTCAGCAAAATTATAAACTTTCTATTAGCGCCATTAGTTTTAGACTTTCTGTTTGTGCCATTAGTTTTCAAATTTGAATAGTTAAAATTTAAATTCTTTGAAATTCATAGTTTTCAAATGAACTCTGAAAAAGTTGGCATAGCATGTGCATGTACAAAACGGACAATGGTATCATACTCGTCTGTTACAAAGTTGGCATGGTATCATCATAATAGTTGTGGGAGAAAGTCTTCAACTTTTCTTCTCTTGTGTCATTTGCTTATTGCGCCGTAACCATGGATAATCTTCATCCTTTATCAGGATGCTTGGGTCAGCCTTGACTTTGAAGGGAGGAATTTCATGAAACTTTTCATACTCTTCAGACATGTCTGTCTTGCCCTCCACTCCCAGGATGTCCCTTTTTCCTGAAAGAACTATGTGGCGCTTTGGCTCATCGTATGATGTATTCGCTTCCTTATCTTTTCTTTTCCTCGGTCTGGTAGACATGTCCTTCACATAGATAACCTGTGCCACATTATTGGCTAGGACGAACGGTTCGTCAGTGTACCCAAGATTTTTCAGATCCACTGTTGTCATTCCGTACCGTGGGTCTACCTGTACCCCGCCTCCTGACAGATTGACCCACTTGCACTTAAACAAAGGGACCTTAAAATCTACTCCGTAGTCAAGTTCACATATGTCTACTATGTAACCATAATATGTGTCCTTTCCCCTGTCGGTTGCTGCATCAAAGCGGACACCGCTGTTTTGGTTGGTGCTCTTTTGATCTTGGTCAATCGTGTAAAATGTATTCCCATTTATCTCGTATCCTTTCCAAATCATTACAGTCGAAGATGGTCCCCTGGACAACAAGTATAGCTCATCACAAACAGTGCTGTCACCTCTGAGACGTGTTTCCAACCAACTGCTGAAAGTCCTGATGTGTTCACATGTAATTCAGTCGTCGCACTACTCCGGGTGTTTGGAGCGCAGACTGTTCTTGTGTTCATCGACATACGGGTTCACCAAGGTAGAGTTCTGTAGAACTGTGTAGTGTGCTTGAGACCAAAAATATCCGTCCCTGCATATTATTGAGTCCCTTCCAAGCGTGCCTTTTCCAAATAATCTTCTTAAGGCCAGGAATGAAGTCAACACAAAACCCGATGACATCCTCTGTTTGATGGCCCATGGAGATGCTTCCTTCTGGCCTAGCGCGGTTACGAACATATTTCTTTAGGACTCCCATGAACCTCTTAAAGGGGTACATATTGTGTAGAAATACAGGCCCCATAATGACAATCTCGTCGACTAGATGAACTAGGATGTGCGTCATTATATTGAAGAAGGATGGTGGGAACACCAGCTCGAAACTGACAAGACATTGCGCCACATCACTCCTTAGCGTTGGTACGATTTCGGGATCGATCACCTTCTGAGAGATTGCATTGAGGAATGCACATAGCTTCACAATGGCTAATCGGACATTTTCCGGTAGAAGCCCCCTCAATGCAACCGGAAGCAGTTGCATCATAATCACGTGGAAGTCATGAGACTTTAGGTTCTGGAACTTTTTCTCTGGCATATTTATTATTCCCTTAATATTCGACGAGAAGCCAGTCGGGACCTTCATACTGAGCATGCATTCAAAGAAGATTTCTTTCTCTTCTTTCGTAAGAGCATAGCTGGCAAGACTTTCATACTGCTTTGGAGGCATGCCCTCTTTTTCGTGCAAGCGTTGCAGGTCCACCCGTGCCTCAGGTGTATCTTTTGTCTTCCCATACATGCCCAAGAAGCATAGCAGGTTCACGCAAAGGTTCTTCGTCACATGCATCACGTCGATCGAAGAGCGGACCTCTAGGTCTTTCCAGTAGGGTAGGTCCCAAAATATAGATTTCTTCTTCCACATGGGTGCGTGATTCTCAGTGTCATTCAGAACAGCTACTCCGCCGGGACACTTTCCAAAGATTACGTGTAAATCATTGACCATAGCAAGTACGTGATCACCGGTATGCATGGCGGGCTTCTTCCGGTGATCTGCCTCGCCTTTGAAATGCTTGCCTTTCTTTCGACATTGATGGTTGGTCAGAAGAAATTGACGATGGCCCAGGTACACATTCTTCCTGCAGCTTCCCAGGTATATACTATCGATGTCAAGTAAATAGTGCGTGCATGTGTGGTATCCCTTGTTTGTCTATCCTAAAAGGTTACTGAGAGCAGGCCAATCGTTGATGGTCACGAACAGCAACGCCTTTAGGTCAAATTCCTCCTTTTTGTGCTCATCCCACGTACGTACACCGTTTCCATACCACAACTGTAAAAGTTCTTCAACTAATGGCCTTAGGTACACATCAATGTCGTTGCCGGGTTGCTTAGGGCCTTGGATGAGAACTGGCATCATAATGAACTTCCGCTTCATGCACATCCAAGGAGGAAGGTTATACATAGATAGAGTCACAGGCCAGGTGCTGTGATTGCTGCTCTGCTCCCCGAAAGGATTAATGCCATCCGTGCTTAAAGCAAACCATACGTTCCTTGGGTCCTTTGCAAACTCATCCCAGTACTTTCTCTCGATTTTTCTCCACTGCGACCCGTCAGCGGGTGCTCTCAACTTCCCGTCTTTCTTACGGTCCTCACTGTGCCATCACATCAACTTGGCATGCTCTCCGTTTCTGAATAGACGTTTCAACCGTGGTATTATAGGAGCATACCACATCACCTTCGCAGGAACCCTCTTCCTGGGAGGCTCGCCATCAACATCACCAGGGTCATCTCGTCTGATCTTATACCGCAATGCACCGCGTACCGGGCATGCGTTCAGATCCTTGTATGCACCGCGGTAGAGGATGCAGTCATTAGGGCATGCATGTATCTTCTCCACCTCTAATCCTAGAGGGCATACGACCTTCTTTGCTGCGTATGTACTGTCGGGCAATTTTTTATCCTTTGGAAGCTTCTTCTTTATTATTTTTAGTAGCTTCTCAAATCCTTTATCACGCACAGCATTCTCTGCCTTCCACTGCAGCAATTCCAGTACGGTACCGAGCTTTGTGTTGCCATCTTCGCAATTGGGGTACAACCCTTTTTTGTGATCCTCTAACATGCGATCGAACTTCAGCTTCTCCTTTTGACTTTCGCATTGCGTCCTTGCATCGACAATGACCCGGCGGAGATCATCATCATCGGGCACATCGTCTGGTTCCTCTTGATCTTCAGCAGCTTCGCCCGTTGCAGCACCGTCGTGCACATCGTCTGGTTCCTCTTGATGTTCAGTAGCATCACCGTATTCAGGGGGCACATAGTTGTCATCGTACTCTTCTTCTTCACCGTCTTCCATCATAACCCCTATTTCTCCGTGCCTCGTCCAAACATTATAGTGTGGCATGAAACCCTTGTAAAGTAGGTGGGTGTGAAGGATTTTCCGGTCAGAGTAAGACTTTGTATTCCCACATATAGGGCATGGACAACACATAAAACCATTCTGCTTGTTTTCCTCAGCCACTTCAAGAAAATCATGCACGCCCTTAGTGTATTCGGAGGTGTGTCTATCACCGTACATCCATTGCCGGTTCATATTCGTGCATTATATATAATTAAGTGTGTCAAAAATCATTACAGAACATCATGAATAGATAATTAAGTGACCAAATTAATAGAAGTTCATCATCACATAAAAACCAAAGTACATACATAGTTCTCATCTAACAACATAAAGCTCTGCAGAGCATCTAAATTAACTAAACCATACATTGAAACTATGTAAAACATTTCAATGCGAAAACAAATGCGATCATAATCGCAACCAAGGTAACAACTGATCCGACGGCATAATGATACCAAGCCTCGGTATGAATGGCATATTTTCTAATCTTTCTAATCTTCAAGCGCATTGCATCCATCTTGATCTTCTGATCATCGACGACATCCGCAACATGAAACTCCAATATCATCTTCTCCTCCTCAAGTTTTTTTATTTTTTCCTTCAAGAAATTGTTTTCTTCTTCAACTAAATTTAACCTCTCGACAATAGGGTCGGTTGGAATTTCCGGTTCAACAACCTCCTAGATAAATAAGATCTATGTCACGTTGGTCGGCATAATTTTCATAAACAATAAATGAACCAATAGTTATGAAAAGATAATATATACCACATCCGAATCATACACAGGATGAGGGCCTATGGGGGCGGATACCAAAACCATCACACTATATAAGATGCAATAATAAATGTAAGAAAATAATACAAGTATCTATCTAAACATACAAGTATGAATATTTTTCCTTTCAGAAAGAAGATAAGAACAAGAGGCTCACCACGGTGGTGCCGGCGATGAGATCGGCGCAGGTGATCAACGACGGTGAAGACGGGGACGGGGCGTGACGGATTGCTAAACCTAGACAAATATTGAGGAAAATGGAGCTTGGCGGTCGAGCTTGGAGAGGAGAAACCATAAGTAGTGTGGCTCGGGCATTCCATCGAACACCTTGTGTTCATAGGAGGTGAGCTAGAGCACCGCCAAGCCCTCTCCCCCTTGGCCAGAAAAAACAGAGCAGTGTGCTCTGCTCTTGCGCGAGGGGGTATATATAGGCACCACCATTGGTCCCGGTTGGTGGCATGAACCGGGACTAAAGGGATGCCTTTGGTCCCGGTTCGTGCCACCAACTGGGACCAATGGTGGTGGGTCAGGAGCGAGGCCCATTGGTCCCGGTTCGTCCCACCAACCGGGACCAAAAGGTCCGGACGAACCGGGACCAATGGCCCACGTGGGCCGGGTGGCCCCCTGGGCTCACGAACCGGGGCAAATACCCCCATTGGTCCCGGTTCTGGATTGAACCAGGACTAATGGGCTGACCTGGCCTGGGCCATTGCCCCCTTTTCTACTAGTGTATCAAGTAGTCATCACTTTTAGCTTTGCTAAACATTCATAACGTCTGCATATGCTCCTGCAATAGGTCCGTCACCTAGCGGTGCATCAAGGACATAATACCTCTGTGCAGCAATGAGGATAACCCTCAGATCACGGAGCTAGTCCGCATCATTGCTACTAACATTTTTCAACATAGTTTTTCTCCAGGAACATATCAAAATAAACGGGGAGCAACATCGTGAGCTATTGATCTACAACATAGATATGCTAATACTACCAGGACTAAGTTCATGATAAATTAAAGTTCAATTAATCATATTACTTAAGAACTCCCACTTAGATAGACATCCCTCTATTCATCTAAGTGATCACGTGATCCATATCAACTAAACCATGTCCGATCCACACGTGAGATGGAGTAGTTTTCAATGGTGATCATCACTATGTTGATCATATCTACTATATGATTCACGCTCGACCTTTCGGTCTCCAGTGTTCCGAGGCCATATCTGCATATGCTAGGCTCGTCAAGTTTAACCCGAGTATTTCTGCGTGCGCAAAACTGTCTTACACCCGTTGTAGATGAACGTAGAGATTATCACACCCAATCATCATGTGGTGTCTCGGCACGACGAACTTTGGCAACGGTGCATACTCAGGTATAAAAGATGCATCTTATAAAGCTACCGTCGAACTAAGCAAAATAAGATGCATAAAAGATAAACATCATTTGCAATCAAAATATGAGACATGATATGGCCATGGTCATCTTGCGCCTTTGATCTCCATCTCCAAAGTACCGTCATGATCTCCATTGTCACCGGCATGACACCATGATCCCCATCATCTTGATCTATATCAATGTGTCGTCACATGGTCGTCTGGCCAACTATTGCTCTTGCAACTATTGCTATCGCATGGTGATAAAGTAAAGCAATTATTTGGCGCTTGCATCTTATGCAACAAAGAGACAACCATAAGGCTTCTGCCAGTTGCCGATAACTTCAACAAAACATGATCATCTCATACAACAACTTATATCTCATCAAGTTTTGACCATATCACATCACAACATGCCCTGCAAAAACAAGTTAGACGTTCTCCACTTTGTTATTGCAAGTTTGACGTGGCTGCTACGGGCTGAGCAAGAACCGTTCTTACCTACGCATCAAAACCACAACGATAGTTCATCAAGTTAGTGCTGTTTTAACCTTCTCAAGGACCGGGCATAGCCACACTAGGTTCAACTTGTTGGGGAACGTAGTAATTTCAAAAAAATTCCTATGCACACGCAAGATCATGGTGATGCATAGCAACGAGAGGGGAGAGTGTTGTCCACGTACCCTCGTAGACCAAAAGCGGGAGCGTTAGAACAACGCGGTTGATGTAGTCGTATGTCTTTAGGGTCCGACAGATCAAGCACCGAAACTATGGCACCTCCGAGTTCTTGCACACGTTCAGCTCGATGACGTTCCCCGGACTCCGATTCAGCAAAGTGTCGGGGAAGAGTTCCGTCAGCACGACGGCGTGGTGACGATCTTGATGTCCTACCGTCGCAGGGCTTCGCCTAAGAACCGCTACAATGTTATCGAGGACTATGGTGGAGGGGGGCACCGCACACGGCTAAGAGATCAAGAGATCAATTGTTGTCTCTTTGGGGTGCCCCCTGCCCCCGTATATAAAGGATCAAGGGGGAGGCCGGCTGGCCCTCTATGGCGCTCCCCCAAGAAGGGAACCCTACTAGGACTCCAAGTCCTAGTAGGTTTCCACCTAAAGGGAGAGAGGGGGAAGGAAGGAGAGGGAGAGGGAGAAGGAAAGGGGGGCGCCGCCCCCTCCCCCTTTCATAGTCCAATTCGGACCAGAGGGGGAGGGGGCACGCGGCCTGCCCTGGCCGCCCCTCTCTCTCTCCACTAAGGCCCATCGAGGCTCATTAGTTCCCCTGGGGGTTCCCATAACCCTTCCGGCACTTCGGTTTTATCCGAAACTTCTCCGGAACACTTCCGGTGTCCGAATATAGTCGTCCAATATATCAATCTTCATGTCTCGACCATTTCGAGACTCCTCGTCATGTCCGTGATCATATCCGGGACTCCGAACAACCTTCGATACATCAAAACATATAAACTCATAATATAACTGTCATCGAAACCTTAAGCGTGCGGACCCTACGGATTCGAGAAGTATGTAGACATGACCTAGAACTGTTTCCGGTCAATAACCAATAGCGGAACCTGGATGCTCATATTGGCTCCTACATATTCCACGAAGATCTTTATCGGTCAAACCGCATTACAACATACATTGTTCCCTTTGTCATCGGTATGTTACTTGCCCGAGATTCGATCGTCGGTATCTCAATACCTAGTTCAATCTCGTTACCGGCAAGTCTCTTTACTCGTTACTTAATGCATTACCGAGAGGGCCCAGAGATACCTCTCCATAACTAACTCATTAGCTACATTGCTTTCAAGCCTTATTGTGATGTGCATTACCGGGAGGGCCCAGAGATACCTCTCCGACAATCGGAGTGACAAAACCCAATCTCGAAATAAGCCAACTCAACATGAACCTTTGGAGACACCTGTAGAGCTCCTTTATAATCACCCTATTACGTTGTGATGTTTGGTAGCACACAATGTGTTCCTCCGGTAAACGGGAGTTGCATAATCTCATAGTTATTGGAACTTGTATAAGTCATGAAGAAAGCAATAGCAACATACTAAACGATCAAGTACTAAGCTAACGGAATGGGTCAAGTCAATCACATCATTCTCCTAATGATGTGATCCCGTTAATCAAATGACAACACATGTCTATGGTTAGGAAACATAACCATCTTTGATTAATGAGCTAGTCAAGTAGAGGCATACTAGTGACATTAAGTTTGTCTATGTATTCACACATGTATCATGTTTCCGGTTAATACAATTCTAGCATGAATAATAAACATTTATCATGATATGAGGAAATAAATAATAACTTTATTATTGCCTCTACGACATATTTCCCTTAGTCTCCCACTTGCACTAGAGTCAATAATCTAGATTACACAGTAATGATTCTAACACCCATAGAGTCTTGGTTCTGATCATGTTTTGCTCGTGGAAGAGGCGTAGTCAACGGGTCTGCAACATTCAGATATGTATGTATCTTGCAAATCTCTATGTCTCCCTGATGTCTACTACGCAACCTTCTTCTTGTAGACGTTGTTGGGCCTCCAAGTGCAGAGGTTTGTAGGACAGTAGCAAATTTCCCTCAAGTGGATGACCTAAGGTTTATCAATCCGTGGGAGGCGTAGGATGAAGATGGTCTCTCTCAAGCAACCCTGCAACCAAATAACAAAGAGTCTCTTGTGTCCCCAACACACCCAATACAATGGTAAATTGTATAGGTGCACTAGTTCGGCGAAGAGATGGTGATACAAGTGCAATATGGATGGTAGATAAAGGTATTTGTAATCTGAAATAATAAAAACAGCAAGGTAACTAATGGTAACAGTGAGCACAAACGGTATTACAATGCTAGGAAACAAGGCCTAGGGTTCATACTTTCACTAGTGCAAGTTCTCTCAACAATAATAACATAATTGGATCACATAACTATCCCTTCAACATGCAACAAAGAGTCACACCAAAGTCACTAATAGCGGAGAACAAACAAAGAGATTATGGTAGGGTACGAAACCACCTCAAAGTTATTCTTTCCAATCAATCCGTTGGGCTATTCCTATAAGTGTCACAAACAGCCCTAGAGTTCGTACTAGAATAACACCTTAAGATACAAATCAACCAAAACCCTAATGTCACCTAGATACTTCAATATCACCTCAAGTATCCGTGGGCATGATTATACGATATGCATCACACAATCTCAATTCATCTATTCAAACCAACACATAGAACCTCAAAGAGTGCCCCAAAGTTTCTACCGGAGAATCACGACGAAAACGTGTGCCAACCCCTATGCATAGGTTCATGGGCGGAACCCGCAAGTTGATCACCAAAACATACATCAAGTGGCACGTGAGATCCCATTGTCACCACAGATACACACGGCAAGACATACATCAAGTGTTCTCAAATCTTTAAAGACTCAATCCGATAAGATTACTCAAAGGGGAAAACTCAATCCATTACAAGAGAGTAGAGGGGGAGAAGAAACATAAGATCCAACTACAGTAGCAAAGCTCACGATACATCAAGATCGTGCCAAATGAAGAACACGAGAGAGAGAGAGAGAGATCAAACACATAGCTACTGGTACATACCCTCAGCGCCGAGGGTGAACTACTCCCTCCTCGTCATGAAGAGCGCCGGGATGATGAAGATGGCCACCGGTGAGGGTTCCCCCCTTCGCCAGGGTGCCAAAACAGGGTCCTAATTGGTTTTTGGTGGCTCTGGAGGTTTTGCGGCGGTGGAACTCCCGATCTAATCTCTGTTCTGGAAGTTTTTCAATACGTAGGTATATATGGGTGCAGGGGGTACGTCGGTGGAGCTACGGGGGCCCCACGAGGCAGGGGGCATGCCCTACGGGGGTGGGCGCATCCCCCAACCTCGTGAGCACCTCCCGTATCTCCTGACGTAGAGCCCAAGTCTATCCAGTGGCTTTCCTTCCAAAAATAACTTCTCCAGTTGATTTCGTTCCGTTTTGACTCCTTGATATTCCTTTTCCTTGAAATACTGAAATAGGCAAAAAACAGCAAATCTGGGCTGGGCCTCCGGTTAATAGGTTAGTCCCAAAAGTAATATAAAAGTGGAAAATAAAGCCCAATATTGCCTAAAACAGTAGATAATATAGCATGGAGCAATCAAAAATTATAGATACGTTGGAGACGTATCAAGCATCCCCAAGCTTAATTCCTGCTCGTCCTCGAGTAGGTAAATGATAAAAAGAAGATAATTTTTGATGTGGAATGCTAGTTCGCATAATTTCAATGTAATTCTTCTTAATTGTGGTATGAATATTCAGATTCGAAAGATTCAAGACAAAAGTTTAATATTGACATAAAAATAATAATACTTCAAGCATACTAACTAAGCAATCATGTCTTCTCAAAATAACATGGCCAAAGAAAGTTATCCCTACAAAATCATATAGTCTGGCTATGCTCTATCTTCACCACACAAAGTATTTAAATCATGCACAACCCCGATGACAAGCCAAGCAATTGTTTCATACTTTAACATTTTCAAAACTTTTTCAATCTTCACACAATACATGAGCGTGAGCCATGGATATAGCACTATATGTGGAATAGAATGGTGGTTGTGGAGAAGACAAAAAGGGAGAAGATAGTCTCACATCAACTAGGCGTATCAATGGGCTATGGAGATGCCCATCAATAGATATCAATGTGAGTGAGTAGAGATTGCCATGCAACGGATGCACTAGAGCTATAAGTATATGAAAGCTCAATCAAAAGAAACTAAGTGGGTGTGCATCCAACTCGCTTGCTCACGAAGACCTAGGGCATTTTGAGGAAGCCAATCATTGGAATATACAAGCCAAGTTCTATAATGAAAAATTCCCACTAGTATATTAAAGTGACAACATAGGAGACTCTCTATCATGAAGATCATGGTGCTACTTTGAAGCACAAGTGTGGTAAAAGGATAGTAACATTGTCAATTCTCTCTTTTTCTCTCATTTTATTTATTTTTTTATTTGGGCCTTTTCTCCTTTTTTATGGCCTCTATTTTCTCTTTTTTTATTTTTTATTTATTTTTCGTCCGGAGTCTCATCCCGACTTGTGGGGGAATCATAGTCTCCATCATCCTTTCCTCACCGGGACAATGCTCTAAAAATGATGATCATCACACTTTTATTTACTTACAACTCATGAATTACAACTCGATACTTAGAACAAAATATGACTCTATATGAATGCCTCCGGCGGTGTACCGGGATGTGCAATGACTCATGAGTGACATGTATGAAAGAATTATGAATGGTTTCTTTGCCACAAATACAATGTCAACTACATGATCATGCTAGCAATATGACAATGATGGAGCGTGTCATAATAAATGAAACGGTGGAAAGTTGCATGGCAATATATCTCGGAATGGCTATGGAAATGCCATGATAGGTAGGTATGGTGGCTGTTTTGAGGAAGATATATGGTGGGTGTATGATACCGGCGAAAAGTGCGCGGTGTTAGAGAGGCTAGCAATGGTGGAAGGATGGGAAAAAGTGTGTATAATCCATGGACTCAACATTAGTCATAAAGAACTCATATACTTATTGCAAAAATCTAGAAGTTATCAAAGCAAAGTATTACGCGCATGCTCCTAGAGGGATAGATTGGTAGGAAAAGACCATCGCTCGTCCCTGACAGCCACTCATAAGGAAGACAATCAATAAATAAATCATGCTCCTACTTCATCACATAACGGTTCACCATGCGTGCATGCTACGGGAATCACAAACTTTAACACAAGTATTTCTCAAATTCACAACTACTCAACTAGCATGACTCTAATATCATCATCTTCATATCTCAAAACAATCATCAAGGATAAACTTCTCTTAGTATTCAACACACTCATAAGAATTCTTACAAATCTTTTATGCTTAGCATATTAGGATTTTAAGCAAATTACCATGCTATTTAAGACTCTCACACTAATATAAGTGAAGCATGAGAGTTCATCTATTTCTTCAAAATACAACTACCACCATGCTCTAAAAGATATAAGTGAAGCACTAGAGCAAATGACAAACTACTCCGAAAGATATAAGTGAAGATCAATGAGTAGTCGAATAATTATGCAACTATGTGAAGACTCTCCCATTTAATAATTTCAGATCTTGGTATTGTATTCAAACAGCAAGCAAAACAAAATAAAATGACATTGCAAGGATAGCACAACTCATGTGAAGGAGCAAAAACTTAGGCTCAACCGATACTAACCGATAGTTGTTGAAGAAGAAAGGTGGGATGCCTACCGGGGCATCCCCAAGCTTAGATGCTTGAGACTTCTTGAAATATTATCTTGGGGTGCCTTTGTGTCTCCTTAATTCCTCTCATATCATGGTTTCTCTTTTTATCAAAAGCTTCATTCACAACAAACTCAACAAGAACTTGTGAGATAGGTTAGTATAAACCAATGCAAAACCTTATCATTTTCTACTGTACCAAATCACTTAGATTATTATTCAACATTGCATACTAAATGCCTCTGCATATTTAATACTCCTATCCTCAAATAGAATCATTAAACAAGCAAACATATGCAAACAATGCAAACATAACAGCAATCTGCCAAAACAGTACAGTCTGTGAAGAATGCAAGAGTATCAATACTTCCCTGACTCCAAAAATTATAAACTAAAATTCCCACTGTAATAAATTTATCAGAGCTCAATATTCAAAAAGATTCAACATTATACCACTCTCTGACTTTTCTAGGGAATTTTTTCAACAGCGGTAAACTTTCTGTTTTCAAACAGCAACATGTATACTAGGAAAATAAGCATGGCAAAGGCTATCCTTGACTTTATTTATTGAAACTAAAGATGCAAAACATTATTCTAAATAACAGCAAGCAAATACTAACAAAATAAAATGACGCTCCAAGCAAAACACATATCATGTGGTGAATAAAAATATAGCTCCAAGTAAAGTTACCGATGAACGAAGACGAAAGAGGGGATGCCATCCAGGGCATCCCCAAGCTTAGGCTCTTGGTTGTCCTTGAATATTACCTTGGGATGCCTTGGGAATCCTCAAGCTTAGGCTCTTTCCACTCCTTATTCCATATTCCATCGAATCTTTACACAAAACTTGAAAACTTCACAACACAAAACTTAACAGAAAACTCGTAAGCTCCATTGGCGAAAGAAAACAAAACACCACTTCAAGGTACTGTAATGAACTCATTCTTTATTTACATTGGTGTTAAACCTACTGTATTCCAACTTCTCTATGGTTTATAAACTATTTTACTAGCCATAGAGTCATCAAAATAAGCAAACAACACACGAAAAACAGAATCTGTCAAAAACAGAACAGTCTGTAGTAATCTGTAACTAACGTAAACTTCTGGAACTCCAAAAATTCTAAAATAAATTGGTGGACCTGAGGAATTTTTCTAGTAATCATCTGCAAAAAGAATCAACTAAATAGAACTCTCCAGTAAAATGTTGAAGCTAATCTCGTGAGCGCTAAAGTTTCTGTTTTTTACAGCATGATCATAAAGACTTCACCCAAGTCTTCCCAAAGGTTCTACTTGGCACAAACACTAATTAAAACATAAAACCACATCTAAACAGAAGCTATATGGATTATTTATTCCTAAACAGAAGCAAAAAGCAAGAAACTAAAATAAAATTGGGTTGCCTCCCAACAAGCGCTATCGTTTAACGCCCCTAGCTAGGCATGATGATTTCAATGACGCTCACATAAGAGATAAGAATTGAAACATAAAGAGAGCATCATGAAGAATATGACTAGCACATTTAAGTCTAACCCACTTCCTATGCATAGGGATTTTGTGAGCAAACAACTTATGGGAACAATAATCAACTAGCATAGGAGGGTAACACAAACATAGCTTCAAGATTTTCAACACATAGAGAGGAAACTTGACATTATTGCAATTACTACAAGCATATATTCCTCCCTCATAATAATTTTCAGTAGCATCATGAATGAATTCAACAATATAACCAACACCTAAAGCATTCTTTTCATGATCTACAAGCATAGAAAATTTACTACTCTCCACATAAGCAAAATTCTTCTCATTCGGAATAGTGGGGGCAAACTCAACAAAATAATTATCATGTGAGGCATAACCCAATTGAAAACTAAAATCATGATGACAAGTTTCATGGTTATCATTATTCCTAATAGCATACAAGTCATCACAATAATCATCATAGATAGCAACTTTGTTCTCATAATCAATTGGAACCTCTTCCGAAATAGTGGAATCATCACTAAATAAAGTTGACACTCTTCCAAACCCACTTTCATCAATATAATCATCATAAATAGGAGGCATGCTATCATCAAAATAAATTTGCTCATCAAAGCTTGGGGGACAAAATATATCATATTCATCAAACATAGCTTCCCCAAGATTGTGGCTTTGCATATCATTAGCATCATGGATATTCAAGGAATTCATACTAACAACATTACAATCATGCTCATCACTCAAAGATTTAGTATCAAACATTCTATAGATTTCTTCTTCTAGCACTAGAGCACAATTTTCCTTTTCAAACTCATGAAAGATATTAAAAAGATGAAGCGTATGAGACAAACTTAACTCCATTTTTTGTAATTTTCTTTTATAAACTAAACTAGTGATAAAACAAGAAACAAAAAGATTCGATTGAAAGATCTAAATATATACATTCAAGCACTCACCTCCCCAGCAACGGCGCCAGAAAAGGGCTTGATGTCTACTACGCAACCTTCTTCTTGTAGACGTTGTTGGGCCTCCAAGTGCAGAGGTTTGTAGGACAGTAGCAAATTTCGCTCAAGTGGATGACCTAAGGTTTATCAATCCGTGGGAGGCGTAGGATGAAGATGGTCTCTCTCAAGCAACCCTGAAACCAAATAACAAAGAGTCTCTTGTGTCCCCAGCACACCCAATACAATGGTAAATTGTATAGGTGCACTAGTTCGGCGAAGAGATGGTGATACAAGTGCAATATGGATGGTAGATAAAGGTATTTGTAATCTGAAATAATAAAAACAGCAAGGTAACTAATGGTAAAAGTGAGCACAAACGGTATTGCAATGCTAGGAAACAAGGCCTAGGGTTCATACTTTCACTAGTGCAAGTTCTCTCAACAATAATAACATAATTGGATCACATAACTATCCCTTCAACATGCAACAAAGAGTCACTCCAAAGTCACTAATAATGGAGAACAAACGAAGAGATTATGGTAGGGTACGAAACCACCTCAAAGTTATTTTTTCCAATCAATCCGTTGGGCTATTCCTATAAGTGTCACAAACAGCCCTAGAGTTCATACTAGAATAACACCTTAAGATACAAATCAACCAAAACCCTAATGTCACCTAGACACTCCAATGTCACCTCAAGTATCCGTGGGCATGATTATACGATATGCATCACACAATCTCATTTCATCTATTCAAACCAACACATAGAACCTCAAAGAGTGCCCCAAAGTTTCTACTGGAGAATCACGACGAAAACGTGTGCCAACCCCTATGCATAGTTTCATGGGCGGAACCCGCAAGTTGATCACCAAAACATACATCAAGTGGCACGTGAGATCCCATTGTCACCATAGATACACACGGCAAGACATACACCAAGTGTTCTCAAATCTTTAAAGACTCAATCTGATAAGATTACTCAAAGGGGAAAACTCAATCCATTACAAGAGAGTAGAGGGGGAGAAGAAACATAAGATCCAACTATAATAGCAAAGCTCGCGATACATCAAGATCGTGCCAAATCAAGAACACGAGAGAGAGAGAGAGATCAAACACATAGCTACTGGTACATACCCACAACCCCGAGGGTGAACTACTCCCTCCTCGTCATGGAGAGCGCCGGGATGATGAAGATGGCCACCGGTGAGGGTTCCCCCCTCCGGCAGGGTGTGCCAGAACAGGGTCTCAATTGGTTTTTGGTGGCTCTGGAGGTTTTGCGGCGGCGGAACTCCCGATCTAATCTCTGATCTGGAAGTTTTTCGATACGTAGGTATATATGGGTGTAGGGGGTACGTCAGTGGAGCTACGGGGGCCCCACGAGGCAGGGGGGCGCGCCCCCCACCCTCATGAGCACCTCCCGTATCTCCTGGCATAGAGCCCAAGTCTATCCAGTGGCTTTCCTTCCAATAATAACTTCTCCAGTTGATTTCATTCCGTTTTGACTCCGTTTGATATTCCTTTTCCTCGCAATATTGAAATAGGCAAAAAACAGCAAATCTGGGTTGGGTCTCCGGTTAATAGGTTAGTCCCAAAAGTAATATAAAAGTGGAAAATAAAGCCCAATATTGCCTAAAACAGTAGATAATATAGCATGGAACAATCAAAAATTATAGATACGTTGGAGACGTATCACTCCCACATGGACTTGGTCCCGGATGGAATTGAAGCGTCTCTTGATGTGCTTGGTCCTCTTGTGAAATCTGGATTCCTTTGCTAATGCAATTGCACCAGTATTGTCACAGAAGATCTTCATTGGTCCCGATGCACTAGGTATGACACCTAGATCGGAAATGAACTCTTTCATCCAGACTCCTTCATTTGCTGCTTCTGAAGCAGCTATGTACTCCACTTCACATGTACATCCCACCACGACGCTTTGTTTAGAACTGCACCAACTGACATCTCCACCATTCAATGTAAACACGTATCCGGTTTGCGATTTAGAATCGTCCGGATCAGTGTCAAATCTTGCATCGACGTAACCATTTACGACTAGCTCTTTGTCATCTCCATAAACGAGAAACATATCCTTAGTCCTTTTCAGGTATTTCAGGATATTCTTGACCGCTGTCTAGTGATCCACTCCTGGATTACTTTGGTACCTCCCTGCTAAACTTAAAGCATACATCAGGTCTGGTACACAACATTGCATACATGATAGAGCCTATGGCTGAAGCATAGGGAACATCTTTCATTTTCACTCTATCTTCTGCTGTGGTCGGGCACTGAGTCTGGCTCAATTTCACAACTTGTAATACAGGCAAGAACCCTTTCTTTGCCTGATCCATTTTGAACTTTTTCAAAACTTTATCAAGGTATGTGCTTTGTGAAAGTCCAATTAAGCGTCTTGATCTATCTCTATAGATCTTGATGCCCAATATGTAAGCAGCTTCACCGAGGTCTTTCATTGAATTTTTTTTTCAAGTATCCTTTTATGCTATCCAGAAATTCTATATCACTTCCAATTAATAATATGTCATCTAGATATAATATCAGAAATGCTACAGAGCTCCCACTCACTTTCTTCTATATACAGGCTTCTCCGAAAGTCTGTATAAAACCATATGCTTTGATCACACTATCAAAGCGTTTAATCCAACTCCGAGAGGCTTGCACCAGTCCATAAATGGATCGCTGGAGCTTGCACACTTTGTTAGCATCTTTTGTATCAACAAAACCTTCCGGTTGCATCATATACAACTCTTCTTCCAGAAATCCATTCAGGAATGCAGTTTTGACATCCATTTGCCAAATTTCATAATCATAAAATGCGGCAATTGCTAACATGATTCGGACAGACTTAAGCATCGCTACGGGTGAGAAAGTCTCATCGAAGTCAACCCCTTGAACTTGTCGAAAACCTTTCGCAACAAGTCGAGCTTTGTAGACAGTTACATTACCATCAGTGTCAGTCTTCTTCTTGAAGATCCATTTATTCTCAACGGCTTGCCGATCATCGGGAAACTCAACCAAAGTCCATACTTTGTTCTCATACATGGATCCCATCTCAGATTTTATGGCCTCAAGCCATTTTGCAGAATTTGGGCTCATCATCGCTTCCTCATAGTTCGTAGGCTCGCCATGGTCAAGTAACATGACTTCCAGAACAGGATTACCGTACCACTCTGGTGCGGATCTTACTCTGGTTGACCTACGAAGTTCGGTAGTAACTTGATCTGAAGTTTCATGATCAATATCATTAGCTTCCTCATTGATTGGTGTAGTTGTCACAGGAACCGGTTCTTGTGATGAACTACTTTCCAATAAAGGAGCAGGTACAGTTACCTCATCAAGTTCTACTTTCCTCCCACTCACTTCTTTCGAGAGAAACTCCTTCTCTAGAAAGGATCCGAATTTGGCAACAAAAATCCTGCCCTCAGATCTGTGATAGAAGGTGTACCCAATAGTCTCTTTTGGGTATCCTATGAAGACACATTTCTCCGATTTAGGTTCGAGCTTATCTGGTTGAAGTTTCTTCACATAAGCATCGCAGCCCCAAACTTTAAGAAACGACAACTTTGGTTTCTTTCCAAACCACAGTTCATAAGGCGTTGTCTCAACGCATTTTGATGGTGCCCTATTTAACGTGAATGCGGCCGTCTCTAAATCATAACCCCAAAACGATAGCGGTAAATCAGTAAGAGACATCATAGATCGCACCATATCTAGTAAA
This sequence comes from Triticum timopheevii, assembly GCA_963921465.1. NCBI lineage: Eukaryota > Viridiplantae > Streptophyta > Magnoliopsida > Poales > Poaceae > Triticum > Triticum timopheevii. Next base: position 39,194,114 of record OY997264.1, on the reverse strand, counting down.
GTACGATTATGACGTTCGGACACACCATTTCGTTGTGGTGTTCCGGGTGGCGTGAGTTGCGAAACTATTCTGCATTGCTTCAAATGTAAACCAAACTCGTAACTCAAATATTCTCCTCCACGATCAGATCATAGGAATTTTATTTTCTTGTTACGATGATTTTCCACTTCACTCTGAAATTCTTTGAACTTTTCAAATGTTTCAGACTTGTGTTTCATTAAGTATATATACCCATATCTGCTCAAATCATCTGTGAAGGTGAGAAAATAACGATACCCACCGCGAGCCTCAATATTCATTGGACCACATACATCAGTATGTATGATTTCCAACAAATCAGTTGCTCGCTCCATAGTTCCGGAGAACGGCGGTTTAGTCATCTTTCCCATGAGGCATGGTTCGCAAGTACCAAGTGATTCATAATCAAGTGATTCCAGAAGTCCATCAGTATGGAGTTTCTTCATGCTCTTTACACCAATATGACCAAACGGCAGTGCCACAAATAAGTTGCACTATCATTATCAACTCTGCATCTTTTGGCTTCAACATTATGAATATGTGTATCACTACTATCGAGATTCAATAAAAATAGACCACTCTTCAAGGGTGCATGACCATAAAAGATATTACTCATATAAATAGAACAACCATTATTCTCTAATTTAAATGAATAACCGTCTCGCATCAAACAAGATTCAGATATAATGTTCATTCTCAGCGCTGGCACCAAATAACAATTATTCAGGTCTAAAACTAATCCCGATGGTAGATGTAGAGGTAGCATGCCGACCGTGGTCATATCGACTTTGGAACCATTTCCTACGTGCATCGTCACCTCGTCCTTAGCCAATCTTCGCTTAATCCATAGTCCCTATTTCGAGTTGCAAATATTAGCAACAGAACCAGTATCAAATACCCAGGTGCTACTACGAGCATTAGTAAGGTACACATCAATAACATGTATATCACATATACCTTTGTTCACCTTGCCATCCTTCTTATCAGCCAAATACTTGGGGCAATTCCGCTTCCATTGACCAGTTTGCTTGCAGTAGAAGCACTCAGTTTCAGTCTTAGGTCCAGACTTGGGTTTCTTCTCTTGAGCAGCAACTTGTTTGCTGTTCTTCTTGAAGTTCCCCTTCTTCTTCCCTTTGCCCTTTTTCTTGAAACTAGTGGTCTTGTTGACCATCAACACTTGATGCTCCTTCTTGATTTCTACCTCCGCAGCCTTTAGCATTGCGAAGAGCTCGGGAATCGTCTTATCCATCCCTTGCATGTTATAGTTCATCATGAAGCTCTTGTAGCTTGGTGGCAGTGATTGGAGAATTCTGTCAATGACGCTATCATCCGGAAGATTAACTCCCAGTTGAATCAAGTGATTATTATACCCAGACATCTTGAGTATATGCTCACTGACAGAACTATTCTCCTCCATCTTGCAGCTATAGAACTTATTGGAGACTTCATATCTCTCAATCCGGGCATTTTCTTGAAATATTAACTTCAACTCCTGGAACATCTCATATGCTCCATGATGTTCGAAACGTCCTTGAAGACCCGGTTCCAAGCCGTAAAGCATGGCACACTGAACTATCGAGTAGTCATTAGCTTTGCTTTGCCAGACATTCTTAACGTCATCAGTTGCATCTGCAGCAGGCCTGGCACCCAGCAGTGCTTCCAGGACGTAATTCTTCTGTGCAGCAATGAGGATAATCCTCAAGTTACGGACCCAGTCCGTGTAATTGCCACCATCATCTTTCAACTAAGCTTTCTCAACGAATGCATTAAAATTCAACGGAACAAGAGCACGAGCCATCTATCTACAACAAACATAGACAAGCAAAAATACTATCAGGTACTAAGTTCATGATAAATTTAAGTTCAATTAATCATATTACTTAAGAACTCCCGCTTAGACAGACATCTCTCTAGTCATCTAAGTGATCACGTGATCCAAATCAACTAAACCATGTCCGATCATCACGTGAGATGGAGTAGTTTCAATGGTGAACATCACTATGTTGATCATATCTACTATATGATTCACGTTCGACGTTTCGGTCTTCGTGTTCCGAGGCCATATCTGTATATGCTAGGCTCGTCAAGTTTAACCTGAGTATTCCGCGTGTGCAACAGTTTTGCACCCGTTGTATTTGAACGTAGAGCCTATCACAGTCGATCATCATGTGGTGTCTCAGCATGAAGAACTTTCGCAACGGTGCATACTCAGGGAGAACACTTCTCGATAATTAGTGAGAGATCATCTTAAATGATATCGTCAATCAAAGCAAGATAAGATGCATAAAGGATAAACATCACATGCAATCAATATAAGTGATATGATATGGCCATCATCATCTTGTGCTTGTGATCTCCATCTCCGAAGCACCGTCGTGATCACCATCATCACCGGCACGACACCTTGATCTCCATCGTAGCATCGTTGTCGTTACGCCATCTATTGCTTCTACGACTATCGCTACCGCTTAGTGATAAAGTAAAGCAATTACAGGGCGTTTGCATTTCATACAATAAAGCGACAACCATATGTCTCCTTCCAGTTGCCGATAACTTCGGTTACAAAACATGATCATCTCATACAATAAAATATAGCATCACGTCTTGACCATATCACATCACAACATGCCCTGCAAAAACAAGTTAGACATCCTCTACTTTGTTGTTGCAAATTTTACGTGGCTGCTACGGGCTTAGCAAGAACAGTTCTTACCTACGCATCAAAACCACAACGATAGTTTGTCAAGTTGGTGTTGTTTTAACCTTCACAAGGACCGGGCGTAGCCACACTTGGTTCAACTAAAGTTGGAGAAACTGACACCCGCCAGCCACCTTTCTGCAAAGCACGTCGGGAGAACCAGTCTCGCGTAAGCGTACGCGTAATGTCGACCTGGGCCGCTTCGTCCAACAATACCGCTGAACCAAATATGACATGCTGGTAAGCAGTATGACTTGTATCGCCCACAACTCACTTGTGTTCTACTCGTGCATATAACATCTACGCATAAAACCAGGCTCGAATGCCACTGTTGGGGAACGTAGTAATTTCAAAAAAATTCCTACACACACGCAAGATCATGGTGATGCATAGCAATGAGAGGGGAGAGTTTTGTCCATGTACCCTCGTAGACCGAGAGCGGAAGCGTTAGAACAATGCGGTTGATGTAGTCGTACGTCTTCACGGCCCGACCGATCAAGCACCGAAACTACGGCACCTCCGAGTTCTTGCACACGTTCAGCTCGATGACGTTCCCTAGACTCCGATCCAGCAAAGTGTCGGGGAAGAGTTCCGTCAGCACGACGGCGTGGTGACGATCTTGATGTTCTACCGTCGCAGGGCTTCGCCTAAGCACCGCTACAATATTATCAAGGACTATGGTGGAGGGGGGCACCGCACATGGCTAAGAGATCAAGAGATCAATTGTTGTCTCTTTGGGGTGCCCCCCTGCCCCCGTATATAAAGGAGCAAGGGGGAGGCTAGCCGGCCCTCTATGGCGCGCCCCCAAGAGGGGAATCCTACTAGGACTCCAAGTCCTAGTAGGTTTCCACCTAAAGGGAGAGAGGGGGAAGGAAGGTGAGGGAGAGGGAGAAGGAAAGGGGGGCGCCGCCCCCCTCTCCTAGTCCAGTTCGGACCAGAGGGGGAAGGGGCGCGCGGCGTGCCCTGGCCGCCCCTCTCTCTCTCAACTAAGGCCCATCGAGGCCCATTAGTTCCCCCGGGGGTTCCGATAACCCTTCCGGCACTCCGGTTTTATCCGAAACTTCTCCGGAACACTTCCGGTGTCCGAATATAGTCATCCAATATATCAATCTTCATGTCTCGTCCATTTCGAGACTCCTCGTCATGTCCGTGATCATATCTGGGACTCCGAATAACCTTCGGTACATCAAAACATATAAACTCATAATATAACTGCCATCGAAACCTTAAGCGTGCGGACCCTACGGGTTCGAGAACTATGTAGACATGACCTAGAACTGTTTCCGGTCAATAACCAATAGCGGAACCTGGATGCTCATATTGGCTCCTACATATTCCACGAAGATCTTTATCGGTCAAACCGCATAACAACAAACATTGTTCCCTTTGTCATCGGTATGTTACTTGCCCGAGATTCGATCGTCGGTATCTCAATACCTAGTTCAATCTCGTTAGCGGTAAGTCTCTCTACTCGTCACGTAATGCATCATTCCTTAACTAACTCATTAGCTACATTGCTTGCAAGGCATATTGTGATGTTCATTACCGAGAGGGCCCAGAGAGACCTCTCCGACAATCGGAGTGACCAAACCTAATCTCCAAATACGCCAACTCAACATGAACCTTTGGAGACACCTGTAGAGCTCCTTTATAATCACCCAGTTACGTTGTGACGTTTGGTAGCACACAAAGTGTTCCTCCGGTAAACGGGAGTTGCATAATCTCATAGTTATAGGAACTTGTTGTTGGGGAACGTAGTAATTTCAAAAAAAATCCTATGCACAGGCAAGACCATGGTGATGCATAGCAACAAGAGGGGAGAGTGTTGTCCACATACCCTCGTAGACCGTAAGCGGAAGCGTTATGACAACGCGGTCGATGTAGTCGTACGTCTTCACAATCCGACCGATCCAAGCACCGAATGTACGGCACCTCCGAGTTCAGCACACGTTCAGCTCGATGACGATCCCCGGACTCCGATCCAGCAGGGTGTCGGGGATGAGTTCCGTCAGCACGATGGCGTGGTGACGATGATGATGTTCTACCAATGCAGGGCTTCGCCTAAGCACCGCTACGATATGACCGAGGTGGAATATGGTGGAGGGGGGCACCGCACACGGCTAAGGAACGATCACGAAGATCAACTTGTGTTTCTATGGGGTGCCCCCTGCCCCCGTATATAAAGGAGTGGAGGAGGGGAGGGCCGGCCCTCTCTATGGCGCGCCCTAGGGGAGTCCTACTCCCACCGGGAGTAGGATTCCCCCTTTCCTAGTCCAACTAGGAGTCCTTCCAAGTAGTAGGAGTAGGAGACAAGGAAGGGGAAGAGGGAAGAGAAGGAAGGAGGGGGCGCCGCCCCTCCCCCTAGTCCAATTCAGACTAGTCAATGGGGGGGGCACGCGGCCTGCCTCTCCCTCTCCCCTAAAGCCCAATAAGGCCCATATACTTCTTCCCCCGTATTCCCATAACTCCCCGGTACTCCGAAAAATACCCGAACCACTCGGAACCTTTCCGATGTCCGAATATAGTCGTCCAATATATCGACCTTTACGTCTCGACCATTTCGAAACTCCTCGTCATGTCCCCGATCTCATCCGGGACTCCGGACTCCTTCGGTACATCAAAACTCATAAACTCATAATATAACTGTCATCAAAACCTTAAGCGTGCGGACCCTACGGGTTCGAGAACAATGTAGACATGACCGAGACATGTCTCTGGTCAATAACCAATAGCGGAATCTGGATGCACATATTGGCTCCTACATATTCTACGAAGATCTTTATCGGTCAGACCGCATAACAACATACGTTGTTCCCTTTGTCATAGGTATGTTACTTGCCCGAGATTCGATCGTCGTTATCTTAATACCTAGTTCAATCTTGTTACCGGCAAGTCTCTTTACTCGTTCCGTAATACATCATTTCGCAACTAACTCATTAGTTGCAATGCTTGCAAGGCTTAAGTGATGTGCATTGCCGAGAGGGCCCACATATACCTCTCCGACAATCGGAGTGACAAATCCTAATCTCAAGATACGCCAACCCAACATGTACCTTTGGAGACACCTGTAAAGCTCCTTTATAATCACCCAGTTATGTTGTGATGTTTGGTAGAACACAAAGTGTTCCTTCGGTAAACGGGAGTTGCATAATCTCATAGTCATAGGAACATGTATAAGTCATGAAGAAAGCAATAACAACATACTAAACGATCGAGTGCTAAGCTAACAAAATGGGTCAAGTCAATCACATCATTCTCCTAATGATGTGATCCCGTTAATCAAATAACAACTCTTTGTCTATGGTTAGGAAACGTAACCATCTTTGATCAATGAGCTAGTCAAGTAGAGGCATACTAGTGACACTCTGTTTGTCTATATATTCACACATGTATTATGTTTCCGATTAATACAATTCTAGCATGAATAATAAACATTTATCATGAAATAATAAAATAAATAATAACTTTATTATTGCCTCTAGGGCATATTTCCTTCAGTCTCCCACTTGCACTAGAGTCAATAATCTAGTTCACATAGCCATGTGATTTAACACCAATAGTTCACATCGTCATGTGACCAACACCCAAAGGGTTTACTAAAGTCAATAATCTAGTTCACATTGCTATGTGATAAATACTCGAAGAGTACTACGGTGTGATCATGTTTTGGTTGTGAGAGAAGTTTAGTCAACGGGTCTGCCATATTCAGATCCGTAAGTATTTTGCAAATTTCTATGTCAACAATGCTCTGCAAGGATCTACTCTAGCTAATTGCTCCCACTTTTCAATATGTATCAGGATCGAGACTTAGAGTCATCCAGATCGGTGTCAAAGCTTGCATCGACATAACTCTTTACGACGAACCTTTTATCACCTCCATAATCGAGAAACATATCCTTATTCCACTAAGGATAATATTGACCGCTGTCCAGTGATCTTACTCCTAGATCACTATTGTACTCCCTTGCCAAAATCAGTGTAGGGTATACAATAGATCTGGTACACAGCATGGCATACTTTATAGAACCTATAGCAAGGGCATAGGGAATGACTTTCATTCTCTTTCTATCTTCTGCCGTGGTCGGTTTTGAGTCTTACTCAATTTCACACCTTGTAATACAGGCAAGAATCCTTTCTTTGCCTGATCCATTTTGAACTTTTTCAAAACTTTATCAAGGTATGTGCTTTGTGAAAGTCCAATCAAGCATCTTGATCTATCTCTATAGATCTTGATGCCCAATATGTAAGCAGCTTCACCGAGGTCTTTCATTGAAAAACTTTTATTCAAGTATCCTTTTATGCTATCCAGAAATTCTATATCATTTCCAATCAACAATATGTCGTCCACATATAATATCAGAAATGCTACAGAGCTCCCACTCACTTTCTTGTAAATACAGGCTTCTCCAAAAGTTTGTATAAAACCATATGCTTTGATTACACTATCAAAGCGTTTATTCCAACTCCGAGAGGCTTGCACCAGTCCATAAATGGATCGCTGGAGCTTGCACACTTTGTTAGCTCCCTTAGGATCGACAAAACCTTCCGGTTGCATCATATACAACTCTTCTTCCATAAATCCATTCAGGAATGCAGTTTTGACATCCATCTGCCATATTTCATAATCATAAAATGCGGCAATCGCTAACATGATTCGGACAGACTTAAGCATCACTACGGGTGAGAAGGTCTCATCTTAGTCAACCCCTTGAACTTGTCGAAAACCTTTTTGCAACAAGTCAAGCTTTGTAGACAGTAACATTACCGTCAGCGTCAGTCTTCTTCTTGAAGATCCATTTATTCTCTATTGCTTGTCAACGAAAGTCCATACTTTGTTCTCATACATGGATCCCATCTCAGATTTCATGGCTTCAAGCCATTTTGCGGAATCTGGGCTCACCATCGCTTCTTCATAGTTCGTAGGTTCATCATGATCTAGCAGCATGACTTCCAGAAAAGGATTACCATACCACTCTAGTGCGGATCTTACTCTGGTTGATCTACGAGGTTTAGTAGCAACTTGATCTGAAGTTTCATGATCATCATCATTAGCTTCCTCACTAATTGGTGTAGGAGTCACATGAACAAATTTCTGTGATGAACTACTTTCCAATAAAGGAGCAGGTACAGTTACCTGATCAAGTTCTACTTTCCTCCCACTCACTTCTTTCAAGAGAAACTCCTTCTCTAGAAAGGATCCATTCTCAGCAACGAATATCTTGCCTTCGGATCTGTGATAGAAGGTGTACCCAACTGTCTCCTTTGGGTATACTATGAAGACACATTTTTCCGATTTGGGTTCGAGCTTATCAGGTTGAAGCATTTTCACATAAGCATCGCAGCCCCAAACTTTCAGAAACGACAACTTTGGTTTCTTGCCAAACCACAGTTCATAAGGTGTCGTCTCAACGGATTTTGATGGTGCCCTATTTAACGTGAATGCGGCCGTCTCTAAAGCATAACCCCAAAACGATAGCGGTAAATTGGTAAGAGACATCATCGACCGCACCATATCTAGTAAAGTATGATTACGACGTTCGGACACACCATTACGTTGTCGTGTTCCAGGTGGCGTGAGTTGCGAAACTATTCCGCATTGTTTCAAATGTAAACAAAACTCATAACTCAAATATTCTCCTCCACGATCAGATCATAGAAACTTTATTTTCTTGCTACGATGATTCTCCACTCCACTCTGAAATTCTTTGAACTTTTCAAATGTTTCAGACTTGTGCTTCATTAAGTAGATATACGCATATCTGCTCATATCATCTGTGAAGGTCAAAAAATAACGATACCCGCTGCGAGCCTTAACACTCATCGGATCGCATACATCAGTATGTATTATTTCCAATAAGTCAGTTGCTCGCTCCATTGTTCCGGAGAATGGAGTTTTAGTCATCTTGCCCAAGAGGCATGGTTCGCAAGCATCAAGTGATTCAAAATCCCATCAGCATGGAGTTTCTTCATGCGCTTTATACCAATATGACTTAAATGGCAGTGCCACAAATAAGTTGCACTATCATTATTAACTTTGCATCTTTTGGCTTCAATATTATGAATATGTTTATCACTACTATCGAGATCCAACAAACCATTTTCGTTGGTGTGTATGACCATAGAAGGTTTTATTCATGTAAACAGAACAACAATTGTTCTCTAACTTAAATGAATAACCGTATTGCAATAAACATGATCAAATCATATTCATGCTCAACGCAAACACCAAATAACACTTATTTAGTTTCAACACTAATCCCAAAAGTATAGGGAGTGTGCGATGATGATCATATCAATCTTGGAACTACTTCCAACACACATCGTCACCTCGCCTTTTTTACTATTTTCTGTTTATTCTGCAACTCCCATTTCGAGTTACTACTATTAGCAACTGAACCAGAATCAAATGCCGAGGGGTTGCTATAAACACTAGTAAAATACACATCAATAACATGTATATCCAATATACCTTTGTTCACTTTGCCATCCTTCTTATCCGCCAAATACATGGGGTAGTTTCGCTTCCAGTGACTAGTCCCTTTGCAGTAGAAGCACTTAGTCTCAGGCTTAGGACCAGACTTGGGCTTCTTGACCTGAGAAGCAACTTGCTTGCCGTTCTTCTTGAAGTTCCCCTTCTTCCTTTTGCCCTTTTCTTGAAACTAGTGGTCTCGTCAACCATCAACACTTGATGTTTTTCTTGATTTCTACCTTCGTCGGTTTCAGCATCACGAAGAGCTTGGGAATTGTTTCTGTTATCCCTTGCATATTATAGTTCATCACGAAGTTCTACTAACTTGGTGATGGTGACTAGAGAATTCTGTCAATCACTATCTTATCTGGAAGATTAACTCCCACTTGATTCAAGCGATTGTAGTACCCAGACTGTTGGAAATATGCCCTAGAGGCAATAATAAAAGTATTATTATTATATTTCCTTGTTCATGATAATTGTCTTTTATTCATGCTATAACTGTATTATCCAGAAATCGTAATACACGTGTGAATACATAGACCACAATATGTCCCTAGTGAGCCTCTAGTTGACTAGCTCGTTGTGATCAACAGATAGTCATGGTTTCCTGGCTATGGACATTGGATGTCATTGATAACGGGATCACATCATTAGGAGAATGATGTGATGGACAAGACCCAATCCTAAGCATAGCACAAAGATCGTGTAGTTCGTTTGCTAGAGCTTTTCTAATGTCAAGTATCTTTTCCTTAGACCATGAGATTGTGCAACTCCCGGATACCGTAGGAGTGCTTTGGGTGTACCAAACGTCACAACGTAACTGGGTGGCTATAAAGGTGCATTACAGGTATCTCCGAAAGTGTCTGTTGGGTTGGCACGAATCGAGACTGGGATTTGTCACTCCGTGTAAGCGGAGAGGTATCTCTGGGCCCACTCGGTAGGACATCATCATATGCGCAATGTGACCAAGGAGTTGATCACGGGATGATGTGTCACGGAACGAGTAAAGAGACTTGCCGGTAACGAGATTGAACAAGGTATAAGGATACCGACGATCGAATCTCGGGCAAGTATAATACCGCTAGACAAAGGGAATTGTATACAGGATCGATTGAGTCCTTGACATCGTGGTTCATCCGATGAGATCATCGTGGAACATGTGGGAGCCAACATGGGTATCCAGATCCCGCTGTTGGTTATTGACCAGAGAACGTCTCGGTCATGTCTACATGTCTCCCGAACCCGTAGGGTCTACACACTTAAGGTTCGATGACGCTAGGGTTATAAAGGAAGCTTGTATGCGGTTACCGAATGTTGTTCGGAGTCCCAGATGAGATCCCGGACGTCACGAGGTGTTCCGGAATGGTTCGGAGGTAAATATTTATATATGGGAAGTCCTATTTTGGCCACCGGAAAATGTTCGGGATTTTTCGGTATTGTACCGGGAAGGTTCTAGAAGGTTCCAGAGTGGGGCCCACCTGCATGGGGGGACCCACATGAACGTGGGTAGTGGGGGAAAGGCCCCACACCCCTGGTCAAGGCGCACCAAGATCCCCCCTTAGAAGGAATAAGATCATATCACGAAGGGATAAGATCAAGATCCCTAAAAAGGGGGGATAACAATCGGTGGGGAAGGAAATGATGTGATTTCTTTCCTCCCACCTTGGCCAACGCCCCAATGGACTTGGAGGGCAAGAAACCAGCCCCTCCACCCCTATATAAAGTGGGGAGACACATAGGAGCTACACACGAAGTTCTGGCGCAGCCCCCCCTCTCCCAAGTGCTCCTCCTCTCTCGTGGTGTTTGGCGAAGCCCTGCAGGATTGCCACGCTCCTCCACCACCACCACGCCGTTGTGCTGCTGCTGGATGGAGTCTTCCTCAACCTCTCCCTCTCTCCTTGCTGGATCAAGGCGTGGGAGACGTCACCGGGCTGTACGTGTGTTGAACGCGGAGGTGCCGTCCGTTCGGCACTTGATCATCGGTGATTTGAATCACGACGAGTACGACTCCATCAACCCCGTTCACTTGAACGCTTCCGCTTAGCGATCTACAAGGGTATGTAGATGCACTCTCCTTTCCCTCGTTGCTGGTTTCTCCATAGATAGATCTTGATGACACGTAGGAAAATTTTGAATTTCTGCTACGTTCCCCAACAGTGGTATCAGAGCTAGGTCTATTGCGTAGATTCTTTGCACGAGTAGAACACAAAGTAGTTGTGGGCGTTGATATTGTTCAATATGCTTACCGTTACTAGTCCAATCTTGTTTTGACGGTATTCTGGGATGAAGCGGCCCGGACCGACCTTACACGTACTCTTACGTGAGACAGGTTCCACCGATTGACATGCACTTAGTGCATAAGGTGGCTAGCGGGTGCCAGTCTCTCCCACTTTAGTCGGAACGGATTCGATGAAAAGGGTCCTTATGAAGGGTAAATAGCAATTGGCATATCACGTTGTGGTCTTGCGTAGGTAAGAAACGTTCTTGCTAGAAACCCATAGCAGCCACGTAAAACATGCAAACAACAATTAGAGGACGTCTAACTTGTTTTTGCAGGGTATGCTATGTGATGTGATATGGCCAACAAGAATGTGATGAATGATATGTGATGTATGAGATTGATCATGTTCTTGTAATAGGATTCACGACTTGCATGTCGATGAGTATGACAACCGGCAGGAGCCATAGGAGTTGTCTTTATTTATTGTATGACCTGCGTGTCATTGAACAACGCCATGTAATTACTTTACTTTATTGCTAACCGGTAGCCATAGTAGTAGAAGTAATAGTTGGCGAGACGACTTCATGGAGACACGATGATGGAGATCATAGTGTCATGCCGGTGACGATGATGATCATGGAGCCCCGAAGATGGAGATCAAAAGGAGCAAAATGATATTGTCCATATCATGTCACTATTTGATTGCATGTGATGTTTATCATGTTTATGCATCTTGTTTACTTAGGACGACGGTAGTAAATAAGATGATCCCTTACAACAATTTCAAGAAGTGTTCTCCCCTAACTGTGCACCGTTGCTACAGTTCGTCGCTTCTAAGCACCACGTGATGATCGGGTGTGATGGATTCTTACGTTCACATACAACGGGTGTAAGACAGTTTTACACAGCGAAAACACTTAGGGTTAACTTGACGAGCCTAGCATGTGCAGACATGGCCTCGGAACACAGAGACCGAAAGGTCGAGCATGAGTCGTATAGTAGATACGATCAACATGAAGATGTTCACCGATGATGACTAGTCCGTCTCACGTGATGATCGGACACGGCCTAGTTGACTCGGATCATGTGATCACTTAGATGACCAGAGGGATGTCTATCTAAGTGGGAGTTGATAAGATGAACTTAATTATCTTGAACATAGTCAAAAGCCCTTTTGCAAATTATGTCGTAAGCTCGCGCTTTAGTTCTACTGTTTAGTTATGTTCCTAGAGAAAATATAGTTGAAAGTTGACAGTAGCGATTATGCGGACAGTAGAAAGCGTATGTCCTTAATACACCGCTTAGTGTGCTGAACCCCAAACGTCGTCTGTGGATGTTGTGAACATCGGACATACACGTTTTGATAACTACGTGATAGTTCAGTTAAATGGCTTAAGTAGAGGCACCAAAGATGTTTTTCGAAACATCGCGGAACATATGAGATGTTTTGAGGGCTGAAATTTAGATTTCAGGCTCGTGCCCACGTCAAGAGGTATAAGACCTCCGACGATTTTCTTAGCCTGCAGACTAAGGAGAAAAGCTCAATTGTTGTGCTTGTGTTCAGATTGTCTGAGTACAACAATCACTTGAATCGAGTGGGAGTTGATCTTCCAGATGAAATAGTGATGGTTCTCCGAAATCATTACCACCAAGCTGCTAGAGCTTCGTGATGAACTATGATATATCAGGGACATATATGATGATCCTTGAGATATTCGCGATGTTTGACGCCACGAAAGTAGAAATCAAGAAGGAGCATCAATTGTTGATGGTTGGTGAAACCACTAGTTTCAAGAAGGGCAAGGGCAAGAAGGGATACTTCATGAAACGACAATTCAGCTGCTGCTCTAGTGAAGAAACCCAAGGTTGAACCCAAACCCGAGACTAAGTGCTTCTGTAATAAGGGGAACAACCACTGGAGCAGAATTACCCTAGATACTTGGTAGATGAGAAGGCTGGCAAAGTCGATAGAAGTATATTGGATATACATTATGTTAATGTGTACTTTACTAGAACTCCTAGTAGCACCAGGGTATAAGATACCGGTTCGGTTGCTAAGTGTTAGTAACTCGAAATAATAGCTACGGAATAAACGGAGACTAGCTAAAGGTGAGCTGACGATATATGTTGGAATTGTTTCCAAGTTTGATGTGATCAAACATCGCACGCTCCCTCTACCATCAAGATTAGTATTAAACCTGAATGGTTTATTGAATCTCGATCGTAGTGATACACATTTTCATGCCAAAAGATATAAGATAGTAATGATAGTACCACTTACTTGTGGCAGTGCCATGTAAGTCATATTGGTGTAAAACGCATGAAGAAGCTCCATGTTGATGGATCTTTGGGCTCACTCATTTTTGAAAAGTTTGAGACATGCGAACCATGTCTATTAGTGTATATGCATGAAGAAACTCCATGCAAATGGACCATTGGAACTCACTTGATTTTGAATCACTTGAGACATGCAAATCATACCACATGGGCAAGATGACTGAAAAGCCTTGGTTTCAGTAAAATGGAACAAGATAGAAACGTGTTGGAAGCAACTCATTTTGATATGTGCAGTCCAATGAGTGCTGAGGCATGCAGTTAATATCGTTATGTTCTTACTTCACAGATGATTCGAGTAGATGTTGAGAATATTTACTTGATGAAACACGAGTCTGAATTATTGAATGGTTCAAGTAATTTCAGAGTGAAGTAGAAGATCATCATGACAAGAGGATGAAATGTCTATGATATGATCATAGAGATGAGTATCTGAGTTACAAGCTTTGGCACACAATTATGACATTGTGTAAATTGTTTCACAATTAATACCGCCTGGAACACCATAGTTTGATGGTGTGTCCGAACATCATAACTGCACCCTATTGGATATGATGCATACCATGATGTCTCTTATCGAGTTACCACTATCGTTCATGGGTTAGGCATTAGAGACAACCACATTCACTTTAAATAGGGCACCACGTAATTCCGTTGAGATGACACCGTATGAATTATGGTTTAGAGAAACCTAAGTTGTCGTTTCTTAAAGGTTTGGGGCTGCGATGCTTATGTGAAAAAGTTTCAGGATTGATAAGCTCGAACCCAAAGCGGATAAAATGCATCTTCATAGGACACCCAAAACTGTTGGGTATACCTCCTAATTCAGATCCGAAAGCAATATGGATTGTTTCTTGAATCGGGTCCTTTCTCGAGAAAAGGTTTGTCTCGAAAAGTTGAGTGGGAGGATGGTGGAGACTTGATATGGTTATTGAACCATCACTTCAACCAGTGTGTATCAGGTCATAGGAAGTTGTTCCCGTGGCACCTACACCAATTGAAGTAGAAGCTTATGATAGTGATCATGAAGTTTCGGATCAAGTCACCGCCATACCTCGTAGGGTGACAAGGATACGTACTACTTCAGAGTGGTACAGTAATCCTGTCTTGAAGGTCATGTTGCTAGACAACAATGAACCTACGAGCTATGGAGAAGCGATGGTGGGCCCAAATTCCGACAAATGGTTAGAAGCCATAAAGTCCGAGATAGGATCCATGTATCAAAACAAAGCATGAACTTTGGTGGACTTGCCCGATGATCGGCAAGCCATTGAGATAAATGGATCTTTAGGAAGAAGACGGACGTGGACGGTAATGTCACCGTCCATGAAGCTCGACTTGTGGCGAAGATTTTTTCACAAGTTCAAGGAGTTGACTACGATGAGATTTTCTCATCTGTAGCGATGCTTAAAGTCCGTCGGAATCATGTTAGCATTGGCTGCATTTATGAAATCTGGCAGATGGATGTGAAGACAAGTTTCCTTACCAGTTTTTGTAAGGAAAGGTTGTATGTGATACAAAAATTTTGTCAATCCTAAGGATGCTAAAAGGTATGCTAGCTCCAGCAATCCTTCTAAGGACTGGAGTAAGCATCTCGGAGTTGGAATGTACACTTTGATGAGATGATCAAAGATTTTGGGTTTATACAAAGTTTATAAGAAACTTGTATTTCCAAAGAAGTGAGTGGGAGCACTATAGAATTTCTGATGAGTATATGCTGTTGACATATTGATGATCAGAAATGATGTAGAATTTCTAGAAAGCATATAGGGTTATTTGAAAGGTGTTTTTCAATAGAAAACCTGGATCAAGCTACTTGAACATTGAGCATCAAGATCTATAAGATAGATCAAAATGCTTAATAATACTTTTAAATGAACACGTACCTTGACATAATCTTGAAGGTGTTCAAGATGGATCAGTCAAAGAAGGAGTTCTTGCCTGAGTTGTAAGGTATGAAGTTAAGACTTAAAGCTCGACCACGGCAGAAGAAAGAGGAAGGACGAAGGTCGTCCCCTATGCTTTTATCATAGGCTCTCTATAGTATGCTATGCTGTGTACCGCACCTGAAGTGTGCCTTGCCATGAGTCAGTCAAGGGGTACAAGAGTGATCCAAGAATGGATCATAGGACAGCGGTCAAAGTTATCCTTAGTAACTAGTGGACTAAGGAATTTTCTCGATTATGGAGGTGGTAAAAGAGTTCGTCGTAAAGGGTTACGTCGATGCAAGCTTAACACCTATCCGGATAGCTCTGAGTAGAGATACCGGATACGTATGATGGAGCAACAATTTAGAATAGCTCCAAGTAGAACAGTTATTTGGAATAGCTCCAAATAGAGCGTGGTAGCTGCATCTAGGAGATGACATAGAGATTTGTAAAGCACACACGGATATGAAAGGTTCAGACCCGTTGACTATAACCTCTCTTGCAAGCATAACATGATCAAACCCAGAACTCATCGAGTGTTAATCACATGGTAAATGTGAACTAGATTATTGACTCTAGTAAACTCTTTGGGTGTTAGTCACATGGGGATGTGACCTTGAGTGTTAATCACATATCGATGTGAACTAGATTATTGACTCTAGTGCAAGTGGGAGACTGTTGGAAATATGCCCTAGAGGCAATAATAAAAGTATTATTATTATATTTCCTTGTTCATGATAATTGTCTTTTATTCATGCTATAACTGTATTATCCGGAAATCGTAATACACGTGTGAATACATAGACCACAATATGTCCCTAGTGAGCCTCTAGTTGACTAGCTCGTTGTGATCAACAGATAGTCATGGTTTCCTGGCTATGGACATTGGATGTCGTTGATAACGGGATCACATCATTAGGAGAATGATGTGATGGACAAGACCCAATCCTAAGCATAGCACAAAGATCGTGTAGTTAGTTTGCTAGAGCTTTTCTAATGTCAAGTATCTTTTCCTTAGACCATGAGATTGTGAACTCCCGGATACCGTAGGAGTGCTTTGGGTGTACCAAACGTCACAACGTAACCGGGTGGCTATAAAGGTGCATTACAGGTATCTCCGAAAGTGTCTGTTGGGTTGGCACGAATCGAGACTGGGATTTGTCACTCCGTGTAAGCGGAGAGGTATCTCTGGGCCCACTCGGTAGGACATCATCATATGCGCAATGTGACCAAGGAGTTGATCACGGGATGATGTGTTACGGAACGAGTAAAGAGACTTGCCGGTAACGAGATTGAACAAGGTATAAGGATACCGACGATCGAATCTCGGGCAAGTATAATACCGCTAGACAAAGGGAATTGTATACGGGATCGATTGAGTCCTTGACATCGTGGTTCATCCGATGAGATCATCGTGGAACATGTGGGAGCCAACATGGGTATCCAGATCCCGCTGTTGGTTATTGACCAGAGAACGTCTCGGTCATGTCTACATGTCTCCCGAACCCGTAGGGTCTACACACTTAAGGTTCGATGATGCTAGGGTTATAAAGGAAGCTTGTATGTGGTTACCGAATGTTGTTCGGAGTCCCGGATGAGATCCCGGACGTCACGAGGAGTTCCGAAATGGTTCGGAGGTAAAGATTTATATATGGGAAGTCCTATTTTGGCCACCGGAAAATGTTCGGGATTTTTCGGTATTGTACCGGGAAGGTTCTAGAAGGTTCCGGAGTGGGGCCCACCTGCATGGGGGGGCCCACATGAACGTGGGTAGTGGGGGAAAGGCCCCACACCCCAGGTCAAGGCGCACCAAGATCCCCCCTTAGAAGGAATAAGATCATATCACGAAGGGATAAGATCAAGATCCCTAAAAAGGGGGGATAAAAATCGGTGGGGAAGGAAATGATGGGATTTCTTTCCTCCCACCTTGGCCAACGCCCCAATGGACTTGGAGGGCAAGAAACCAGCCCCTCCACCCCTATATAAAGTGGGGAGACGCATAGGAGCTACACACGAAGTTCTGGCGCAGCCCTCCCTCTCCCAAGTGCTCCTCCTCTCTCGCGGTGTTTGGCGAAGCCCTGCAGGATTGCCACGCTCCTCCACCACCACCACGCCGTTGTGCTGCTGCTGGATGGAGTCTTCCTCAACCTCTCCCTCTCTCCTTGCTGGATCAAGGCGTGGGAGACGTCACCGGGCTGTACGTGTGTTGAACGCGGAGGTGCCGTCCGTTCGGCACTTGATCATCGGTGATTTGAATCACGACGAGTACGACTCCATCAACCCCGTTCACTTGAACGCTTCCGCTTAGCGATCTACAAGGGTATGTAGATGCACTCTCCTTTCCCTCGTTGCTGGTTTCTCCATAGATAGATCTTGGTGACACGTAGGAAAATTTTGAATTTCTGCTACGTTCCCCAACACAGACAATCTGAGCACATGCTCACTAGTTGAGTGATTCTCCTCCATCTTTTATCTATAGAACTTATTGAAGATTTCCTATCTGTCAACTTGGGTATTTGCTTGAAATGTTAACTTCAATTCCTGGAACATCTCATATGGTCCATGACGTTCAAAACATCTTTGAAGTCCCGATTCTAAGCCGTTAAGCATGGTGCACTAAACTATCAAGTAGTCATCATATTGAGCTAGCCAAACGTTCATAACATCTGCATCTGCTCCTGCAATAGGTCTGTCACCTAGCGGTGCATCAAGGACATAATTCTTCTGTGCAGCAATGAGGATAAACCTCAGATCACGGATCCAATCCGCATCATTGCTACTAACATCTTTCAACTTAGTTTTCTCTAGGAACATATCAAAAATAAAATAGGGGAGCTAAACGCGAGCAATTGATCTACAACATAGATATGCTAATATTACCAGGACTAAGTTCATGATAAATTTAAGTTCAATTTAATCATATTACTTAAGAACTCCCACTTAGATAGACATCCCTCTAATCATCTAAGTGATCACGTGATCCAAATCAACTAAACCATAACCGATCATCACGTGAAATGGAGTAGCTTTCAATGGTGAACATCACTATGTTGATCATATCTACTATATGATTCACGCTCGACCTTTCGGTCTCAGTGTTCCGAGGCCATATCTGCATATGCTAGGCTCGTCAAGTTTAACCTGAGTATTCCGCGTGTGCAAAACTGGCATGCACCCGTTGTAGATGGACGTAGAGCTTATCACACCCAATCATCACGTGGTGTCTGGGCACGACAAACTTTCGCAACGGTGCATACTCAGGGAGAACACTTTTATCTTGAAATTTAGTGAGAGATCATCTTATAAAGCTACCGTCGAACTAAGCAAAATAAGATGTATAAAAGATAAACATCACATGCAATCAAAATATGTGACATGATATGGCCATGATCATCTTGTGCCTTTGATCTCCATATCCAAAGTACCTGCATGATCTCTATTGTCACCGGCATGACACCATGATCTCCATCATCTTGATCTATATCAATGTGTCATCACGTGGTCGTTGTCGGTGTCAAAACCGGCGGATCTTGGGTAGGGGGTCCCGAACTGTGTGTCTAGGCGGATGGTAACAAGAGACGAGGGACATGATGTTTTACCCAGGTTCGGGCCCTCTCGATGGAGGTAAAACCCTACGTCCTGCTTGATTAATATTGATGATACGGGTAGTACAAGAGTGGATCTACCACGAGATCAAGGAGGCTAAACCCTAAAGCTAGCCTATGGTATGATTGTTGTGATGTATGTTGTGTCCTACGGACTAAAGCCCTCCAGTTTATATAGATACCGGAGGAGGCTAGGGTTACACAGAGTCGGTTACAATGGTAGGAGATCTACATATCCGTATCGCCAAGCTTGCCTTCCACGCCAAGGAAAGTCCCATCCGGACACGGGACGGAGTCTTCAATCTTGTATCTTCGTAGTCTTGGAGTCCGGCGAACAATGATAGTCCGGCTATCCGGACACCCCCTAGTCCAGGACTCCCTCAGTAGCCCCCGAACCAGGCTTCAATGACGATAAGTCCAGCGCGTATATAGTCTTCGGTGTTGCAAGGCGGGTTCTCCCTTCAAGTTCCATGTACCTGCCGAACAGTGCCCGGCTTCATCATAAATACTGTGTTTCTCGGCTTCTACGCCCAATAATGGCCTTTTCCCACGCGTCGCACGAATGCGAAAAGCCAGGGTGTCTTTTACATTTCACCCCCTAGTCGTGCGAGTCGTCCGCCTACAAAAGAGGCAAAAATCCAGATCCAAACCACACCATCTTCCTCCCGCGAATACTTCATCGGAGCACCTTTGACCTAAAAATCCATTCCATCATGGACCGTCGACGCGGCTCCTCTTCTTGCGCTCCCAGCACACCGCCAGGGGATTGGAGGAGGTGCTCTGTTCCGCACAACGAGCTAGTAAAGCTCCAAGCGGGGGGATATCTCCCTCCGGCCTTCATGGTCCCGGTTCGAGCCGGGCTGGTCACTTATCAAGGTGGGAGGCAAGCGGAGGCCACCCCAAGCCCCAATAAAGGGGAGCGAGTGTGCTTCATCCCTTATTTGATAAGGGGACTCGGATTCCCGATACATCCATTCCTCCGCGGGCTCCTGGAGTTCTACGGACTCCAGCTCCACCACCTCACGCCCGCCTCTGTCCTGCATATCGCGAGCTACGTAGCTCTTTGCGAGCTATTCCTGGGCATCGAGCCCCATTTCGCATTGTGGAAGAGGCTGTTCTGCCTCGTACCCCATTCTCACGAGGGGTCCATATATCAAGTGGGCGGCGCCGAAATATGGCGCATCGCCGGGACCGGATACCCATCCGGTACTCCCAAGAAGGCGTCCGAAGACTAGCCTTCAGAGTGGTTTTACATAGGAGACGCTCCGCTGCCGGACCCAGTCCGGATTGGCCTCCCGGAGTTTAGTGCTGCTCCTCTGAAGAAACGCCTCAGCTGGCGCCCACGGAGCCCCCGATTGGAGGAAGACAAGAGCGTCCATTACTTGATGGGCCGAGTAAGATTACTGGCCCATTCCGGGTTGACCATGATTGGAGTCATGGCGATATGCATCATGCGGGGGGTATAGCCATTGCAATACAGAGGCCACCCCATGTGGGATTTCAACGGGGAAGACGATGCTACCCGTCATGGCCGCAAAGGGCCGGATTCGACCGAGGACCTGCTGAAGATCTTGTCCAGCCTGTACAAGGGGGAGAAGGAGGACTTCCTTCAAACGAACCCTTTGAATGGGTTTTCCATGAACAACCCTAGAGGATGGGTAAGCGAACACTTTTAAAGGCTCAACCCATGCTTTTGAAGTTTAGGCTTCTTACATTATGTCTTCGGCGCAGGATCTACGCCAGACTGTGGAGGACATGGTAAGTCCCGCTCCGCAACCCGAGGATCTAGGAAGATCCCTGGATCCGGCCTCCGAAGAGGATCCGGACATCAAGGTGGAGCTGATCGACGGGGTGTTTCACCAGCTCAGCATGGATAATGCTTTGGTCGCCATTACGGCGGACTACCCCGGACTGTATCCGGCTTCCCAGGTGACTGTGACCGAGGTCCGGACACCATTATCTCTTCCTTGCCCATTTCTGACCTTCGCGAACGATGGTGCTTTATAGGAAGCGCCTTCAAGGCGGGAAGCCGAGCCCGCGGCGGCTGACCAACAAAGGTCAGTCCGGACTAGCAGGCGGAAAAGGAGTGCGGCACGGACTGAAATGTCGCCGCAAAGGTATAGCTTGTATTTAAATTTCCAGAGCAACGTTCCTAGGAAGCGTCTGAGTGCTCATGATTTTTATAGGAGAAAAAGCGCTCGCTGGACTGCGGGCGCGGAAGTTGCCGATCCAACCAATACCGGCCAGGCTCCAGCGCCCGGCCTGGGGGGGAGGCAAGTGCAAGACGCGGGCCGGATCCTTCTCCAACGGAGGACACCGACAGACTGTCCGCCACCAAGTCTGAGGTGGAGAGCACCATGAACCATAGGCGCCGCCGGACAGTGTTTCGTGAAGCATGCTTCTCCCCTGAGGCATTGGACGCCTTTAACACAGGGGACGCGCACCTCCATGCCGCTCAAGATGGTTTTACCAGAGCCACGAAGCAGTATGTGAAAGACATACGGGTAAGGGAATTTTAATGGTTATATATGCCAGTAGCCCCCGAGACTTAAAGTAGTTATGTTAACTGATTTAAGGATCATTTGAAACGCAGGCTCTTACCGAGAAGAATGCCCAGCTGTCTCAGGAGCTGCAAGAATGCAAGGCCCAACTTGAGGCCGCACTTGCTGCCGCAGGAGGAGACGCAGAGACCCCTCCTGGTAACACATTTGTATTAATAAATATAAGCTCTGTGCGGCATGCGCGCAAGTCTAATAGTGACATTGCAGGTGCCGCCGGACAAGATCCGGACAGGCAAGAATTACTGCGCCAGCTAAAGGCCGGCGAGAGGGTGCTGAATAGGGTGCAGCAAGAAAGGAACAAGCTCCAGGATGCCAACGCCAAGCTCGGAGAAGAGCTGAAAGGCGCTCGAGCCGGGCTGTCTAGCTCCGTTAAGGAGAATCAGCAGCTTCGTCGCGGCATTTGTAGTAAGTGCTTGAGCGGACTCCTTTGAAAAGAAGAGTTCGGCGAGAAAGTAAATTGACATAATATGTCTTGTAGGTATACTCACAGGTCGCCCTGCGGAGAAGATGCCCATATCAACGGGTGATCAACTTCCGAGCTGTTGCAACTGCTCGAACGAGTTCGGCAGGCAATGAGCGGCGCTCTCCATACCCGAGGGCCTTGGGGAGCTTGCGGAGAAGCTGTAGGGAGTGCGGCAGCGCTTCCGTTTGTGGAAGATTTCAGCTTGCCGTCAAGGTGTCAGGGAGGCGTGGGCCATGGTGAAGACGCGTTACAAGAAGGCGGATCCCAACCATATGGCCGAAGTTGGACCAGTGGGGCCCGATGGGAAGGAGATCCCTGTGAGTTTAGTATACAGCCAAGTAGAGTTGGCTGCTAAATTTTCCCAACGGGACTGTAAGTTAGACAGCCTGTTAGACGGGATTGAGGAGGAATACAATCAGTAAATCTGACAATGTATGTTTTCCTTTAAAGTGATATGTGAAATGCCTTCTAGCCGGATTGTAGATCGTTTGTCTTTGCCGACCTTTTCGCTTCGACCTCGGGACCCTAGAGTCCGGAGTGTGTCCGAATACCTTTTTGGTTAAGAAACAACCGGGGTATGCATGGAGACCAGGCGTAGGGGTCATTAGTGCTTTATCAGACAAGTGCCCAACTAGTTATGTTATATTACATGGTTAGTAAGAAACATCTTCCAGGGAGAATAGTTCCGTTAAGGGTTCCTTTCCCTGGGAGGCATGCCCTAAAGTGCATGTCCGGACTGCGAAAAAAGCAGAAAAAATGTCTGGGGGTGGATAAATGAGCAGGTAAAAAATCATCTTTTAAGTCACCGACCGAATATTCCCTTAAGAACGCTAGCTTTCTGCTTCACCCAGTCTGAGGTACACATCCGGCTAACCCGGCAGTATCAATCGCAGAGGTGCTCCCTTTACCTCCTAGCCGAACAATCGGGAACGTAGGGGTAAGCACAGGAGTCAGGCAACCCAGCTTGGCCAAAACTTAAGTAATATCGATTCATATAATGGTGAGTAAAAGGTACATGTGGAAGCTTGACACATGTGTTGGGCATGAAACCCTTATAATTGAGCTTCTGTAAAAGAAGCCCCCAGGTATAATGAGTGCGGATGGCACATCAAGTGTATGCGAACAATGCGAAAGTAGGCCCTTACGGGCTTTGTAGTAAAAAGGTAATGAAAAGAGAAACAAAAGACAGCCGAAGTGTAAAAATTTGGACGGAGGAAGGGGACGAACTCTTAATCCAGTGCTAGGCATAGAATCTTCGAAGGCGGGCTGCGTTCCATGGGTTTGGCTCGAGTTGGTTATCCGACGCATTTCGTAGACGGTACGCTCCGCCGGTCAGGACTTGATCGATAATGAAGGGGCCCTCCCATTTGGGCTTGAGCTTGTCGTTTTTCTTGTCCGGCAGGCGTAGAACTAGTTCACCAACATTGTAAGTCTTGGCCCGTACATCTCTGCTTTGATATCTTCGGGCCTGCTGCTGATAGAATGCGGAACGAGCCTTGGCGACGTCGCGTTCTTCCTCCAATGTGTCCAAGCTGTCCTGCCGATCCAGCTCGGCCTCTCTTTCTTCATACATGCGTACTCGAGGTGAGTCGTGAATAATGTCGCAGGGCAGGACTGCCTCTGCGCCGTAGACCATAAAAAATGGTGTGAATCCGGTAGTACGGTTAGGCGTTGTCCGCAACCCCCAGAGTACGGAGTCGAGCTCCTCGACCCATTGCGTGTCAGATTTAGTATGTGACCGCACTAGTCTGGGTTTAATGCCGCTCATTATTAGACCATTTGCTCGTTCCACTTGACCGTTGGTTTGAGGGTGATAGACTGAAGCGTAGTTGAGCTTGATGCCCATATTTTTGCACCGTGACTTAACCTCGTCGGCTGTGAAGTTCGTGCCGTTGTCGGTTATGATGCTGTGGGGGACTCCGTAACGGTGTGCTACCCCGGATATAAAGTCTATCACTGGTCCGGACTCTGCCGTTTTAACCGGTTTGGCCTCTATCCATTTGGTGAATTTATCCACCATGACCAATAGGTACCTTTGCTTGTGGGTTCCCCCTTTAAGGGGTCCAACCATATCAAGCCCCCAGACCGCGAACGGCCAGGTAATGGGTATAGTTTTAAGGGCGGTGGGCGGCATATGGCTCTGATTAGCAAAGAGCTGACAACCAACGCATCTCTGGACTAAGTCCTGGGCATCTGCTCGGGCCATCAGCCAATAAAATCATGTACGGAATGCCTTTCCTACAAGGGCCCGGGCTGCTGCATGGTGTCTGCCAAGTCCGGCATGAATTTCAGCCAGGAGGTTTCGCCCTTCCTCTTCGGAGATACACCTTTGAAGGACTCCGGTTGCACTTTTCTTATAAAGTTCTCCCTCATGGACCTTGTAGGCTTTCAATCGCCGGACTATGCAGCGGGCCTCATTTTGGTCTTCGGGAAGTTCCTGCCTAAGTAAGTAGGCTAGGAACGGTTCTGTCCACGGGGCGATTACTGTCATTATGTCGTGGGCTGAGGGTGTTATGTCATCGGCTGAATCGCCGATTGGCGCGGTTTTTTCCGGTTTGTCACTTCTGGGCTCCTCTTCCCATAGTACGGATGGCTTGAAGAGCCGTTCCAGGAAGATATTTGGAGGGACAGCATCACGTTTCGCACCGATGCGTGCCAGTACGTCGGCCGCTTGGTTATTATCTCGGGCTATGTGATGGAATTCGAGTCCTTCAAACCGAGCTGACATTTTTAGGACAGCGTTGCGATATGCTGCCATTTTTGGATCCTTGGCGTCAAAGTCTCCATTTATTTGGGATATTGCAAGGTTTGAATCCCCGCGCACCTCTAGGCGTTGAATGCCCATGGAAACTGCCATCCGGAGACCATGTAACAGGGCCTCGTACTAGGCTGCGTTGTTGGAGTCGGTGTACATTATTTGAAGTACGCACTGGACTGTGTCCCCGGTTGGGGACGTCAATACGACGCCAGCCCCCAGTCCGGCCAACATTTTAGAGCCGTCAAAGTTCATAACCCAATTGGAGTATGCGTCATACTCTTTAGGGAGTTCGGCTTTGGTCCATTCAGCGACGAAGTCAGCCAAAACTTGTGACTTTATAGCTTGCCGAGGTTTGTAAGTTATATTGAATGGTAAGAGCTCAATGGCCCATTTTGCAATCCTGCCCGTTGCGTCACGGTTATTTATGATGTCATTGAGTGGTACTTCGGAGGCCACTGTTATCGAACACTCTTGAAAGTAGTGTCGGAGCTTCCGGGATGCCATGAACACCGCATACGCTATCTTCTGATAGTGTGGGTAACGGGATTTGGAAGGAGTTAACACAGTGGATACATAATACACTGGTTTTTGAAGAGGGAATTTATGCCCTTCTGTTTCTCGTTCGACGACGAGTACCGCGCTTATGACTTGATGCGTTGCTGCGATGTATAACAACATTGGTTCGCCTAGATTGGGCGCGGCCAGGACCGGATTTGTTGCCAATATGGCCTTTATTTCTTCGAGTCTGGCAGTGGCAGCATCCGTCCACTCGAAGTGTTCGGTGCGTCTAAGGAGGCGATAGAGGGGCAATGCCTTTTCTCCTAGGAGGGAGATAAAGCGGCTTAAAGCTGCCACGCATCCTGTTAATTTTTGTATCTGTTTGAGGTCTTTTGAAATATCCAACTGTGACAGAGCTCGGATTTTAGCCGGGTTTGCTTCAATTCCTCTACCGGATACAATGAAGCCCAGCAGCTTTCCGGCTGGTACGCCGAAAACGCATTTTTCCGGATTCAGCTTGATGATATATGCTCTGAGGTTGTCGAATGTGAGCCTCAAATCGTCTACTAGAGTTTTGACGTGTTTTGTTTTGAAGACTACGTCGTCTACGTATGCCTCAACTATTTTGCCGATCTGGGTGGCCAGACATGTTTGAATCATGCGCTGATATGTCGCGCCGGCATTTTTAAGTCCAAAGGGCATCGTGTTGAAGCAGAATGGTCCGTATGGAGTGATGAATGCCGTTGCGGCTTGGTCTGCTTCTGCCATCTTGATTTGATGATAGCCAGAGTATGCGTCGAGGAAGCACAACGAATCGTGCCCTGCGGTAGCATCGATAATTTGGTCGATGCGTGGGAGAGGGAAGGGATCCTTTGGGCAAGCCTTATTGAGGTCTTTAAAATCGACACAGAGGCGCCAGGATTTGTCCTTCTTTGGTACCATAACCAGATTTGCTAGCCAGTCCGGATGTTTGATATCTCTGATGAATCCGGCTTCCAATAGTTTGGCTAGCTCTTCTCCCATTGCCTGTCTTTTGGGTTCGGAAAATCGTCGAAGAGCCTGTTTGATTGGCTTAAATCCTTTTAGGATGTTTAGGCTGTGTTCTGCCAACCTGCGTGGGATTCCGGGCATATCCGAAGGATGCCAGGCGAAGATGTCCCAATTTTCCCGAAGGAATTCACGCGGTGCGGCGTCCACTTCGGGGTTCAATTGTGCCCCGATGGAGGCCGTCTTTGTTGGGTCCGTTGGATGGACCTGGAATTTTATTATTTCATCTGCTGGTTTGAAGGAGGTGGACTTGGATCTTTTATCGAGTATCACATCGTCCCTGTTCACCGTAGAGCGCAGCGCGGTGAGTTCTTCTGCTGCTAAGGCTTCGGATAGTGCCTCCAGGGCTAGTGCAGCTGTCTTGTTTTCGGCGCGGAGTTCTATGTCTGGATCACTAGCGAGAGTGATTATTCCGCCGGGCCCAGGCATTTTGAGCTTCATGTACCCGTAATGAGGTACTGCTTGAAAGATTGTGAATGCCTCTCGTCCTAATATAGCGTGATATCCGCTGTTGAATGGGGCCACTTGGAACGTGACTTCTTCGGATCTGTAATTGTCCGGCGAGCCGAACACCACATCAAGTGTGATTTTTCTAGTGCAGCGCGCTTCCCGGCTAGGGACTATTCCTCTGAAGGTTGTGCTGCTTCGCTCAATACGGCTCCAGTCTATTTCCATTTTTTGAAGAGTTTCCTCATATATGAGGTTTAGTCCGCTGCCGCCATCCATGAGGACCTTTGTAAGCCAAAAGCCGTCCACAATGGGACTAAGCACTAGTGCGGCTGGTGCTCGAGCTGTTCGGAATTTAGGTTCGTCGCTAGCGTTGAAGGTTATGGCTGTGTCACTCCATGGATTTGCTGTTGCTACTTGATAGACTTCGGCGAGTCCACGGATTGTTCGTTTTCGCATATTGTTTGATGCGAAGGTCTCGAAGACTGTTGATACCGTACCGGTATTGTTGGAGTGGTTTTCTGGGGCTATAAGCTCCTCGCCACTTTTGGCCACCTGCCGTAGTATCCAACATGCTCGAAGGCTATGTGTTGGGACGGCTCCCTTTGTACTATGAAGCTTACAGGGTCCATTGAGCCACCCCTCCAGTACGGTTCCGTGCCCTTTAAGGGGTTTTTGCTTTTTGGTTTTTACATCTGGTGCCTCGGTACGATGCACCCTTTTGTTGCGGACTAGGGTTGTATTTGGAGCTGGATTGTCCCAAAACTAATTTTCGGTTTTCCGGAAACTTTCCATCGCACAGTATTTTCGTACTATGGACGCCAGATCGGTGAAGCGTGTAATCTTACGACGGCCGATGGCGTTCAATATTCCCTTGTCCGTGCAATTATTGCAAAAGATTGAGATTGCGTTTTCCTCTCGGCAGTCCTTTATCCTGTCCATAACCAGGAGGAATCTGGCCCAGTAGTGATGTACTGTTTCAGTGGGCTCTTGTCGTATTAGAGATAGATCGCATATGTCCGGGCGGGTGGGTGGACTAGAATCCGGATCCCTGCCCGTACTGGGGCTTAAAGGCCGAGGGGTTTCCGAATTCGGAAACTTGGGTTGCTGGGCACGATCCAGCGAATCCGGAACGATGCATGATTTTGAGTTCAATGCTCGATCGATGTCCATCCCTCCGCGGAAATCCGACATGGAGGGTTCGGGAATCCGGACGTGACTAGTTTTCAATATGGGCGAAGGGTCGCTGCATTGTTCCTCTACCACTGCAACGTGGTGGGTATCCTGGGGAGAGTTAATCTCTCTCAGATCGGTTTTAAGCCCAATCTGATTGTAGTCTGTAGCGACTCCCAGGGCTGTGATGCGGTCCAAGAGCTCGTTGATAGACAAGAGCTCCATTGGATCCAGCCGCTCGGCAAATTCCGAGCTGACGCGGAGTTTGCTTTCGACGACTTGGGAAGTCATTGTCGAAGCAGTGGCCGGACAGGCGGTCATAAGGAAACCACCTAGCCGGATAGTTTGGCCGGCGACCAAGGCCCCTCCGGCGAAAATACCGTCTTTGAAGACGGGTGGAGGCATCCTTCCTATCGGCGACGACACAGAGGAACTCTCAATGAAAGCACCAATGTCGGTGTCAAAACCGGCGGATCTCGGTTAGGGGGTCCCGAACTGTGCGTCTAGGCGGATGGTAACAGGAGACGAGGGACACGATGTTTTACCCAGGTTCGGGCCCTCTCGATGGAGGTAAAACCCTACGTCCTGCTTGATTAATATTGATGATACGGGTAGTACAAGAGTGGATCTACCACGAGATCAAGGAGGCTAAACCCTAAAGCTAGCCTATGGTATGATTGTTGTGATGTATATTGTGTCCTACGGACTAAAGCCCTCCGGTTTATATAGATACCGGAGGAGGCTAGGGTTACACAGAGTCGGTTACAATGGTAGGAGATCTACATATCCGTATCGCCAAGCTTGCCTTCCATGCCAAGGAAAGTCCCATCCGGACACGGGACGGAGTCTTCAATCTTGTATCTTCGTAGTCTTGGAGTCCGGCGGACGATGATAGTCCGGCTGTCCGGACACCCCCAAGTCCAGGACTCCCTCAGTCGTCTCGCCAACTATTGCTCTTGCAACTATTGCTATCGCATAGCGATAAAGTAAAGCAATTATTTGGCGCTTGCATCTTATGCAATAAAGAGACAACCGTAAGGCTTCTGCCAGTTGCCGATAACTTCAACAAAACATGATAATCTTATACAACAACTTATATCTCATCACGTCTTGACCATATCACATCACAACATGCCCTGCAAAAACAAGTTAGACGTCCTCTACTTTGTTGTTGCAAGTTTTACGTGGCTGCTACTGGGCTTAGCAAGAACCGTTCTTACCTACGCATCAAAACCACAACGATAGTTCGTCAAGTTGGTGTTGTTTTAACCTTCGCAAGGACCGGGTGTAGCCACACTCGGTTCAACTAAGGTTGGAGAAACTGACACCCGCCAGCCACCTGTGTGCAAAGCACGTCGGTAGAACCAGTCTCGGGTAAGCGTACGCGTAATGGCGGTCCGGGCCGCTTCATCCAACAATACCGCCGAACCAAAGTATGACATGTTGGTAAGCAGTATGACTTGTATCGCCCACAACTCACTTCTGTTATACTCGTGCATATAACATCAACGCATAAAACCTAGGCTCGGATGCCACTGTTGGGGAACGTAGTAATTTCATGAAATATCCTACGCACACGCAAGATCATGGTGATGCATAGCAACAAGAGGGGAGAGTGTTGTCCACGTACCCTCGTAGACCGTAAGTGGAAGCGTTATGACAACGTGGTTGATGTAGTCGTACGTCTTCACGATCCGACCGATCCAAGCACTGAACTTACGGCACCTCCGAGTTCAGCACACGTTCAGCTCGATGACGATCCCCGGACTCCGATCCAGCAGGGTGTCAGGGATGAGTTCCGTCAGCACAACGGCATGGTGACGGTGATGATGTTCTACCGATGCAGGGCTTCGCCTCAGCACCGCTACGATATGACCGAGGTGGAATATGGTGGAGGGGGGCACCGCACACGGCTAAGGAACGATCACGAAGATCAACTTGTGTTTCTATGGGGTGCCCCCTGCCCCCGTATAAAAAGGAGTGGAGGAGGGGAGGGCCGGCCCTCTCTATGGCGCGCCCTAGGAGAGTCCTACTCCCACCGGGAGTAGGATTCCCCCTTTCCTAGTCCATCTAGGAGTCCTTCCAAGTAGTAGGAGTAGGAGACAAGGAAGGGGAAGAGGGAAGAGAAGGAAGGAGGGGGCGCCGCCCCTCCCCCTAGTCCAATTCGGACTAGTCAATGGGGGGGGGGGCGCGGCCTGCCTCTCCCTCTCCCCTAAAGCCCAATAAGGCCCATATACTTCTTCCCCCGTATTCCCGTAACTCCCCGGTACTCCGAAAAATACCCGAACCACTCGGAACCTTTCCGATGTCCGAATATAGTCGTCCAATATATCGATCTTTACGTCTCGACCATTTTGAGACTCCTCGTCTTGTCCCCGATCTCATCCGGGACTCCGAACTCCTTCAGTACATCAAAGCTCATAAACTCATAATATAACTGTCATCAAAACCTTAAGCGTGCGGACCCTACGGGTTCGAGAACAATGTAGACATGACCGAGACACGTCTCCGATCAATAACCAATAGCGGAACCTGGATGCTCATATTGGCTCCTACATATTCTACGAAGATCTTTATCAGTCAGACCACATAACACCATACGTTGTTCCCTTTGTCATCGGTATGTTACTTGCCTGAGATTCGATCGTCGGTATCTTAATACCTAGTTCAGTCTCGTTACCGGCAAGTCTCTTTACTCGTTCCGTAATACATCATCTCGCAACTAACTCATTAGTTGCAATGCTTGCAAGGCTTAAGTGATGTGCATTACCGAGAGGGCCCAGAGATACCTCTCCGACAATCGGAGTGACAAATCCTAATCTCGAAATACGCCAACCCAACATGTACCTTTGGAGACACCTGTATAGCTCCTTTATAATCACCCAGTTATGTTGTGACGTTTGGTAGCACACAAAGTGTTCCTCCGGTAAACCGGAGTTGCATAATCTCATAGTCATAGGAACATGTATAAGTCATGAAGAAAGCAATAGCAACATACTAAACGATCGAGTGCTAAGCTAACGGAATGGGTCAAGTCAATCACATCATTCTCCTAATGATGTGATCCCGTTAATCAAATAACAACTCTGTGTCTATAGTTAGGAAACGTAACCATCTTTGATCAATGAGCTAGTCAAGTAGAGGCATACTAGTGACACTCTGTTTGTCTATATATTCACACATGTATTATGTTTCCGGTTAATACAATTCTAGCATGAATAATAAACATTTATCATGAAATAAGGAAATAAATAATAACTTTATTATTGCCTCTAGGGCATATTTCCTTCACTTGTATAAGTCATGAAGAAAGCAATAGCAACATACTAAACGATCAAGTGCTAAGCTAATAGAATGGGTCAAGTCAATCACATCATTCTCCTAATGATGTGATCCCATTAATCAAATGAAAACACATGTCTATGGTTTGGAAACATAACCATCTTTGATTAATGAGCTAGTCAAGTAGAGGCATACTAGTGACATTAAGTTTGTCTATGTATTCACACATGTATCATGTTTCCGGTTAATACAATTCTAGCATGAATAATAAACATTTATCATGATATGAGGAAATAAATAATAACTTTATTATTGCCTCTAGGGCATATTTCCTTCACAACTAAAGTTGGAGAAACTGACACCCGCTAGCCACCTGTGTGCAAAGCACGTCGGTAGAACCAGTCTCGCGTAAGCGTACACGCACTACAAGAAATATGTCAACTTATGACCACCACTATTGGTCACTGAAAGGTCACAAATTTCCATTTATGACCTTTTTGTGACCAAAAACAGAAGGTCAAAAGCTGGCCGTCGTAAACTGACTATAGCGACCTTCTCTGTGAGAAGGTCGTGGACGTTTACGACCAAAATATTCCTACTTTGGCGTTTTGGTCACTAGCAACCTCCCCAGGCCACGTAGGCATCCAGCGTGGCAAGCTGATGTGGCACAAGATTCAGCCCGGTCCGATTCGGCATTTTACATGGGCCGAGCCCAACAATTCGGCCTATTTGGTATATTTATTTCTGTTAATTTTTTCTGCTACATGGGCCAAGCCCAACTGGTCAGCCCATCAATTTTTATGCACGTTTGGCCTTTCAAGAATATATGTACAATTTTGTGCAGCCCATTTCTGGTTTACATTCAGCCTTTTTATACATTCAAATATTAATTCAATCCTGGAGTTGGTCCAGTACTCTTTTCAGCCCATTCACATATTCATACATATGATCCACCTTTTTGACAAATTTTGCAAATAATTTCATATTTTAGCACTAAATATGTTTACATCACAGGCCATAAAGCCCTACAAAATAGTATCACTTGTTCCTATGTTGTCCTAGCTTAGAGCTCTTGTAATAGCACAATCTTTACATCGTTCATTTCACCAACATACTATCATATATACTACAAATATACTTCTGACTTCTTCACTTCCAGGCTAGAGCTCTTGTAAATTTTCGTAGAGGATGAATAAAGCAGCATGACCTTGTTGAGCAGCAGATCATCAGCATCATCCCAGGTTGGATCAGCTACATCCCCGGTCGTCGCCATGACTTGAGCAGCAATATCTCAGGTTGATAACCAGATCCTGCAGCAAGCAGCAGCTGATCCAGCATTCCTGCAATAGCAACAGCAGTTTCGATCAGCAACAGTACAACATATAGTATCAGCAACATTAACTACTCCAAATCAACAGCAACTACAGCATATCAGATCAACAACTACTGCAGCAGATCAGATCAGATCAACAACTACTACTATAGCAAGATCAAAAACAACTACTATAGCAGATAAGATCAACAACTACTACAGCAAGAACTTTTTTGCACTAAAACATTACACATCAAGAAGAGATTCTGGAAACTTTAATTGAATTCAATTAAATTTGTGCTACTGCTGCTATTATAAAACTACTGAAACTACTCATGCAACAATTAGCATGAGATACAAGCAGCACTAAGCACCAAGATTACTACACCAAGTCAAATTTAAGCTACTGAAAAATGGTGGAAGATTCATGACAAGAATAATAGTAGCAGAAGCTTCATGTGCTAAAATACTGAAGCTTCATGTGCAAAATTACTCAAGATTTATGTGCAAAATTAACTGTAGGTGCTGAAGCTATTCCCAAATTATCACAAAATTTAAGCTATCATCCTGCTGCAGAAATAGCCACCGTCCAGGCCCCCATCATCCGCCAGGCTGCCGCCAAGCTCCAGCCCCTCCAGCGACGACCACAAGGGCCTCCTGTACAACATCATGAGAACAGTCAAGGACTGCAACATCCAGGTAACAACAAAGTTCAGCATAATAAAATAGATATTATGGTCACTTGACTACAATGATTCTTCCTACTGCTGTCATTCTTAGAAGTGAAAGCTTCTGCTAGTCATTCTGTTACTTCACAGTGCCATGGCATGTCAATATATTCAATACAAACATATAGTAGTAGGTATGTAGGAGAACCTCATGCTTGACAGAGGTTTCTCTGAATTTAATGGATGACAACCCCTAGCTTACTGAATTAACAAACACACCAGCAAGCACTTAACTTGACAGGAAGGAAGGAAGGAAAATGAAGGACGGGAGATGGCATACCTCGTGTACGAGACATGTACTGCAGCTCGTGCCCGGTCCTCGTGGCTGGTGATGGAGGAGGTCGTCGGGTGCCTCATGCGTGCAGGCGACGACGACAACCTTGGTGAGCCGCCATCACCAGCGTGCATGGACCAGCCTATGCCCATCAGCCGCGCGAGGGCTTGACGACGACCTGCGTGAGGAAGGAAAAATATAGATCACTCTGTCCATTCACAAAAATAAAAAAATAGGTGGATGTCATCTCAATATTGTCGCTAGTTAAGAGCTTCAATGTTCATCAAGAATGCATGCTCATTGTTTTGCTAATTAAGAGTGCCATAGTTCACTGTCAATAAGAGCGGCTTCAAGGACACCGAAAATTAAAAACCAAGGATGGAAGTAAATTAACCCTGACTAGTGTTGAGCTGGTCGTGAAGCTGAAACTTAATTTGAAGAAAAGGAGGTCCTGGTTGGTCAATTATTGCCAGTCAGGCTGAGCATTGTGCAGCAAAAAAGCAAGCAGGAGCTAATGGCCTAGGAACTACTAGTAGCACAGCTGTAGTAGAAGATATAATTGTGCATGCTGTAAGACAGTAAGAATGAGTAATAAATAGCAAGCATAATTGTGCACTTGGTAGTGCATCGTCCTCTGTTTACCCCACCCCAGCGCACCCCAAACTAAAAATAGCAGAAACTCCAAGTCCAATATTATTATTGTTGTAGTTTCTAATGGGATTTAGCTTTTTTTATTTGAGATAACAATACATAAATCATCAGACCAGATATTGATTATATGCTTTCAATGAATGTAAACAAACCAACAAATGAATGTAAATACATATATGAAGTTTCAGTTATACTTCAAAACAAATAATTAATCTGTGTTGGCTGGGTGCACCCCTCCTGCTCCTCCTCCTCGAGCAGGACAAGGTCAGCGGATACATGGTGAGGAGAAGGCCCTCCTCTCCTCTCTGGGTGTCGTCCTGGTCGCTTGCCGGCATGGTCTACCTGCAGAGATGAGACAAGGGGTCAGGGGTTTGGAGTGGCTAAGGTTCAGGGAGCGGGGGAGGAGGAGGGAGACTCGCCAGATCGGATGGGGAGAAACTGCACAATCCCTAGCCATGGCTGCTGGCTAGGGTTTCGTTGGCGAGGAGGGAGGGAGGGAGGTTGGCGCGGCAGGCGGCTGCAGGGGGAGAGGAGGAGCCATCGGTGCTCTGCTGCTCAGCTCACCGAAGCCCGACCACGAACAGGTCGGCGGCGCGACTGGAGAGGAGACGAGCTGTAGGTGGAGGAGGACCGCGGGCTTCGGCGCGATCTTGGGGAAGGAGACC
Organism: Triticum timopheevii; assembly: GCA_963921465.1. Lineage (NCBI taxonomy): Eukaryota > Viridiplantae > Streptophyta > Magnoliopsida > Poales > Poaceae > Triticum > Triticum timopheevii. The sequence continues at coordinate 39,158,979 of OY997264.1, read as the reverse complement.
GCGGGCTCGGCGTCGCCTGGAGGTGGAGGAGCCAACGGCGGCGTGCGCGAGTGCGGGGAGGGTGGGAGCCGCTGCGGGTGCGGGGAGGGGGTGGGAAGGAGGTTGGCGGCGGAGATCTGGAAGGGGAGGAGGCGACGAGTGGCTGGGTAGGGTTTGCGAGGACGAGGAGTGGGTGCGGTGGGTTATGGATGGATGGATGGACGTGCGGTGGGTTAGGGCTAGCAATGGATGGTAGGATGTCTGCCATGTCATCGATCCGTGTCATAGATGGTTCCACCAATCAGAATCCAGCTTATGTAATTGTTTTTTTTCTTTTATATTTTTTACCCTCTTAATTCGGGTAAACACTCAACATATTGGCTTCATGTTGTATGTTTAAATGACCCAATATTGCACATACGTGTATTTTAGGATTTCAATCAATGATGATTTTGTGGTCCTCAATGGACCATTGCACACAAAAATCATTTTCCATTTTTCGCGTGCCCAAAAGGAGGTTTTTTGTGAAGGACCTCCCAAATAATTGTTGCAAAATTGGACCAAATCATTTTTATAAAATACTAGGCCATATTTAATGCATAATTGACCAAATGGTTGGGTGTAAAAACTTTTGATCCACCTCTCGTGAAAAAGACAAATTTCCGCCGATTCAGCTGGAAGCGGGTCAAATTTGAGCTGTAGTTGCCTCGTAGTTTGCTCTTTATTTTTTCCAAAAATCATTTCTAGGTACATAAGTATCTATTTAATCATAGAAACATCAAAAAAATCCAAGATTCAACAACTAGCTAGGAACGGTCATTCCCGCCATTTTGACCGCATTTTCAAACGGGCATAAAAAATTCAAAAAAATCAAAAAATTGGGAAACCTTCGCATTGTGTCATTATATGTGTCCAAGTTCCTAGGAAAAATAACAAACTTGTAATATGGCAATTATTATAAAAAAGTGTTCTCAGAAACGAGCTATCATGTGTGGAGATCAATGGCTTTCAAGCCAAATGATCAATCTTATGGCCACATTCATGGCATAGTTTGTTCAAATGATCTCATATTGTGCAAAAGGGTGCATATTGGAATGGCAAACAATGTTGCCTAAGGAAGTTTTCATTTTCTTTGGACGAAAAAACCATTTTCCATTTTTTGAGTGCCCAAAAGGAGGTTTTTTTTGTGAAGGAGCTACCAAATAATTGTTGCAAAATTGGACCAAATCATTTTTCTAAAATACTAGGACATATTTAATGCACAATTGACCAAATGGTTGGGTGTAAAAAGTTTTGATCCACCTCTCGTGAAAAAGACAAATTTCCGCCGATTCAGTTGGAAGCGGGTCAAATTTGAACTGCAGCTGCCTCATAGTTTGCTATTTATTTTTTCAAAAAAATCATTTCTAGGTACATAAGTACCTATTTAATCAGAGAAACACCAAAAAAATTCCAAGATTCAACAACTAGCTAGGAACGATCATTCCCGCCGTTTTGATTGCATTTTGAAACGGGCATAAAAAATTCAAAAAAAATCAAAAAATTGGGAAACCTTCGCATTGTGTCATTATATGTGGCCAAGTTCCCAGGAAAAATAACAAACTTGTAATACGGCAATTATTTTAAAAAAGTATTCTCAGAAACGAGCTATCACGTGTGGAGATCAATGGCTTTCAAGCCAAATGATCAATCTTATGGCCACATTCATGGCATAGTTTGTTCAAATGATCTCATATTGTGCACAAGGGTGCATATTAGAATGGCAAACAATGTTGCCTAAGGAAGTTTTCATTTTCTTTGGACGAAAAAACCATTTTCCATTTTCCGAGTGCCCGAAAGGAGGTTTTTTTAAGGAACTACCAAATAATTGTTGCCATATTTAATGCACAATTGACAAAATGGTTGGGTGTAAAAAATTTTGATCCACCTCTCATGAAAAAGACAAATTTCCGCCGATTCAGTTGGAAGCGGGTCAAATTTGAACTACAGCTGCCTCATAGTTTGCTATTTATTTTTTCCAAAAATCATTTCTAGTTACATAAGGACCTATTTAATCATAAATACATGGTTTGGTGGCGATACATCGAGGTTTGGGCGGTGGCCGAGGGCCTCAACTCTAGAGCGCGTAAACTCGCATGCCCGTCGCGTGGTCACCGCGTGACCGTAATGTTGCCATGTGTTCTGGGCGGCTTAGGCATGTCTAGTGGTTTGGGCACTCCCCAGGTTGGTGCTAGGAAGAAAATTACAACATAAGATACTCACGAGAAGACCGATCGATGCTCAAACATGAATTAGCAGCCAAGTGTTTGATTAGCAGTACGGGAAATGCACATGGCCAATGGGCGTGAGTTTTGGCTGAGGATGATCATCTACTAAGGAGAATGTCTTCACAAATTTTTAGCTCAAAAGGAGGATCCTAGGTGGTACTTGCTTTGCAAAGTACCACGCTGGACAAAAATATGAATGTTGAAGCTGGGCTCAAAATAATGAATGGATTGAGCTGAAATTTTGTGGAGGATGGTTATTTGGGCATAGAGAAGCATTGTAGAAAATTGATACCATTTGGACATGCCAAAGTAGTACTTCCTTCACAATGCTCTTCTACGGACAGAAACTTGGGAAAACTAGTGAGACAGATTGGATGAATGAAATGAGCTCAAAATTGGTGTAGGTAAGTTACTTAGGTATGGTCATGCGCTGGTCAATTTTCAGATCATTTGGGTAAGCCTAGCTAGTACTTACTTCACAAAGCTTCTCTCGAGGTAGAAACTTTGGAAATTTCCCGAGAAAGATTTACTAGGAAAATTGAGCTGAATATTATCATGTGGCAATGATTTGGGTATGGAAGAGTGCTCGAAAAGTTTGAGGGTAATAGGAGGGGTTTATATAACACTTGCTTTGCAACGTGCCCATTTGGCCATAAAATATAAATTGAACCTGTATGACATGCTGAACCAAAGTATGACATGCTGGTAAGTAGTATGACTTGTATCACCCACAACTCACTTGTGTTCTACTCGTGCATATAACATCAACGCATAAAACCTGGCTCTAATACCACTGTTGGGGAACGTAGTAATTTCAAAAAAATTCCGCACACGCAAGATCATGGTGATGCATAGCAACGAGCGGGGAGAGTGTGTCTACGTACCCTCGTAGACCGTAAGCGGAAGCGTTATGACAATGCGGTTGATGTAGTCGTACGTCTTCACGATCCGATCGATCCAAGTACCGAACGTACGGCACCTCCGAGTTCAGCACACGTTCAGCTCGATGACGTCCCTCGAACTCCGATCCAGCCGAGTGTTGAGGGAGAGTTTCGTCAGCACAATGGCGTGGTGACGATGATGATGTTCTACCGACGCAGGGCTTCTCCTAAGCACCGCTACGATATTATCGAGGTGGATTATGGTGGAGGGGGCACCGCACACGGCTAAAAGATCAATGAACAATTGTTGTGTCTCTAGGGTGCCCCCTGCCCCTGTATATAAAGGAGAAAGGGGGGAGGTGCGGCCGGCCCGGAGGAGGCGCGCCAGGAGGAGTCCTACTCCCACCGGGAGTACAAATTTCTCCCTTCCTTGTTGGATTAGGAGAAGGAGGGAAGGAGGAGAGAGAGGGGAAGGAAACGGGGAGCCCCCCCTCCTTGTCCTATTCTGACTAGAGGGGGAGGGGCGCGCGGCCTGCCCTGGCCGCCCCTCCTCTTCTCCACTAAGGCCCACTATGGCCCATTAAAACCCCGAGAGGTTCCGGTAACCCCTCCGGTACTCTGGTAAAATCCGATTTCACCCGGAAGACTTCCGATATCCAAATATAGGCTTCCAATATATCAATCTTCATGTCTCGACCATTTTGAGACTCCTCTTCATGTCTGTGATCACATCCGGGACTCCGAACAACCTTCGGTGCATCAAAACTCATAAACTCATAATATAACCGTCATCGAAACTTTAAGCGTGCGGACCCTACGGGTTCGAGAACTATGTAGACATGACCGAGACACGTCTCTGGTCAATAACCAATAGCGGAACCTGGATGCTCATATTGGCTCCCACATATTCTACGAAGATCTCTATAGGTCAGACCGCATAACAACATACGTTGTTCCCTTTGTCATCGGTATGTTACTTGCCCAAGATTGGATTGTCGGTATCTCAATACCTAGCTCAATCTCGTTACTGAAAAGTCTCTTTACTCGTTCCGTAATACATCATCCCACAACTAACTCATTAGTTGCAATGCTTGCAAGGCTTATGTGATGTGCATTACCGAGTGGGCCTAGAGATACCTCTCCGACAATCGGAGTGACAAATCCTAATCTTGAAATACGCCAACCCAACAAGTACCTTTGGAGACACATGTAGAGCACCTTTATAATCACCCAGTTACATTGTGATGTTTGGTAGCACGCAAAGTGTTCCTCCGGTAAACAGGAGTTGCATAACCTCATAGTCATAGGAACATGTATAAGTCATGAAGAAAGCAATAGCAACATACTAAATGATCATGTGCTAAGCTAATGGAATGGGTCAAGTCAATCACATCTTTCTCTAATGATGTGATCCTGTTAATCAAATGACAACTCATGTCTATGGCTAGGAAACATAACTATTTTTTATCAGAGAGCTAGTCAAGTAGAGGCATACTAGTGACACTTTGTTTGTCTATGTATTCACACATGTATCAAGTTTCCGGTTAATACAATTCTAGCATGAATAATAAACATTTATCATGAAATAAGGAAATAAATAATAACTTTATTATTGTCTCTAGGGCATATTTCCTTCACCGTGGCAACCAGGGCGCGCTGGAGCGCAGTCTCAGCGGCGTCGATCTCGGCGGAGCGGGGGAGGAAGCACGTCGCGGTGGCGGGACGGAGGGAGGGGTGGCCAGAGATAATGGTGGGCGTGCCCAAGGAGGATGTCGCCGCAGTAGAGGACGACGATGAGGGCCGTGGGGACGGCGCCGCGAACGAGGGCGAGGACGAGTGCTGTGAAGGTGGAGCCGCGCCCGAGGACGACGACGAGGGGTGCGGGGAAGAAACAGGGACGGGGACGGTGAGCCCCGCCCGGAGGACAGGGGGAGGCCGGAACCGTCCGAGCCAGGCGTCGGGGAGGGGGGCACGGCGTGCGGCCGCTTGGCCGGACCAGGACCGGGGAGGGAGGCACGGGGCACGGTGCAAGTGCGTGCCTTGTGCCCGAAGAACCTACACCGCCGGTAGCGGATGTCCTTGCGGCACTCCACGAGCGGGTGGCCAGGGGAGAGACAGCGGGTGCACTCGCCGCTAGCCGTGGCCGGGCAGCGGGGGCGCATCGGGGTGGCGCGGACGGGGACGAGGCTGTCGCGGACGTTTTCGGCGTTGGTCTCGGGCCGCCTGCCATGGTTCCTCATGCGGCGGGGTGACGGGTGGACCTCCGACCGCGGCCCGGGCCGACGAGGCGGAGCAGGGTCAACCTGGAGGTCGCCGGCGGAAGGGGCGGGGGAGGCAAGGAGGGCGTCGCGGTAGAAGGACGCCACGGAGCCACATCCAGCAGAGGAGCGACTAGAGGCCAACCAGCGCGGCACCGGGTGCCGGCCGCAAGGGGAAGGAGGGGAGATGTCCATCGGAGGGGGGTGCCGGGGCCGGGGAGGCGGCCGGCGAGAGGCGGTGGGTCGCCGCCGTGGCCGGAGTGGCCACCGGCGTGGCTAGGGGCTAGGAGCGGCTAGCGCGGCTAGGGGCTAGGGAAGTTAGTCAGCCTCTCCATGTCTTCACAAGAAGGAACAACTGTATGAGGTAACTCTGTAAAAGCTATATATTTCTGTACGTACACATGCCTCAGACATTTCTTTGAAATCAAAGGCCACCACCAAGTAGCAGGATGCCGGAGAGTAGTATATAACGTAGACATTGTATGGCACCATCATGGGACGTGGAGTATCTGCTCCTGAGCTCAAATGCTCCCTCATGAACAGTAAAATGAAAAATGAAAAAAAAGAAATATGAAAACAATTTGATGAAAACCAAGAAACAAATAAATAAAATAAGAACAAAAAGCAAAAAAAAACTAACCAAAACTGAGAAGGGGGCAAATAAAAACCAAGAAAAACCAGAAAAAGAGGTAAAAACCAAGAAAGAAATGAAGAAAGCAGAAGAAAAACAAAAAAAACGAGTGAAAAAAAAAACAAAGGAAACAGAAAAACCGGATAATTTTGTGATTTTTTTTAAATTTAGATGATTTTTTGAAATTTGGGTTTTTGATATCTTGATCTTCTTTTAAAGAAGTAAAAAACAACAAAGAAACAAAAAAGAATAGCTGAATGAAAAACAAAATGGGGCACCACGCCACGCATATGGGCCGACCCACAAGCACGCATCGGGGAGCAGGGGTGTTCATCACCCTAGCGTTGCATGCCCCGCACATCGGCTCGCTATTTTTTCTTTCTTTCAGTTTTTTGTGAAAATAAGTTCGGCAATACCTATTAACGTGGGATCTAGTTTCAAAGATTTCGGGGTGATAAATTCAACAGTGAAAATGGTTCGGGATATGGGTGCACAATTTAAGAGATAATAAAACGTTTTGAATAAACGAATGTATGAAAAAAAAAAGAGAAAGCTTTCAAGATGGGACAAGTGACGCACATGTAGTTCGCCAATTGTCAACCTATGAAAAGGTGGGACTGACATTTGCAAGGGTACCCCTTAACTATTGATTTCGCTTATACATAGGGGCACCCCATGGTTCATCGACCAGAAACCACACCGCTTAGCGCAAGAGATAGTTGGCGCCCCTATGTCTCATAGCGTGACGTAGGGAAGCTCCGCGTTAGGGGAGCGCCAGATAGCCCGGCCCAGGCACGGGAGGCCATGGCCTAATTTCCTTCTATCTTTATCACGTTTTTTTCATTTTCTCTTTTACTTCTAAATATTCAAGACAAATATATTACAAAAACATTTGAAAAAAATGTGAACCAAGCATTTGAAATTTTTAAATGTGTACTGAGAAAATGTTTCTCATGTGTAAAAAAATATAAAATGTGTGTAAAAAAATTTATCATGTTTAAAAAATGTTGATCACGCATTTGAAAAATGCTAAACAAATATTCGAAAAATGTTAATGAAGCATTAAAAAAACGTTAAATGTGTATAGAAAAAATGTTGACCATATATTATAAAAATATCAATCTTGTATTGTATTAAAAAATGTTAATCAAATATTTAAAAATAGTAAATGTATTCGCTCTGTAAACTAATATAAGAGAGTTTAGATAACTAAAATAGTGATCTAAACACTCTTATATTAGCTTACGGAGGAAGTTTATGGGAAAAATGTTGATCATGTATTAAAAAATATTGTGTTTGGAAAAATCGCATTTGGAAAATGTTAAATGTGTATAGAGAAAATGTAGACCATGTATTAGAAATGTTAACTTTGTATTTCAAAACTGTTAATTAAGCATTTAAAAAATATTTAGAATAAGTATAGGAAAAATGTTAACCACGTAATAAAAAAATGTTCAAAATTTGTATAGAAAAAAATATTGGCCATGTTTTCAAAACATGTTAATCATGTATTTGAAAAATATTAATCAAGCATTTAAAAAATCTTCAAAATGTGTATAGAAAGATGTTGTCCTTGTATTAAAAAAATGTTAAATTTGTATTTAGTAAATGTTAAATGGGTATTAGAAAAATGACCTGCACATATACAAAAAGTATTGATTGAAAACCAAAAGAAATAAAGAAATATGAAGATAATTTCATAAAAACCAAGAAAGAAACAAAGAAAACTGACAACGATAAGCAAAACCAATCATAACCGAGAAGGGTACAAATAAAAACCAAGAAAAATAAAAAAGGTGAAAACCAAGAAAGAAACGAAGAAAGCAGAAGAAAAACAATAAAAAACCAAGAAAGAGTGAAAAAACAAAGGAAAAAAGAAATAAAACCAATGAAAATGAGAAAGAAATAAAAAGAACTGGTGAAAAAACAAAGAAAACCCAAAAACTCTTTGAAGAAACAAAAAAAATTGAAAAAGATAACCTAGCGAATGAACGAAGGAAAGAAGCGAACTTGATCGAAACCAGCAAATGATAAAAAAAAAAGAGGCAAAAATAGGCCAGCCCAGTAGCTACAAACTAGGGATAAAATCTTCAGCAAGAATGTATGTTAGTCTCGCTATAAGCGAGATATAACATCTGCGAGATATTGCACGGCGTCGGACGTGTCTGCAAAATAGGTTCTTCCCCTCGTTGGCATTTCTAGACGTTTCTAGATCGCTACAATATTTCCACCATAAACTAATCTTCTAGAAAAAGCTTCAAGAACAAGTTTTTTTTTAGAAAAGGAGGAATGACCCCCGGCCTCTGCATTTGGGTGATGCATGCGGTCATATTATTTATTATTCACAAGGATCTTACAAAGTAATACAACAGTAAGCCCGAGGCCACCATCTAGATGACACCTGTCGCTACTCCTACCACCTTGATGAAGGCGTGCCGAATGTCCGGGCCAAATACCAAACAGACATCGCCCGAAAGCATAACATATAACGCCGGATGTCCCATCCAAGCCATATAGGCGGGACTGGGTAACACTCGGGTCCGACGCACTCTCAGTGAGTACCACACGCACACGCTGCAAAGGGCCTTCACCTTCATCTTCCCTCGATCCATCCTCAAAGCATGTACTGACGCATCGACCTTGTCAGGCCTCTCTGCCATCGACGCCACCACGATGCCAGACAACGTCGACCTCCTGCGCGTGTCCCTCGCCACACATCTGACGCCAAGCCTCCACTGCTCCATGCCGTCGAGAACCGCCGACATGAATATATAGAAAGAAACACTGCTCCACCACAGCTGCCATCCGCTGGTCCCTCGAGCCCGAGTGCATCTCCAAGAATGCCGCCCCCAAGGGGGTAACGACACATGAATGCCGCCGTCATCCGATCAACTGATCTAGGGTTTCCCCCGGAGGTATTGGGTGGGGTTGGGAGCTTCACCTCGATGATGCCTTCAAGAAGGAAACGATGATAAGAGCATCGTCATCACCGACTCCGGCCAATGACCGAAGACCAAGTTTTCACCCGGATCCATTCCAAGAAATCCACCCGACAACCTGTGCACTGTCTCGACCGCCTTCAAAGCCCCAGATCTAGCCTCCTAGATCCGGCGACCAACCGCGACAGTAGTGCCACCGTAGGAGCCCTCGCGCACCAGCCACTGCCTGAATGAGCCACCACTGATTAAGTAAAAGAGAAAAGGCAGTTTCACTTTTCATTTACTGATTTACTCATTCATATTGCTGCGTTGCATTGATAGATTGACTAATGAAACCAAGTCAGAGCACGCAGCCGCGGACGCTTGCATTTACACACAGACCGTAAAAGGATGTGCACAGTCGATTGGGCCCAGCCCAGCCCCGCACTGTATGTTCTGTAGAGTTCTAGGCCGAACAGGTCATTCCAGCCCAGTGAAGCTCCGTTCATTGAACTCTTCCTCTGTAAAAAAGAATACTCTTCCTCTGTTTTTCCTGTTCTTCATGAGAGCGCTGTTTTTCCTTTTGGCAAGTACACTTCCTCTGTTTTGAAGGAATCATCACTAGCTAGTTGCAGAAGTTGTCCAATTCCTCATGTCAAGACATAGTTAGCGGTAATTATCTGCCATAGTTATTGAGTTTGATGGTACCAAACTCCCTCAATGTAGCTCACCCGCACAAAATTAAGTGACACAGCAGAAAAACTTCGTGAAGATGCCATCGAGAAGAAAATTTTGGCCTCTCTGAAGATACTCGTAAATATTTCTAAAAGCGAAACAATGTGTGCAACGAGAGGGAGTACTATAGTGTCAAAACACGTCTTACATTATGGGACGAAGAGAATACTATATAATTAATTCCTGCTCTCTGCCCAGTTGCGTTTATGTGCCAAGTGTGCTCACAGATCCATATTTAAGCCCATCAATTAAACCACGGAAAAGCTACACGTACGGGGAGTTTACAGGCTTTTACGGGGTCGATCTAATGTGGCGTTTTATGAAGGAGCCTGTAAGAGCCTATAAAAGGCCGTATGTCTAGCATTTTTTTATCAAACCACACCCCTAATTTTTATGTCCACTTTTCACTGCACGAGCCAAAATATAGGCTGATATGATATCGTTTCAGATGTGCTCATGGATCATCCTGCCAACTAATTTGCATTGATATCCCTTCAGCAATCCGGAGCTGCCTGGCGTTCTTGGGGGCATATGTTCCCGACTGTATTCAGGTCCGGGGCTAAAGCTGTTGAATAAGAAGCAATCCTCGATAATTTCCCATGCAGCCGCAACACGTTCCCTCTTCCCTTTGCTTGTTCGCTGCCAAGAATGAGGTTCAGTCCTGTGTGATCCAGGTGCCAGCCTCGTGCGAATCTATGGATATGTAGAAATCGATGAGTTCTCTGAATCTCTTGAAGAAACTTTAAACGGCAGGAGGTGAAGGAAATGCACTTTCCCCACGGCGCTGATCAACTGAAAAAGGAGACAACTCGCTTTTACGTGATAAAAAAACGCACGCATGTTAACTTCGTGTTCAGGTCGAGAGAGGCCGTTTCATGTCACCTCGTCCAGATTTTGCGATGGCAGAGCTTTAGATGAATTCAAAGTGCAGGAGTGATAATGTTTTTTCTTCTTACATCTGCCTAAGACATGTAAACCACAAACACATGGACTAGCTAAGCAATTACAGAAAATTGAAATGTAGGCCCAACCGGATTGGCCTCGTTGAGACGGCAAATGTGTACCTAACTCAGATAGGAATGTTCTTTAAATGCATACTATTGCAGAGTTACGGTAGTGTAATACTTCGTACTAACCATATAAATCACACTAATATGACTTCGTCTCATTATCTAAAATAACTTAGAATATCTTCAAGCATGCAACTGTTATGATAAATAGCTCAACTGAAATTTGGCATGTTCATGTGATGCGGCTACCTTCGTTTATTTAACATTGTTGTCATGCAGGACATGAGATTAGAATTCCATAAGGGTGAACAGTGTGGAACATCATTGCTGCTAGTATAAAAGGGTCCTTTACTTGACACATGTTGAAGGGACTAAATTATATTCGGCCTACGCGATGAGATGATTATACGATTGAAAGGAGTTACCCACATAATTTAGATGAGGCATTAGAAGAATACTGAAGGGATGGGCCTAGAGGAGTTCCAGCAGGAGAGGATTGGCGAGTAGAGGAGCAGAGCTGACCGGCAAGAGGAATGCCAGTGAGACAAACAAGTTTCTGCTGCTCGTCGTCCTCCGGCGCTGGTCCGCCTTGCCTCAGCTTGCGACAACGAAAAGCGCGATGAGATCTAGCCCCGCAGGACTGAGTGCTCCAGTCAAGCACACACGTCACCGACCACCCAGCTAGCTGCTCCTGCAACTTGTGGAATTCACCAATGATCCAGCCACCGTCGTGCAAACCTACGTACACCTAGGAATTGCTGTGTTTTCTGAATCTGTTGATGGAACTTTGAACATCAAGAGGTGAAGGAAATGCAGTTTCCTCACGGTGTTGATCAAGTGAAAGAGGAAACAGATCACTTTTATGTTTATGCAGTTTCATGCATGTACTGGTGATAACTCTAGTCTAGCAATAAAAACGTACGCACGTTGACTGCCGTTGTCATGTTCTCGTCGAGAGACTCCTAACTCCCGTGCAGCCTATCGCCTGGCCATGGAGGTGCATGCGGTGGACACCATCGCTCTCGCTATTTGGCGCAGCCACGCTCTCCTTGCCTTCCATCTATTGCCGCCATCGCCGTGCTATGGAACATTTGGAAACTCTGCAACTCCAAGGTGTACCGTGATCACCCTCTGTTGCCGCCTTGCCGGTGGCCATCGTTCGCAACATTGCGGCCGACATCCTGTTTTGGAGGCAGCATTGCTCTCTCTCTCGATCTGCAAATAGATCCTGGAAGCGTGGGTTCCATGTTTTGTCACTTTGGCTTAGCTTGTTATCTGAATGGACTCTCTGCTCACCGGCGATCGCACACGGTTAGAGCATCTCCAGCCGTTCGGCCCCCCAGGACGCTAAAAAAGAGCCGCCTGGGGCCAAACCGGCGTTTGCTTGGTGCCTGGGGGTGATTGTGTTCGCGGTCGATGCCCCCAGGTCGCTGCCAAAATCGCGCGAACTCGGCGATATTTCATAGAAATTTAAACAGACTCGGTGATCTGGCACAAACTCGGCGATATTTCATAGAAATTTGTACAAAAAGCAAATAAACATGCAAACTACTCCTAGATTACGCCGCTGCCCGCCATCTACATGCCGAGCAGCTTGTAGAAACGGGTATAGTCGCCGCCGCCGCCGTCGTCGTCGTCGCGCGCCCCGCAGGAGCCGCCGTCATCCCTACTGCACCCCTGGCCAGGGTCGCCGACGCGCGGTGGGGGGTTGGATGGCCCGGCCTCGCCCTCCTCGTCACTGTCGAGGACGATGACGCCGTCCTCCTCGTGTCGGCGGTTCCGGACCTGGAGCTCCGCGTATGCCCGGCGCTGGAGGAGCACCTGCTCGCCGACGTAGTCCTTCCTCGCCCACTTGAGGGCGGCCTCGTCGTCGGGGGCAACCATGTCTGCATGCTCCGACTTCACGGGGAGCAGCCCCGGCTCAGGTTTCGACCGGACCAGGCGGAGGGAGCGCGAGGAGGGGCGGGTGCCCTCGTTGATGACGAGGGCGCCCCTGCGGGTGCGGCGCCGAAGCGGCGTCTCCTCCGGCTCCGTCTTGACGGGGCGGAGCGCCAGCGAGCCGGAGGAGAGGGAGCCGGAGCCCGACGAGGAGGACGTCCCCGGCTCCATTCGCCGCGGCGTCCAGGAGCTGCCACGGCGGCAAGAGAACGACGGGCGCGGCGGGTACTCGAGGCGCGGCGTGTTGCCAGTCTCGATGTGGTCGAGGACGGTCTCGAGGGTGCGGCCAGGCACGCCCCAACACTCGCGCCGCCCGTCGCAGTTGAGGCATCCGCGGGGGATGATGCCGTTGGCGGAGGCGATCTGGTCTTCGCGGCGGCGCTCGAAGTACATCATCCACAGCGTGTGGCTGTCGGCGGCGTACCTCGGCTCGTTCCGCTGCGCCTCTGTCAGCGACGAGCGGATGCGGGCAATCTCGGCCCGCCGTGCAGCCCCTTCGGGCACCGATGGCACCGCCGGCGCTCAACTTCCATGACCCCGGCACCCGCATGTCCGAGGGCGCCGGGTAGTCGGCCTCGTAGAGGAGGCGCGCCTCCTCCTCGTGGAGATGGCGGCAGCGAAGCCATTCGCCGGGATACCTCTCAGCCATTACTCGTCGGCGGGGAAGATGGGGGAGTGTTGCTTTGTGTGGCACTACGAGGCGTGGTGTGGCGACTATGGCGTTCACCGCCGGGGAGATCGACTTTTATAGCCGATGCGGGGTGGTGAGAGCCTGCATGCCGGGCGACGCGTGGCGGGAGCGGGCGGGACGTGCGTCGGTTGCTCCTTCACTGCGCCACCCGTGAGGCATCAATGGAGGCTGGCCAGTGCAGCAGCGCGACAGCCTTGGCATTGATTCCCGTGGGAACCGAGGCGATGAGGATGACGAAGCGGCGTCTCGCTGACTCGGCGGGCCCATCCCCGTTCGCGCCAAAACTGCGTCCCCCGGTGCCCCAGGCGCCCCCCAGCGCGCCGAGTTCGGCATGGGTCCGCCGGCGCCAGTTTCGGCCCAAACAGGCGAAAACCGGGTTCCTGGGAGGGGGGGGGGGCAACTGGGCTGTTTTTTGGGCGCCGGCGGCAAAAAACACCTGGGAAGGGCCTGTTGGGGACGCGGCTGGAGATGCTCTTAGGGAAGGAGGATTTTTTGTCCAAAAGGACCATCTACTGAGTCGAATTGTCAAAAAAGACTACATCTGAATTTTTTTTGACAAAAGAGACCAGTTAGGCCGTGACGGCAGGCGTGTCAGCCGACACGTGGCACCAGCTGCCATGGGATGAGGCGGCGGGACCTGCCGCCGCTATAGCATGCGGCAGCCCTGGAATTACCGGAAACCGGGCGAGACCAGCTGCTGCAACGGAATTGGATTTGCTGGTGGGCCCTGCCGCCACGCAGCGTGGTGGCAAGTCTCCGGTAGCAGCAGCTCGGCTGTGTCGTTCTGCTCTCTGTTTTACTTTTTTTTACAAAGGCTCTCTGTTTTACTTGGTTTAGCAAGTGTGAAAATATGCAAGTTTGACTGAAATTTAAATCAATTTGAAGACCGATTTTGAAGATGTTGCAGTTGAAGAAAAGATAGATCCAGATGAGATCTATCCATTTTTATGTTTTTCGCTTACATGCATGATGGTCTTGTACTTTCCAAATGCTACAAAACACTCCCCAAACTTATTATCACATGCCTAATACAGCGGAGAATACAAAGTTACGACAAATTATACAGTACGAAACCATCGTGCATGTGAGCGAAAAACACAAAAATGATACATCTTACCTTGATCTATCTTTTCTTCAACTACATCATCTTCAAAATCGACCTTTAAATTGATTCAAATCTCAGTCAAACGTTAGGGTTTCTGCCTCCCGCCATCGCCGCCGCAGGTCCGCCTCCTCTCCGGTGGCCCTAGGGCCATGGGGGGGCGGTGGATCTCGGCAAGGGCCGGCGGGAGAGCTCCGTTTTTAGTCGTTTTTTTTAGTTTTGCTAGGGTTTGTGTCCTGCTCAGGAAGACGAGACGGCGGCGGCTCCCTGAAGATGGAATAAAGGTCTCCCCGCCTAGTCCCCATTCCGGCGGCGCGTCTAGCACTGTTGGTGGGCGTGTGGAGGCGTTTCTCCGGCGGATCTATCTTTGGTGGATTTGCTCGGATCTCGTCGTTGTTCGTCTACGTTCGCGTGTCTTCGGATTGGATCTTTCTCATCTACGTTATTCTTCATCCGCGGCGGTTGCTGTTCTGGTGCGCTGGTCCTACGGGGCCTCACGACGACTTCTCGAATGTCTACTACAACAAGTTGCGCCCGACTCCGGCGATGGAGGGGCGATGACGGCGGCGCGCCTTCGGCTCGCTTCAGTGCTGGTAGTCGTTGCTAGGTGGTCTATGGATGTGGATGTAATTTTTATTATTTCTGGTATTCGTTTTACTGCCATGATTGAAGATGAATAGATCAAAAATTTTCTCGCAAAAAAAAGCTAACAACACAGGAAGAACAAATAATAGAACGAGAGAGCTGGCTGCTGCTGCTGCAGACCTGCCGCCATGGTGTGTAGCGGCAGGGCCCATCAACCACAGGCTGTTCCGTTCCAGGCTTCCAGCAGCAGACCTCGACGGATTTCAGTAATTTCAGGGCTGCCGCCTGGTGTTGTGGCGGCAGGTCCCGCCACCTCCCCCTGTGGCGGCAGGTGCCACGTGTTGACTGGCGTGTCTGCCGCTACGTCTTAGCTGGTCTCTTTTGTCAAAAAAATTCAGAGGTAGTCTTTTTTGTTAATTTGACTCGACAGATGGTCCTTTTGGACAGAAAATTGGGAAGGAAAGGATCAACACCGAAGATTTGATGGCGCACAAACACCTCCCCGCGCTGATGGCTTTGTTGTATTTTCTCACGAGCACGAACTCGACACCCCACAACAACTACACAGGAAGGGAGGGGCTTTATACGCGCGCGCAGACGCGCCACGCCGTGCTCAAGATGCGCTCCACTCGCGCGCTCGCCATGATCCACGCTCCACAGCTCACGTGCTCGTAGGCGCTCGGACGCGATCGACATAGCCTGGTCCAGCGCACAGATCCGGCTATGTCACCAACTAACTCACGCACGCACACACGCACGGACTCTACCCAGACACTACCTGGACATGCCCCAGATAATGGCCAGATATGCCCCATACACGCACACACGCCCGCTACAGACTCGACCTGGGCGCGCTCACGCCGGTCGCCACCGCAAGGGCATTGGCTTATTATGCCAACAATCACCCCCTAAGCCATGACCTACAGCAGGGTCGGCCCGTCATCATGGATGTCAGCGAGAAGAGCCTTCTTCCCCTCCGCCTTCTTCGGCTTCTGGCAGACGCGGGAGAAATGCCCGCGCACGCCGCAGTTGTAAGACCGGTCGCGACGCCTCCCTCCACCCGATACCGTGCTGCCGCGGCCGCCGCCGCGCTGACGTCGCCATGCCTCCCACTAAGCCTCCGTGAGCATCAACTGGTCATCAGCCCGCTCGCCACCGGTCTGCATGCGCCGGCGCGACCTTTCGCTGGATGCCTTCAGCTGGCTTAGGGCCTCCTCGAACAAATCTTCTCCACGTCACAGAACTGCTCTATTCCGGAGAGGGCGGAGCACAGGCGGCCAGGAACGGAGTCCAATAGTTACTTCACCATTGCCGTGTTGTCCAGCGTCGACCCTAGCCCAGTATAGCACGCCGCCATGCTGCAAATCTTCCTGGCGAACGCGTCCAGTGACTCGCCGTCCACCATGGGTAGCCGCTCCTACTTGCCGTGGAGGGTGGACAGCCACGCCGCCCTGACCCGATCAACTCCGACGAAGCATGCCTTCAGGCTGGCCCACACCTCCGCTACCGTCTTCTTCGTCGAGGCCTGCACCAAAATATCTTCGCCGATGACGTCGTTGCCGATGCTCAAGCCGGAGAACTACACGGTGTGGGCCAAACAGCTGCGCCTCCGATCAGCTCCGACAAAGCGTGTCTTCAGGCTGGCCCACACCTCCGCCGCCGTCTTCGTCAAGACCTGCATCAAAATATCTCCAGAGAGCACGCCAAAAAACTGCACCCTCACCGCCTTGTTCTTCTTGTCGTCGATCGTCGTGTCGTCCGCCGGCAACCCCACCTTCCAAAGACTCTGGGTGTCGAGGATGACCTCTTCGTTGATCGCCGACACCGTGTAGTTCTCCGGCTTGAGCATCGGCAACGAGAACGATACCGTGCTCCCTCTGGCTCCGTGCAGAACAATCGCCATGGCCGCCGGTCAGGACCGCCCCGAGGCTCTGGTACCAAATGTTATCTCAATGGACTCTCTGCTCACCGGCGATCGCAGCGGACACGGTTAGATAAGGAGAGGATTAACAAAGAAAATTTGGTGGCGCACACTTCGCCGTGCTGACTGCTTTTCTGTATTTTCTTCTCACGAGCTCGAACTCGACACCTCACAACAACTACATAAGAGGGGAGGGGTTTTATACCCGTGCGCACAGACACACCACGTCGCGCCCCACTCGCACGCTCGCCACTATCCGTGCTCCACGGCTCACGCGCCCGCCGTGCTCTGACACGATCGACGCGGTCGGGTCCAGCGCACAGACACGGTCACCCCTTCGGCTATGTCGCCAACTAACTCAGCACGCACGCACAGACTCTGCCCAGACACTACCTGGACATGCCCCATAGATGGCCCAGATAATGGTCAGATATGTCTCATACACGCGCATCCGCCACGAACTCGACCTGGGCGCACTCACACCGGTGGCCACCGCACTGGGATGACTTCTTACGCCAACATAGCTTTCTCTCTAGCTAGCCCCTCGTTGTATTTTGGGTCTTTTCCCTAGTGTGACTCAACGATCGGCCCAGTCTTGGCTGCATCATGTGCCTTTTAGACTTATTTTTCATGCCCTGTAACCTACTGTTTTGCCTCTTTGCTCAAAGAAATGTTCAGGTGGATGGTTTGTTGTTCCCCGTGACCATTAAAAAAACATTTGATTTAACTGCATGATGTATATTGTCATCAGGCATAACATAATTCAGGTCAGAGAGGGGAACTGCATGCCTAACACATGTACACCTCAAAACTGACCCAAACACACTTCACCTGCTGCAACCACATGCACCATTTTTTTTCTAGGCAATTACTGAAAATAGATATGTACGCCCAACTTGATTTTCCATGTTGAGACGGCAAATATGTACCTAATTCAGATAGAAATGTTCGTTTAGATGCATACTATTGCAGAGTTCCGGTAGTAAAAAGCACTTACCCGTTTTGATCTTTACAGGAATCAGCTCACAGTGCCACATCTTCTGTTAACATCCATTGAAAACATCGAAAGGTTCAAGGGCGAGTCATCTTTGTTTTTTCTTCTTTTTTGAGTTGAGTTGTCTTTGTTACTGAATTCTTATTTTTTGAGTCGAGTTGTCTTTGTTACTGGAATACTGCACAGGCATTCCGTAAGGTGAAAGTATTACCGCGTATAACCGTTAAAACTTGTGCAGTGTATAACAGGTACACGTGGTTCAGGAGGAAAAGGTGCAAAAATGGAGCCTACTTCCCTCTTTGGCATTGGAGTTAAAAGTGTCATTGAGGTGGATGTTGGTTTCACTCCGGCGGCAGACAGAGCCAGAAATAGTTGTGTTGTCGATCGATGGTCCAAGGCAGAATATTGGCCGTCTCTACGGACACACACACACACACACACACACACACACACACACACACACACACACACACACACACACATACACGATGCATGCTAGAGATGAGATATTAGAAGAATAATAAAAAGAGGATTTTTAATGTGCCGTGGTACTTTGGAGTTTTGGTCCCTGGAAATCTGAACTGAACTGCACAACGACTCTTCCAATGCTTAAGCAGCACCTTCCTCCATCTTGCGGAGTTCGAGCACCTTGGCCCTCGGTGTATGTAGAGGGAAATCCCCACTTCAGGAACCTGAAAGTATATTGTGATCAACAAAGCCAAAATAATGAAGCTTATCAAATCGCATACTAAAGTCTAGTGTTTGGAAGAGAAGATGGTGCGAGGCGATCGTGGTGGCGACCACGGAGCCGACCGCGGTGCTGATCGCGTCGACAAGTTTCTGCCGGCGGCGCCTTCCCTTCGCGGTGGGAGTCGTTTTGTGATGTACCACGATCAAACTCCCGAATTTACTCAGATCATAAAGTTCCTCTTGATAATTTGGGGATTTCAGAGGGAGATACAGGTTGGGGAATGGAGAAAGAGACTTGGAGAAGAGGTAAGACAGAGAAGGGACAGGGGAGACGAGGCACAAGTCAATTCCTAGCTGCCCATCTGTTCTGGCATCGCCTACTAATATACCCATTCACTCTTCTCGCCTGGACCTCCAGCCTTCTCGACTGGACTGCGGCCCACTCGACTTCCGGCCCATGAGCTTGCACTTGCTTCTGAATTACGCGCCCTTGACGTCCCTACATCTGTCTTGCTTGTCGATACTGTCAGCATCTGCGTAGCACTGCTGACAATGCCGCCCTCTTGAGCATCAGCTTGTCCCCATGCTGGTGCATCTGGGAACCTACTCTTAAGCACATCATAGTCCTCCCAAGTCGCCGCTTCTTCCGATAATCCAGACCACTTTACCAACACCTGCACTTGAACCTTGTTGTTTTTCTTAACCATCTTGCGATCCAGCAAAACCTCTGGCACCACTTGAGCCACAGATAAATCCACCATCGACGGTAACTGCGAGAAGACCGGTGTATGATCTGGTTTATGCTCTTTCAGTTGAGACACATGGAACACAGGATGAATGAGAGCCTCTGAAGGTAACTGCAGTTTGTAAGCTGCTGGTCCGATGCGCTCTAACACCGAAAAGGGTCCATAATACTTGTAGGCTAACTTAGCACATGGACGGTTGACAACTGAATGTTGAGCATAGGGTTGAAGCTTAAGAAACACCTCATCTCCCACTTCAAATGAGCGCTCAGTTCTGTGTTGATCTGCATAAGCCTTAATCTTTGCTTGAGCCTTCAGAAGATGAGCTTTAAGAAGAGCTGAATGAGACTGATGTTCTCTCAGCCATTGTTCCACATCTACATTATCAGATTGGAGAACTGAGGAGAAAAACCCATAATTTGGATTGTAGCCATACAAAGCTTTGAAGGGAGAGCAACCCAGGGAAGTATGGTAATTGGTGTTATACCAAAACTCAGCTAATGGAATCCAAGAATGCCACTTATGAGGGTTGTCATGCACAGAGCACCTCAAGTACATTTCCACACACTGATTCACCCTCTCACTCTGCCCATCTGTTTGTGGGTGATAGGCCGTACTCATATTCAACTTAGTGTCCCATAATCTGAACAAATCCTTCCAAAAGTGGCTTGTGAAGATTTTGTCTCTATCTGACACAATAGAACAAGGTGGACCGTGCAACTTTACTACTGTTTCCAGGAAGGCTTTAGCCACTGTTGGAGCAGAAAATGGATGTTTCAATGGAATAAAATGACTGTATTTGGTATATCTATCCACAACTACCAAGATCACAGTATATCCATCGGACTTGGGCAAAGCTTCTATGAAATCCATTGTTATGTGTTGCCAAGGACTGTCAGGTATTGGTAAAGGATTTAGCAAACCTGGATACTTGCAGTGTTCATGCTTAGCTTTTTGACATATCTCACACTGTTGCACAAATTCAGCTACATCTTGCTTCATCCCAGACCACACAAACAGTTTTTGCACCCTTTGATATGTGGCCTGAATGCCAGAATGACCTCCTACGGCACTTGCATGAAAAGCAGAAACGAGTTTGGTTTTTAAAGCAGAGTTGGCCCCAATCCAAATTCGATCAGCCTGTTTGATAATTCCTTGGTGAAGGGAAAAACCTTCTGCATTCGTTTCGGACAAGGCTAACTGTTGTAAAAGTTGTTGAGCATGAGGATCTTCTGCATAGGAGTTAGTGACCTCCACTAGCCACACCGGCTGACTCTGAGAGGTAGTAGTAACCGCCAACAAATGCCCCACCCGAGAGAGAGCATCAGCCACCGTATTTTCACTTCCTTTCTTGTATTGAAATGAGAACTGTAATCCAACTAATTTGGTCATTGCCTTTCTTTGCAGATCCGACGTTAACACTTGATCGCCTAACTGACATAGACTCTGATGATCAGTCTTTATGACAAAAGGGCCTCTTTGTAAGTATGCTCTCCATTTTTCTACTGCCATCATTATGGCCAAAAATTCTTTCTCGTATATGGATAATTGCTGATTCTTTACCCCCAACGCCTTACTATAGTAAGCTATAGGGTGACCTTGTTGGAGTAGAACAGCCCCCACTCCAGTAGCACACGCATCTGTTTCAACAGTGAAAGGCTTTTCAAAATCAGGTAATCCCAGTACAGGAGTTGATGCCATGGCCTTTTTCAGAGTCTCAAAAGCCTGTTGAGCACTGTCAGACCAAGCAAAAGCTTGCTTCTTCAGTAATTGAGTCAATGGTTTCACAATAATCCCATAACCCTTGACAAATTTCCTGTAATAACCTGTCAAGCCCAAAAAACCTCTCAACTCAGTGACATTTGCAGGTCTGGGCCACTCTACCATAGCTCTGGTTTTTTCAGGATCAGTGGCTACCCCAGTATCAGAGATGATGTGCCCTAAGTACTCCAGTTTCTGTTGAGCAAACGTGCACTTGCTAAGTTTAGCATAAAATTGATTCTCTCTCAATATTTGCAACACATTTCTGAGGTGTATCAAATGGTCCTTCAATGATTTGCTAAAAACCAAAATGTCATCCATGAACATGATCACGTACTTCCTGTTTTGAGGAGCAAAAGTGAAGTTCATCACACATTGAAAAGTGGATGGGGCCCAAGCCAAACCAAATGGCATCACTTTAAATTGGTAGTGCCCACAATGTGTTTTGAAGGCAGTTTTATGTTCATCTTCAGGAACCATTCTTATCTGATGATAACCAGCCCTCAAATCCAATTTTGAAAACCATTTAGAGCCTCCCAACTCATCCAACAACTCATCAACAATGGGCATCGGAAATGGATTCTTCAAAGTGATAGAGTTTAACTTCCTGTAGTCCACACAAAATCTCCATGTCCCATCTTTCTTTTTAACTAAAAGCACTGGAGAAGCAAAAGGGCTGATGCTAAGGACAATGGTGCCTGCTGCAATCATCTCTGCCACCTGCCTCTCAATCTCATCTTTCTGCAGAGGAGAATATCAATATGGCCTGACATTCACAGGTACTGCACCAGGTAACAGATGTATTGCATGATCATGCACTCTTCTAGGAGGTAAAGTATGGGGTTCCTGAAACACATCAGCAAATTCTGCTAAGAGAGGCTGAACTTCAGAAAGAACCTCTTCTCTCTGTTTAATTGGCTGAGGGGAAATAAGCACAGTAGCCCAAATGTCATTGCCATTGTGCCATCTAATTGCCTGTTCCACTGATAACTCTTTCAGTTCAGTAGGGACACTAGTAGTCATGCCTTGCAACTTAATGATCTGATCTTCCCGATGAAATTGCACCCATTTCTCCTTCCACTGACACACCATTTCACCCCACTGCTCCAACCAATCTATCCCTAGGATCATGTCATACCCACCCAAAGCAATAGATTTAAAATCGTATTTGAAGGTGTGCCCTTGCACCCACCAGTGTAAATCAACCACTTCTTCAGAACATTGTAGCATATCTCCATTGGCCACTCTAACAGACAGTGTCTTGTTCAGTGGTCTAGGTGACACTTTAATCCTTGGCAACAAGGCAGAGTCAATAAAACTATTGGTACTGCCAGAGTCCAACAAAATAATAACCACCTGATTGCCAATTAAAGCTCTGAGTCTAATGGTTTTTGGGTGATCAGCTCCTGACACGGCATTCACAGATAACTGCATTTCAGCCAATGCTTCTTCTTGGGCAATCACAACATCAAGAACTTCATCACTTAATACTTCAGGAGTTTCAGACTGCAATACATGCACCTGAGCTGATGTGGTCTTGGAACAGATATGTCCTGGCACATACTTCTCTCCACAACTGTAACATAGACCATTAACACGCCTGAACTCTTTCAGCTGACGCGCTTTCCAAAGTTCTCCAGATGGAACAGAGTTAATCTTGTTATCAGACTTTGAGACAATAGTTCTGCCAGTATTTGGTCTCCCATATTTGTTCCTACCAACCACCTCCTCTTCACTACTAGGAAAAGGCGAATTTTTGTTGAAAAGGACCACCTGCACGAACGAATTGGCAAAAAGGACCACCTACGAATGAATTTGACAAAAAGAACCCCTCGACCGTGGCGACAAGCCCGGCAGGCGACACGTGGCACTGCCGCCACCGGACCAGGCAGCAGGCTGCCTGCAACGGATTCTGGCCGAACGACGGAACGGGCTGGCGTGGAGAGCCCGGCCGCCTCCTGGCGTGGCGGCGGTACTGTAGCTGCTGGGACCGGCCGCCTCGCCCCATGGCGGCGATACTGTTCCCGCGCTGTGTCGTTTTCGACAAAAAATCGTGGGATCATCGGTAGTACAGTAGTGTGCACAAGCTAGGCACGCGGGAGCTAGCGATCTAGTTTTTGACTGCCAAAGGTACGCGTGTGTGTGTGCATGTGTCAAGCTTCACACACGATTCTGTACATCTGCAAAGCAATGAAGCCCATTGCATTGACAATGGTAGGTTCATGCATGTGCCCATCGTCGTCTGCCATGCATGAGACCTCTCTGGACACGTCGTGGGTGTTGGGTGGGCCCACTTGACGTCTCATCAATCACAGGTTCGCTACTGCATTGCTCTATGAAATGGGAGAAGGAGACCGCGGCAAAACGACACAGCGCGGGAACAGTAGTGCCGCCATGGGGCGAGGCAGCCGGTCCCAGCGGCTACAGTACTGCCGCCACGTCAGGATGCGGCCGGGCCCAGCTACGCCAGCCCGTTCCGTCGCTCGGCCAGAATCCCGTTGCAGGCAGCCTGCCGCCTGATCCGGTGACGGCAGGTGTCATGTGTCACCTGCCGCGCTTGCCGCCACGGTCGACGGGGTCTTTTTTGTCAAATTATTCTGCAGGTGGTTTTTTTGGCTATTATTTTGCGTAGGTAGTCTTTTTCAACAAAAAGGCATGCTAGTGGCGCACCAGTTTTGCCTTCTAATGGCGCATGGCTGGTGCGCCAGTAGACTCACGCCATTAGAATTTTTTTCTAATGGCGCACCACATGTGCGCCATTAGAATCTGGTATTCTAATGGCGCACCAGACAGTGCGCCATTAGTACTGCCCACAGTGCGCCACTATTATCTGCTATACTTATAGCGCAGCACATGGTAGTGCGTCATTAGTAACAACTTTTTTAATTCTTTTCTTCTTAATCTCAGGTCACTATTTCACATATGAGATATTCAACACATATAAATATACAACAAGCATCCATATAGCAATCATATCCAACACACAAGTTTCATCATATATACATACATAGCCAACACATAGTTCCATCGTTACAAAAGTTTCACATTGTTCATCCAACACCGTTATCCATCAATTCACAAAAGTTTCACATTGATACAAAATAAAACACAAATGGAAAAGAAGCACTCCATCCACGCAAGCTTCCGTCAATTAAATCAAATATGCAAAATGATAAACAAGAAGTTAGAAGAAGAAAAAAAAGAAGACTAGAAGAATACTAGAAGAGGAAGAACACTAGAAGAAGAATAAGAAGAGTTTTGGAAAAGAAGAAGAATAAGAAGAAGACTATAAGCTTATTATGTAAACTTGATCATTTTGTGCTAACATAAGTTATTTTGGAGCTAACCTTTAGGAAACTAAGCATATAAGGTCTAAGTTAGTATATTAGAGCCAACTTAGGTAAAATGAAGCTAACCTATGTCATTTTGGAAAAGAAGAAGATTAAGAAAAAGACTATAAGCTTATTATGTAAACTTGATCATTTTGTGCTAACATAAGTTATTTTGGAGCTAACCTATAGGAAACTAAGCATATAAGCTCTAAGTTAGTATATTAGAGCCAACTTAGGTAAAATGAAGCTAACCTATAGGAAACTAAGCATATTAGAGATAACATAGGTAACTAAGTATATATATATATATATATATATATATATATATATATATATATATATATATCATTTTGGATAGCTAACCTATAGGAGATCTGACATACCTGACAAAGTAGGCAGTTCTTCTCCTTCTTCTCCTTCATCTCCCTGATGCGCCTAGAGCGGCGAGGCGGTGGAGGCAGTGGAGGTAGTGGGATGTAGTCTTCTACCACAATTGGCGTGGTCATGTCGCCCAGCTGTGGGATCGCCGGCGCCACCACCGGTGCGTGGTCATTGTCAGGCACCACCACCATCGCGAGGCCACCTTCAGGCACGACCATTGCTAGGTCATCCTCAGCCACCTCCATCTCTTGCCCATGGTCAGCCACCACCATCTCTTGCCCTTGGTCAGCCACCACCAGCGCTAGGTCATCCTCAGCCTGATGCCCATCGTCATGCAGCTCCTCATCCTCACTCTGCTCCTCTTCTCCCGCACTCCAGTCCGGATCATCCTTCTTGTTGTCTATGCTGGTGCCAGAATCGCTGCTGCTTTCGCTACAGCCAGAATCGCTGCTGCTTTCGCTACAGCCATAGTCGCTGCTGCTTTGGCTGTAGCCAGTGTCGCTGCTGCTGCTCCTACCTGTCCAAAATGCAACAATGACCGTTAACAATCGATGTGAGACAAAGCCAAATGTAGAGGAATAAGAAGAGGCAGAACGTACCGGCATCATCATCGGCAGCGTAGCGCATGCGACACATAGTCTTGTTGTACACCTTCACGATGAGCATGTTGGCGTCGTCGTCGTACCTGAAGACAAGGAAGTACCCCAGCTGCAGGTCGTAGGCACGGTAGAACTTCTCCCACCCACGAGACAAGTACATGTGGCCCTTCTTGATCGCCAACTGCACATCCCACTGCCTGCGAAACCCGTTGCCGGCCTGTCGCAGCTTCACATTATTTGGCGGATCTTCACCCATCAGCATGTTCATAAAACTGTCAGGCAGCCTCTGCAGTTTGGGAAAATGAGTGATGTAGCAAACAACAGATATCATAATGAGATGGGTGAAGGGGATATCTCTCGTTTTATATACCAGCGTCATGGATGATACTGAAGCCTCAAGTATGATAGTGAAGAACTCGGAAGCATCCAACTCGTACTGCGGTGTCGCAGATCGGCGGTGGCTGCTTCCCGCCATCTCTGATAAGCAGCAGAAGAGACCAATTAGTACCCTTACAACAGATCATAAACCATGCATTAGTCGCAAGTACCCCATATGTCCTATTTTTAGCAAAGTCATGCTAAAATTCACGAAAAATTTCAGCATGACCTTTTGCTGAAAATAGGACATATGGAGTGCCCGAATTTGCCGGAACGGAAGTTAATCGACATTCCGGCAAACTCAAGGGCCTCTCGGGGTACCTGCAAATTCATCACGACACAATGGTCGGAGACAAAACCCAACAAACTAGCAAGTCTTTCTCAATGTGATCACAAGTAATTCAGAGGCATCACAATAAAGCAACACCCTGCACTAGCCTAAAAACAAGTGAAGTTTCACCCATATAAGAACAACTTTATAAAATCAAAGAAGTTGCTAAATTTTTTGTATCCTTCATACACACTGGAGTACAATGCTTTATAATGTTCCATCATCATTACAGAAATCCAAGACCATGTGTTCCATCATCATCATCATTACAGAAATCCAAGAAACATCATGCTTTTTAACAGTTTTCAGTTTGGAAAGAATACTGAAAACTACAGTTTGGACAGAATTCCTAACACTTTGGTCTTCTAGTTACAAAACAAAACTGACATAATTCTAGATGCCATAACTGAATTTTTTGACAGTAGCTCCTAACAGTAGCTCCTAACTGAATTTTCTGCTTAAAGGGAAGGCTAACTTAAGTGGCAAGATGATACAATTTGCGTAACATAACAATATATGCATCTTAATATAACGCCATCTCCTAACAGGGTATAGAAGAGGAGGTAAATACAGTAGACATGTAATTGCAGTGTATTAACAGTATAATTTCAATAGATTTATAGTGCAAATTTATAGTAGAATTACAACTACAGTGTGAACCAGAACCATACTCAAAATGTAGTAGAAGATACCTTCTGTCCAGCTGTCAATCTAAAGGGCTGCAACTTGGGCTTTGAAATGAAGATAAGTGGCCAGTTAACACACTGTCAAAAAATTTCAGTTAACACACTGTCCAAAAAATTCAGTGAATGGATGGCAATACATCATACACTCACATTGCTACATTATTCATCAACTTGTATCATTAAGAAATACTACTCCAGTATATAGTTTTGGTGTAAGTAGGTTTTGCCTCACTGTTGTATTCTTCTTTTTGTTAGCTATCTCAAAAAATTGGAATGAACCGTTAGCTATCTCAGAAGACAAAAACAAAAATTCAGTGTGTTAACCATATGGCCAAAATATTGTCCCTAGACATCTCCTGGTCCTACCCAAGATAAACCCTAGTTACAAAAATGCAGTGCGAAAATTCAGCAAGCAACATGCCTAAATCCAGTGCTTGTTTGGCTTTACTGAATTACCAACACAAGGCACACAACACATTTATATTTTTTCAGGTCACACAACACATGCCTGAGGAGGAAGATTGAATTTTCTACAGAAGCATCATCAGGTACACTTCAACATGTGCTAGCAGCAACAAATGGTCAATATTCATTCTTATTTATGGTCAATATTTATAACCTATCAACAAATGGCAAGAATATTGAGTAATCCACTGCAATTTGATCTACTGCAGATAATCTATTGCAATTTGAATCGTGAACCCTAACTTTTGGAGCATGTGATTTCTGTCTTGAAATTCCTTTTGGAGCATCGGTTGGAAGGAATGGGGAACGGTGGAGAGAGGGAGGAAGGAGGAAGGAGGAGAGGTACCTGGTCGCCGGAGGGGTCGGGGTTGGGGTCGGCGAAGGGGTCGGGGTCGGGGTCCGGGCTCGTCCGGGTCCTCGCTCGCCGTGGTCGAAGGAGAGCAGGGGCCGGTGGCGGAGGACGGCAGGGGCAGGCGGGGTGGGCGCGTCGGGGCCGCGCTCGCCGGCTGCTGCAGGGGCCGGAGGAGGCCCTCGCTCGTCGGAGGGAGGAGAGGAGAGGAGCGGGCGGCGCGTGCTCGGCCGTTCCCGTTCGGGGGGCGCGGGGGCGGCGGGGGTGGAGTCCCGCGGGGGTCGGGGCGGCGGCGTCGGGGCAGCGCAAGACCACAGCGGCGGCGGCGTCGCCGACGGCGTGCAGGCGCGGCGTATGGAGGGGACAGAGCAAGGGGTCGGCGGCGTACGGTTGGGTCGAGTGGATCTGGCGAGGGAGGGAGGGAGGCAATAGTGAAAGGGGAACAGGTGAACTGGGGGGAGGGATCTAATGGCGCACCGCACACCTAGTGCGCCATAAGTACAACCATTCTAATGGCGCACCCCGCCCCGCTGCGCCATTAGAATTTACTAGCCCAACTGTGGTCAGGTTATATTCCACATAACCCCCACTCCATCAGAACAAGCCCACTAGCTCGACTGGTCACCACGCAACACACACACCAGGAGGTCCTGGGTTCGATTCCCAGGCTCCCCATTTTTGTATTTATGCATTTAAAATGTTGTTTGATATTTATGAATATGAAAAAATATCATCAAATTTATTATTTGAAAATATCATCAAATTTGTTATTTGAAAATATAATCAAATTTGTTTTTTTTCTTTGCAATTTTAGTTGCATTCATTTGTGACGGTGGAGCGGGCCGGGGATGGTGCGGGGGAGAGGGTGCGGGTGGTCGTCGGCGGCAGTGGAGTGGGGGACGGTGCGGGCCGGTGGTCGGCGGCGGCGGCTGGTGGAGCGGGGGAGGGTGCGGTGGGACGTCGGCGGCGGTGGAGTGGGGGAGGGTGCGGGGGGTCGGCGGCGGCGGTGGAGTGGGGGAGGGTGCAGGCAGGGGGTCGGCGGTGGAGTGGGAATGGTGTTTTTTATATTTATTTGTGTTTAAATATGTTCAAACTTGTTTAAATCATAACAGTAATATTTTTTATGCATTTTAAATGCTGTTTTTTTATATTTATTTGTGTTTAAATATGTTCAAACTTGTTTAAATTATAACAGTAATATTTTTTATAAAAATAGTAAAAAAATTTAAAAAATATGTTCAAAAAGTGCGGGTGCGGGGGGCCGGGTGCTCCGGCGGTGGAGCGGGGGAGGGTTGCGATGGGTGGAGCTAGCGGGGGAGGGTGCGGGTGCGATCGAGATGGAGGGGGAATCGAGATCAAGTGTCCTCATGAATTCAAAAAGTGCCCATGAAATTTAAAAATATTCATGATATCAAAAAGTGCCCATGAAATACAATCGAGAAATGAAGACTACGATTTAAAGTGCCCATTAGTAGTTTTGCAAAAAAGTAAAAATAATAAGTATATATACTAATGGCGCATCTCCTCCGGGTGCGCCATTACTAGTTTAAACTAGTAATGGCGCACCGTGCGGTGATGCGCCATTAGTAGTTTTGCAAAAAAAAAGAATAAAACAAAATTTACAGTAATGGCGCACTGCCTGCTTGGTGCGCCATTAGTAGTTATAGATGGCGCATTATGGACCAGATGCGCCATTAGTGTGTATGGGAAAATGGAAAAAAAATAATAATTCATACTAGTGGCGCACCCTGTTTACGGTGCGCCATTAGTGTCTTCCACACTAATGGCGTATCACAAACTGGTGCGCCATTAGTATATAGTAGTGGCGCACTGCTTCCACGGTGCGCCATTAGAATCAATCCTATCTATAGCCCTTTTCCTAGTAGTGCTTGTATCACAGCATAAGCAGCAGCCTCCGAAACTGTGTTTGGTAATCGTATCTCCACTGCGCCCCTTATCTCTTCTTTCAGTCCCAACAGGAATCGGGTGACCAGGAAGGTGTCGCTAACTGACTGTTCATACAACAGTAAACGGTACACCAACTGACTAAATTCCCTTTGATACTCAGTGACTGAACCTGACTGCTTAAGTAACATTAACTCTTTCATTTTGTTCCTGTGAACATTGCGATCAAATTCAGCAGTGACTGCTGTGCGAAATTCATTCCAACTAGGCCAGTGATGTGATACTTTGTATGCATGATACCAATTTGCAGCATCCCCTGACATATGCAATGTGGCCGAAGTAACCTTAAACGCCTCAGGAATGTCATACAGGGAAAAATACGCCTCACACCCATCCAACCAAATTCTAACATCAGTGCCCTCAAATCTAGGAAAGTCCATCTTTGGCATCCACGGTTTTCTACTCTGGAACTCTCCACTGGAACCTGTCTCACCTTGCAGCCTATCTGTATTAACAGCTATACGACCCTGAGAAGTAACGGGTACATGTGGTTGTTGTTGTTTCTGAGAAGGAGGAGAGCCCAAAATGCCATCTCCACTCATAGTTGGTGAATGGGGAGATTGCTTGTGCTGCCTTTCTCGTGCTGCATCTGCCTGTTCTTGACGCGCCTCACCCATGGACTTCATTGTCAGATTCACGTTACTCTGAACAATGTCGAGCCGTTGCACTTGTTCAGCCATCTTCAAATCCAATTCGTCCAGACGAGCTGCTATCTCGTCAATACGTCCGAGATGTTCAGTGGCCTTGGAGAGAGCTTCAAGCTGCTTCATAACATATGCCTCGAATGTGGCCATCGAATCGAGCACTAAACGCGTCTGCACACTTGCCTTCGTCGGAGCCGTAGCGCCCTTGTCTACCGCCGCCAGAGTCGGCGAGCCTTAGGAGTTTTACGGACGCCCCCAACCTGAGCCTCTACAACCGACCCGCTCGCCGCCCTGCCTCGCAAATCCAGCCGCTCGTCGGAATTTCACACCCTCAGAAGGAACCGAGGGAAACCACGAGCGTACCTGAATTCGAAGCCGAACAATCACCGCCGCCACAGAAAACGCCACCGGCGCCGACTCTGACAACGGCCGCCACACCGCCGCCGCGAACCCCGATCACGGCTTGGAATTTCACGGGAGAGCCCAACCTAGCCGTAACCGAGCTCGATTCGCCACACCCCGTCGCCGATCGCCCGAATCTGATACCAACTGTGATGTACCACGATCAAACTCCCGAATTTACTCAGATCATAAAGTTCCTCTCGATAATTTGGGGATTTCAGAGGGAGATACAGGTTGGGGAATGGAGAAAGAGACTTGGAGAAGAGGTAAGACAGAGAAGGGACAGGGGAGACGAGGCACAAGTCAATTCCTAGCTGCCCATCTGTTCTGGCATAGCCTACTGATATACCCATTCACTCTTCTTGCCTGGACCTCCAGCCTTCTCGACTGGACTGCGGCCCACTCGACTTCTGGCCCATGAGCTTGCACTTGCTTCTGAATTACGCGCCCTTGACGTCCCTGCATCTGTCTTGCTTGTCGATGCTGTCAGCATCTGCGTAGCACTGCTGACACGTTTCTGGGCCCTTGCGGCCTCGGACTCCGACGACTCCGATGAGGAGGAGGCCGCCGGCGGCGGATCTGCAGTGGCGGCGTACTCTCCGACGCCGAGTGACAAGGTGTGCGAGGTGTTGGGGGCTGGCTACTCGGAGGAGGCTGTGGCCGGCTTCGTTGATGAGGTCGTCCCGCCGGAGGATCCTGCTTGGGTCGGGATGGGCATGACGGACAAGGTGGAGGTCGTCCGGCGAGTGGCACACCGCCGGACGGCGCCGACGTCGACACGACCTTGGAAGGGTCCTCTACCAAAGGTGAGTCTTCCATCCCTGACTCTTGGTGATTTCTTCGGTTCTTGGAAGGTTGTGAAAGATCGCCGGAGGAGATCTAGGCCGCCGGCGGCAGTGTTGCCGGCGAGCGATCGGGATGGGATCCGGGCGATGCGACTTGCCCGTTTGAATTCGTTGTTGGGCCAGGGTGGGCCTGACGCGGCTAGTGTGGACCTGGACGCATCTGATACTGGGCAAGAGGCCCATGTAGCGATCCAGGCCACCGCATCAAACCCGTCTGACGATCAGTTACGTGATTCGATCGAGGGTTTCTCTCCCGTTCGTGTTGTTCCTAGGGCTACCGTGAGTTTTCGGCCGTACTTTGCGTCGATCGGGTCTGGTAGGGCTCGGCGAGTTCAACCGGCCGCTGCTGGTCCTGTTAGCTCTCCCGGTGCGGCAGGCATGGCGGGACGGGGCCAGCCGCCGCCGGCCAAGCCACCACCGTCCGCTGCAGCTGTGGCGCAGCAGGAAGCGCCGCCTGCCGGCCAAGTCGCCGGGCGGGGTGGCGCGCTTGCTGCAGGGCGGGGTGGTGCCCAGGCCGCCGGCCGTGCGGGTAACTCTGCACTCGGCCACGGTGGTGCCCCTGGTGTTGGCCGTGGGGGTGCCCATGCCGTCGGGCGGGGTGGAGGTCCGGCCCGGGATGGTCACGGCGGTGGGGCTGCCAAGGACAACAATGGTGGTTTCAGACATAGTCGATATGGCCAGTGGGGTGATGATGGATATGATGCCTATGGCGAGGGTCAGCACCATGGTTCTTCTTCTGGTGGTGGTCGTGGCGCAGGGTGGAACAATGGCAATGGTCCGGGACGCGGTTTCCAAGGGCCTCCTGGCAACTTTGTCGAAGGGGTGGCCGGCCCAACCAACCGGCCAAGCCGAGGTGCTCACCGTGCTTCCCGTGGCGGCAGAGGTGGGGGCGACGCCAACCTCCACCGCGGGCTCCTCCGCCGCCGGCTACGACCGTGGTGGCTTCGGCCGCGCCTCATGAGACTATGCAGGCACCCTCTCCTTCGCTCTCCCAGGTGGCTGTGGACGCAGTCCGAGCTTTAGCTGTTGTCAATGTTCCTGTCAGGACCCCGACTCAATGCCACATCGATCTAGCATGTAACACCTCATATCTTGTTTCCGTGGCATTAAACTATGGACCCCGTGGACCCCGTGGCAATAAACTATGGCAACAATAGTTGTTTCCGTGGCATTAGGCATTTTGCCACGAATCGCTACACTTGTGGAATTAACTTATGGCAACAAATATTCTAGTCGTCGTAACAGGAAATTGCAACATACTAGTTTTGGTGGTGATAATTATGTATCACAACGGGTGGAATGTTTGTAGCGATAAAGTATTGCGACAATTTAAACTTTTTGTGGTGCTAACATATGGCAACCAAAAGTGGGTTGTGGTAATAGCCTATTGCAACTGTAAAAAAAATACAGGCATTAAATTACAATATTGAAAACCATACTTATAATCTGTAGATTCATAAAATTCATAATTCTCATAGCAAATATCCATCAAATGAACATACAGAAGATAGTAGGAGCTGAACTGAGGCTTAAATCCATCAATCCTATAAGTCTACGGATTAGTAACATGTGATCCTGATAGAAAGAAGAGAAGGCCTAGTTCTTAACCCCGTAGAGAAGAAGAGGGTGACTCAGATCAGAAGGACATAAGGTAAAGGAGTAAAAAGAGCCTTACGTTCCATCCCACAATCAATTCCCCTACATATAACTAAAGCATTTTTAGACTCAACTTCGACTAGTTTGGCTTGGTAATCCTACAGGCAGTCAAGCTCTGATACCAAAGCTGTCAGGACCCCGACTCAATGCCACATCGATCTAGCATGTAACACCTCATATCACTTTGTGGCCTCACGCACGATATCCCCACGGGTGTCGCCTTACCTTTGCCCGGGACCATTTGCGCCTTTTGGCACACGTATATGATAGTGTCGCTAGCATCCATATGATAAGGAGCTCGGGCTGACATGGCTAGTCGTAAACCCAAAGTGGCACAAACTTACAGGGACAGGCATCCATGACCCAGCATCGAACGTGTCGGTCATCAGCGAGTGAATCCAGGCTGTAGCACTGGGCTAGCAGGACTCCGGTGAACCGGGCTGTAGCGGGCTAACAGGACTCCGGTATTCATCGCGTGACATTTCCCCGAAGGGACAGACACAGGAATGAAGAAGGACACATGCCGGCCAGCCTAAGTGTTCCGGAGCAGTAGCAAGCTACCATGGCTCAGTGGAAGCACTAGGAGACATTTCCCGGTAAGAGAGGCTACTAAGGATAAACAACTAGATAGTCAGATCCCACACATACCAAGCATTTCAATAACATACACACAATATGCTCGATATGTGCAAATACAACATGGCATCACAACATGACTCTACAACTCAAGTATTTTATTCAATAGGCTCCGTGGAGCGAGATATTACAAACATGGGTCTCATGACCCAACATTCAGAGCATACAAGTCAAGCACAAGCGGAAGCTTAACATGTCTGAGTACAGACATCTACAAATGAAAAAGGCTGAGAAGCCTGACTATCTACTAGATCCTGCCGAGGGCACAAGATCGTAGCTGAGGTAACAAGCTAAACATCGAAGTCCACGTGAAGCTACTAGTGAGACGGAAGTCTCTGCAAAAACGTAAAATAGGCAAATGTGAGTACAAATGTACCCAGCAAGACTTACATCAGAACTAACTACATATGCATCATTTTCAACAAAGGGGATGGTGGAGTTTGACTGCAGCAAGCCAGCTTTGACTCGGTGGCTATCCTGAACTACGACTGCAAGTAACTCTTTTGAGGTGGCGCACACGAGTCCACATATTCACCATATCAATACTCCACTATGGATCCGCTCCCGTCTCCCTACGAGAACGCCATCCATAGCACTCACGCTTATCTTGCGTATTTTAGAGTATCCACTTTCACTTGTCTATGAACTGTAAAGGGGTCCAAGTTTCCATATCCGAGGAATCCGGCTATTCGAATAGATAATGATAACCCTGCAGGGGTGTACTTCTTCACACACACTCTCGCCACTTATCGCCCTGTACACGTCATGTACCTCGGCAACCTTCAAGCGGAAGCCGGGCGAGGGAGTCGGCCACGACCTGACTAACCACACAAGTCTCTCGTCCAGGTTTATCGCCTATTCGGGTTCCATCCGCAAGGAGATCCGGCTGGGGTGTCGCTCACGGCCCCAAACGATGTGAGCAGGGTTCCCAAGCCCACCAACCGGGTGCCACTTGGTACACCGTGCCACTGTGCCTAGTCTGTCCCAAGTCCACCTGTACCGGGTGCCACTTGGTAGACTACTAACACTACCTACAAACACCAGAAACTATTTGCAACTCCTGGACAGAGATCGAGTCGGTTAATAAGTCGAGAGAGTCAATTAAGAATCCCAATGTGTGGTAGTAGCTGTTCATGGATCACAAACACAGAACTCAGTTCCTAAGGACGGTTTCAATGAGACAACCCACCATGTACTCCTACA
This sequence comes from Triticum timopheevii, assembly GCA_963921465.1. Taxonomy (NCBI): domain Eukaryota; kingdom Viridiplantae; phylum Streptophyta; class Magnoliopsida; order Poales; family Poaceae; genus Triticum; species Triticum timopheevii. Next base: position 39,124,003 of record OY997264.1, on the reverse strand, counting down.
TGGCCTCTCACCGCTACCTTTACCAAATCGTGTTCACACACTTAGCTCTCAATAGTAGGACATGTTCACACACCTCCAATTCATCCCCGATGAATCAGACCTGACTCAACTCTAAGCAATGGCAGGCATGACAAACAAGCATGAATGAGTAGGTACATCAGGGCTCAAACAACTCCTACTCATACTAGTGGGTTTCATCTATTTACTGCGGCAATGACAGGTCATGCAGAGGATAAAGGGGTTCAACTACCGCAGCAAGTAACAATTGTATCGTTGTTGTCCTAATGCAGTAAAATAGAGCAGGAGCGAGAAAGTGGGATAGTATCGGAATGAACAAGGGGGTTTTGCTTGCCTGGCACTTCTGAAGATAATATAGTCCTTCATCGGTGTCATCGAATTCATCGTCGGAACCAAGTCTATCGAGAGGGGACAAATACCGGCAACACAGAGAAAACACAATCAATGCAATGCAACAATATGATGCGTGAATGTGACATGGCAATATGCTGTGGTTTGAGCTAATGCAGCTAGCAAAAGGTTAAATGAAGTTGGTTTGAACCCTAGGTTCAAATTCAAACTCCATATGTGGATATTCAAATGCCATTATTTGTTTTGCCCATTACACTAACTATAAGTTGTTCTAACATGCGTGAAAACAGTACAGATGGATAGATTGGATTTTTCTGATCATTTTTCATATATAGCTTATCTGATTCTGAGCTATGGTTGAATTTATATGATTTTTAGAAGTTTGGGGCATTTTCTGAAATTTCCTGAATTAAATTAAATACAGAAAATCACTTATTGCGTCAGCACTGCGTCACTATGACTTCAGCAGTCAACGGAGACGGTCAGGTCAAACCTGACGTGTGGGGTCCACACGTCAGTGTCTCAGGCTGGTTTGTGTGGCCGACAGGTGGGCCTGGTCAACGGCCAGGTCAGCAGGGTCAATGCTGACGCGTGGGGCCACTGGATTAATCTAAACTAAACAGGGAATAAATTGTGGTTAATTAAGGGCGCGAGTCCCAACTGTCTGTGTCACTGTGGTTAATTAACTAGGTGATTAAACCCTAATTAAGCAGCCACGTCATCATCACCGGATCTACGCCGGCGATGACCAAACCGACGGCGAGAGCTCGCCGGACTGGCGTTAGGGACGGCAGTTCGACGCGCTGCTGGCACCAGGGGGGCCTCTCCCTCGTCCGCGTCCAAAGGACCCGACGGGAGGCCGCGGGGTGCCCGGAAACGATGCCGGCGACGACCTCGCGCGGCAGCGCACACACGGGCTCATCGGGGAGGAGGCTACGGAGCACTATAGGAGGCGCGATTGGTGGCGTTGGTCAGCTGACGGCCGACTGAGCACGTAACGGTGCTCGGACGCGAGCGAAACTAGCTCTAGCCACGGCGGCTTCATGGCCGGCGGGCAGAACCTCTCGGCTCCGACGAAAAACGAGCTAGTGGTGAGGAACGGAGGGGGAGAGCATGCGGGAAGGAGCAGGAGCTCACAATGGGTCGGGGGAGCAGCTCAGCGGGCTCGGGGAAGCTTCTGCGACGGCGAGTCGAGGCTGCGGTTGTCGGTTGCCGAACTCGAAGACGAAGACGATGGCGGCTGCTCGGGGCCTCCGTGCTTCTTTTCTTCAGTGCAGAGGTGAATCACGATGTGACGGAGGCTCTGTACGGCTCAGGGAGGCAAGATAACGGCGGTGGGCGCGACAGCTCACGGCGGCATGCTCGGGTGCGTGAGGAGGAGATGAGCAACAGAGGAGCGGGTGAGGACGGGGGAGAGTAGGAGGGAGCCAGGGGAGTGTGTGGCGCGCACAAGCGCATCGGGGGAGCAGTGGAAGCAGGAGGTGGCGCAGCGCGTGTGCGCGCACGGCGGCCACACGCCCTCCTGCCCACTGGCAGGAGGTTGAAGACGGTGGGGCGCTTGGTGGGCTGGCCCAGTGGTGCCAGGCCAGATGGGCTACACAGTGGCTGGGCCGCGGGTGGGTCTGCAGGTAAGTCCAGGTGAGTTTGCTCTCTCTCCCTTTTATTTCTGTTTTCTATTTATTCTGTAATCTTTAGGGCTTTTCTAAAAATACCTAGACCCTTTCAAAAATCACTAAACTGCACATGCCCACTGCATAGAATATATCCAACATGGAACATTTCAGTTTAGGAGTATTTGGACATTTAAAATATTTTATAGAATCTAAATGTCCAAATTCAAATACTTATGATTTAATTCAGTGACCTTAGGATGACCTAAAAAATTGTGCACCATTTTTGTCAGAGGTTTAAGACCAAGGAAAAGTTGATGAACATTTTAGAAGGCATTTCAGGTTCATTGAAAATGATTCTATGTTGAACCTATTTGATTTGATCTGGTGCTAGGGTTTGATCAGTCCCCATTTCAAGTTCATTTGAAAAGTTAAACATGATGCGCACATGAAGGGCTAGCCTACTGCATACCAGGACCAGGGATGTGACAGTTCCGGTGGCTAAAGCTGATGATGTTGGTTCTGAAAAGGCACCGGACAAGCGCAATGGTGAAAAATTATCAAAGTGGGCTATAAAGAAAAAGAAACTGCCGTGCTATAGATGTGGAGAGCCAGGTCATTTTGTGGCAGAGTGTACGACAGAACTGTGCGATTACTGCTGTAGATCGCAGCATAAGTCTGGAGATTGTCCTCTTCTTTCTGGCCCCAAGCCGGTGGTTACCATTTATGGGGTTTGTTGTCAGGAGCTTATGTTTTTTGGGTCACCTGATGTGGCTCCTTTGACACATGTGCGTGAGAGTTCCTTTCCCGCAGTTGTTAAAGTGACTAATGGGAGTTTGACGGAGGCACAGATTGTGCGGCAGCTGCAGGATCTTGTTCCAGGTAATCACCAGTGGGACCTTGTTAAGTTGGAGAACCAGACTTACAAGGTTGAGTTTCCCACTAAGGAGGACCAGCTACATATTCTCAAATGGGGCATGTGCAGAGTTCAGAGTACTAGCATTGTCCTTACGTTTGATGAGTGGAAGGAGAAAGAGCCTGAGGGCACACCTTTGGAGAAGGTTTGGGTTCGCTTCTATGGTGCACCACGCAAATATATCAATCACTTCCTGGTAGCTTGGAGTTTGGGTTCTCTCATTGGGAAGACGGAACAGGTGGACATGCCTTTCACTCGGGCACATGGTGCTGCGAGGCTACTGGTTGGTGTTCTCAGCTTGGAGTTTGTTCCGGATGTGGTCAAGTGGACACATGACAGCGTTAGCTATATGCTTGAGCTTGAGATTGAGGGCACTCCGATCCCTCAGGAGGGCGGGGGGGGGGGGGGGGGGGATGACATCCAGGACATGGATACGACAGAGGGGGATGGAGCACCCGGAGATCAGAGTAAAGAGAACGAGAGCGCTTCTCGGGAGACGGCCAAGGGGCCGGATTCGCAGTCGGATAAGGCGGATAAGTCTGCCACGGGACCGACTGGATCTTCCACTCCGACGAACGCTCTTCGCTTTGGGTCTTTTGATGCGCACTCTACGCCTAGTCGTCTATGGAGTGTTCGTGTGGAGCTGGACGAGCCGGCGGAACACGAGTTACCACCAGTGTTGGCTTCTGGTTGTGTGGCTCCGACCGTTCATCTATCTTCCAGGATGGACTTCGGGACGTTGGTTGACCCGGAGACGGAGTTTGATCGGATTTCTGAGCCTCGCAGGGACGGTGGGGAGGATCATGGGCAGGAGGACCTCCGATCCCCCACTCTCCTTCATCGGGAGGATGCTTCTATGCGGATGAGGAGTCTGCTGACGCGGGCCGGGGTTGCGGATGGTCTTCACGGTCCTAGAGGTGACTCTCCGGGAGGGGGGTGTGGGGGCAGGAGGCCCCCGCCCTTGTCTCTCCCCTATCGGCCGCGCCACGTGCGGGAGGAGTTGCTGGCCTGGGAGGGGGGTGCGGACAGGTGGTCCCCGCCCCTTCCTCTCCCTGGCCGTCACTGGAGGGGGCGAATTTTGCTCAGGGCTCGCCGGGCATGCAACGCTCGGTGGCGGTGACGACTGAGGGGGCTCTGTCGGTGCCCCCGGCGCAGGGCAGCTCTCCGACGGGTACAGATCAGTTGAGACCTGTTGGGGGTCGGGCAGGAGGCCTTACCCCGAACGGGGTTACCCAGGACGACATCATCGCCTTTGGAGGAATTCCGGACCCGGTATCTGATGGTTGACGGATGAGCTGTCGTCTCCAGGATCGGCCAGATGTTGATGACATGCAGCGACGGTGCGCCATGAGGGCGGCCAAGCTTCGTGATATAGAGGTCACTACTGGTATGTCCATTAACACTTCCAATTCTATTTTGCATTTTTCAAATGCTGAGATTATTAATAACACAAACCAGTTGGGTGTTTCTCTGGGTAGAAATGATGTCGAAGTCGATAAATCAGTTAATGATCTCTTGGATCTCGAAGCGGACCGTGCTTTAGAGATGATTAGAAACCTTGCGGCTGTTAAACCTATGAATGATGCTGATGTTGATGCTTTGGGGGTCAATGTGCTTGAAAGCCTTTGTGCTGATCTGGCACCCTCCCCTCAGGAGTATGGGGAGGCCTCTTTTTCTAGTTCCCCATGGGACTCCATTATTGGTGATTCCCAAGTGGATATGTCCACTGAGCTCGGGGGTGAGAACCGGGTAGAGGATCAACACAGATCTAAACGCAAATGGAGTCGTAAGATTTATCCGATGTCGGCCGTGCGTAGAAGTGCTAGGATCCGAACAAACAAAAAAATTCATGATGAGATATGAAAGGAATCTTTTGGAATAGCAGAGGTCTTAAAGACTTGGCTAAAAGAAGGTTTCTAGCGGATGCTTCTATTGAGCACAGTTTGGATTTCATTGCCCTGTCCGAAACGGGAAGGGACAATTTTACCCCCCAGTTTCTTAGTACTCTGTCAGGAGGGGTTGACTTCGATTGGCACTGTCTACCTCCAAGAGGACGATCCGGAGGGATCTTACTTGGGGTTAAGTGCGAATCACTGGAAGTTAGGAGTGTGGTTATGGGAGATCTTGCGGTCAAGTTTCGAGTTAGGTCAAAGGTTGATGGGTTTAATTGGGCCTTGGTGGCGGTATATGGGGCCGCACAACCAGAACTCAAACCCGACTTTTTTGGCAGAATTAGTCCGTATTTGTGGTAACGAGCAGCTCCCAATTCTTATTCGGGGGGATTTTAATATTATCCGTAGGCGGGACGAGAAAAACAATTGTAACTTTGACGGCAGATGGTCGTTTATGTTTAATACAATTATTGAAAGCTTAGACCTTTGAGAGATTGAGCTTTCTAGTAGAAAGTTCACTTGGGCTAACACACTACCAGTCCCGACCTTTGAGAAGCTGGACCGGGTCCTTGCGAGCGTCGACTGGGAACAGAAGTTTCCCCTTGTGACGGTTCAAGCGCTCTCACGCGGTATCTCCGATCATACCCCATTGTTGGTTGACTCGGGTGAGGCTATGCATGTGGGGAACAAGAGTACTTTTTCTTTCGAATTAGCGGGGTTTGAAAGAGAAGGGTTTCTGGATCTAATAGCAAGAGAATGGGCTAAAGATTCAGGTGGAAGAACGAATGTTGAGCGTTGGCAAAATAAGATCCGTCCATTTGCGTCAATTCTTGCGGGGTTGGGCCAAGCATATAGGTGGGATTTATAAGGCTGAGAAGGAAAGGCTCCTTCTGCTTATTCAATACCTAGATTTAAAGGCAGAGTCTTCCATACTAGACATCAGAGAACTGGAAACTAAAGTGGAGGCGGAGTTAAGATTGAAAGAGCTGCTTCGCGAGGAGGAATTGAAGTGGGCTCTGCGTGCTAAGGTTCGCAAAATCGTCCAAGGGGATGATAACACAAAATTCTTCCACATGATTGCGAATGGCAAGCACCGAAAGAAGAGAATCTTTCAGCTTGAGCAAGACGAGGGAACGATCTTAGGGTAGGATAACCTAAAGGCTTATATCACCGACTATTACAAACAACTGTTTGGGCCTCCTGAGGACAATTCTGTCTCTTTGGACGAGTCGAGGGTTGAGGATGTTCCTCAGCTCGCAGTTGAGGAGAATGATATTTTGACGGCCCCGTTTACGGAGAAAGAGGTGTTCGAAGCAATTTCCCAAATGAAAAATAATAAAGCTCCAGGACGGATGGCTTTCCGACGGAGTTTTATAAGAAATGTTGGCACATTATTAAGGGGGAGTTGCTCCCGATGTTCTAGGACCTTTTTTTGGGGCAGTTACAGTTATTTCACTTGAACTTCGGCACTATCACGCTTTTGCCAAAGAAAACAGAGGCTGTGAGGATTGAGCAATTTAGGCCGATCTGCCTTCTGAATGTTAGCTTCAAGATCTTTACCAAGGTTGGGACTAATAGGCTTACTCAGATTGCACATTCGGTGGTTAAGCCGTCCCAAACTGCTTTCATGCCGAACAGAAACATCCTAGAAGGGGTTGTGGTTTTGCATGAAACGCTCCATGAAATCCGTAACGAAAAAACTTGACGGGGTGGTTTTCAAAGTGGATTTTGAGGAAGCGTACGACAAGGTCAAATGGCCTTTTCTGTAGCAGGCTTTGCGTATGAAAGGTTTTGATCAGGCCTGGAGAGACCAGATAGATTCATTCACGCAAAAAGGAAGTGTTGGAATCAAGGTTAATGATGATATAGGTCATTACTTCCAGACACACAAGGGCATGCGACAAGGAGATCCGATGTCGCCAATTCTTTTTAACACTGTCGTAGATATGTTGACAATTTTAATTGGAAGGGCCAAGGATGCTGGTCAGGTAGGTGGCCTCGTCCCTCATTTAGTTGACGGGGGAGTGTCTATCCTACAGTACGCTGATGATACTATTATCTTTATGGAGCATGATTTGGCTAAAGCTAGAAATATGAAGCTTGTGTTATGCTTGTCCGAACAATTATCGGGGTTGAAGATTAACTTCCACAAAAGTGAATTGTTCTTCTTTGGAAGAGCTAAAGAAGAACAACAAGCATACAAAGAATTGTTCGGGTGTGAATTGGGATCTTTACACTTCACATTTTTGGGTATACCAATTCACCATCGCAAGCTCTCTAACAAAGAGCGGAAGAGCATTGCAGATCGTTTTGAGAAAAAACTTAGCTGCTGGAAGGGCAAGCTTCTGTCATACGGAGGACGACTGATTCTTATCAATTCGGTTCTCACGAGTATGCCTATGTTTCTTTTGTCTTTCTTCGAAGTACCAGTTGGAGTACGGAAAAGGCTAGACTTTTATCGATCTCGCTTCTTCTGGCAGAGCGATGAGTTAAAAAGAAAATACAGACTCGCTAAATGGGATGTCATTTGCAGGCCGAAAGACCAGGGGGGTCTTGGCGTTGAAAATTTAGAGGTCAAGAACAGATGTCTCCTCAGTAAATGGCTGTATAAGTTATCTGTAGAGACGGATGCCACTTGGGCACAGATTCTTCGTGCGTATCTTCAGTCCAAAACTTTGTCCCAAGTGACGGTAAGACCGACTGATTCACCTTTCTGGAAGGGACTCATGCGAGTGAAATCAGCTTTCTTCAATAGACAAAGTTCGTAGTTCGAAATGGTACTTCCACAAGATTCTGGGAGGATACATGGCTAGGGGAGGCTCCCCTTGCGATCCAATATCCTTCTCTCTATAATATTGTTCAGCGGAGAGACGCTTACGTTGCAACATTATTACAGTCAAATCCTCTTAATATTCAATTCAGGAGGACGCTAGTAGGAAATCGTTGGGAGGCTTGGCTCCATCTTGTGAGACGCTTAATGGATGTCCAACTCTCTCAACAGGCTGACCAGATTCGCTGGAAACTAACTAAGAATGGGGAGTTTTCAGTTAAATCCATGTATTTGGATATTATTAACGCTAGCGTCATACCTCAATCAAAACATGTTTGGAAAGTCAAAGTGCCTTTAAAAATCAAAGTGTTCATGTGGTTTGTCCACAAACAAGTCATCCTAACTAAGGACAATTTGGCAAAGCGCAGCTGGAGGGGCTCTAAAACATGTAGTTTTTGTGATAGCGGTGAATCAATCAGGCACCTCTTTCTTGATTGCCCCTTGGCAAAAATTTTGTGGAGATCTGTCCACATAGCTTTTAATATATCACCCCCGAATTCCATTAACACGTTATTTGGGACGTGGTTAGATAGGATTGACGTAGTAACAGTAAGACATATCCGAGTAGGAGTATGTGCTTTACTATGGGCAATCTGGAATTGCAGAAATTATTTGGTTTTTAACAGAACGACAAATGTTCATTTCTTGCAGGTTATCTTCAGGGCCACTACACTCATCCGTATGTGGTCTCTACTCACTCCGACGGAGGCCAGGGAGCATTTGGTTACTGGTTCTATCCGATGGGAGACGGTAGCTCGGGATATCTTCAACCGGTTTGGATGGCGGTCATGTAATAGGATAGGTGTTTAGTTTCCTATCTGTTTTTGCCTGCCGGTTGTGGCTATCCCCTTTTCTTTCCTTTCTTGCTCCTTGTTGAGCTTTTGTTTTTTTTATGAGACTAAGAGACCTTTGTTGAACCCTTTGCGTTCTAATAATATGGCCGTATGCATCATTCTGATGCAGAGGCCGGGGTAAACCCCCTTTTCGAAAAAAAATCAAAGCCAAAATAATATGAACAAAAATTTGATGTAGTGCCATGCTATTTACAATACTTGACCTATGTTCTATTGTTTCTTTAGATAGCATCCCCACTTTGTTGCTCAACAAAGTTTATGGGACTGTTACAACGTCATGAGGCTCCATGAGCCAAACATGTCTTTATTGTCTACCCAATCTGATAATAATGAAAACTTAGATAGACTATCCGCTTCAAACTTTCTCCTCCCGCTCTCATGAATAAATTTAGAAGCTTCAAACTCTTCTGCTCGAGCATTGATTTCTTTAACAACAGCTCCATATACTGCAACTGATTTTCTATGAGATCCTTTATTACTAAACACAATCACAGGAGTCGAAGACTCACCTTATCACCACATCATTGGATAGTCCAAGGGCTTCTCTACAGGCAAGGGCCTCAAGCGTTGGAGCGTCACTGATGGAGCTAAAAGTAAAAGAGGATGATCCCATGAAATTACCATGTTCATGTCTGCAAACGGCAGCAATCGCACCTCTGTTTCCTGGTCTAGATGTCGCACCATCCACATTACACTTTGCGAAAGTACGAGGAACCTAAGGTGGGAGACTCTGACCACCTTAGGTTCATATTTTTCAACAGTTTCCAGATCAGCTATGAAACTTCGAACGAACAAGTGAGTAAACAAGGGAGGCTGGAACCATAGTTCGAAAAAACATGCCGGTTATCGAACCGGTGAGCCTATCGGTTCTGGTTTTCAATGGCTGGACCGCCGGTTCACCGGTTCAACTGTTGGTTTTTTGGTAAGAATACGTTGATGTTCCATCATTTGACAGGAATTTGCGCGTGTGGTAATGGTTTGTGTGCCGATTTCAGGTCTATGGCCATGTTGAAATGGAAAATGTGTACCGAATTCATTTAGGAATGTTCGTTTAGATGCATACTATTGCAGCAGTGTACTACTTTGTAGTAACCATATAATTCACACTAATACAACTTCGTCTCATTATCTAAAGAAAAACTTAAAATATCTTCAAGCATGCAACCGTTATGATAAATAGCGCAACTGATATTTGGCATGTTCATATGATGCGGCTACCTTCATCAGTTTAACATTATTGTCATGCAGGATGTAAGATGAGCATTCCACAAGGATGAATTGTGTGAAACTTCGTTGCTGCTAGTATAAAAGAGTCCTTTACTTGAGACCTATTGAAGGTTATATCAGGACTCTGATGAGATGAGTATACGATCGAGAGGAGTCACCTACATAATTTAGATGAGGTATTAGAAGAACACCGAAGAGATGGCTCTAGAATATGTAAGCATAGAAATGCTTTGTGCAGATCTTTAAGGATGTTTGCATCCAACTGTCACCCGTCTCATACGTGCTATTGGATATTGTTCCTTGCATGCCTATGACTAGGAGGAAATTTCCAGCCCGAATATACAAGTCATGGTCACAATCACAGTACCATGACTACATTCAAGACCAGGGACTCGATTCTATTATGAAGCTGGTCAGCATTCTTCACATGATTACTTCTGTAGCAGATTTTTATAACTACATATAGAAATCTTCTTATAGAAAAGCACAATCATGGTACTCTGGATTCTGGTCCGGAAATTCCTTTCTCTTCCGAAGCATGCCAGCTTGTCGCTGTTGGCTGTAATCATATTCCTGATGATTAATCAATGTATCTCCCTTTTCCCGGCAAATAAAAGAAGACATATGTTGTAATTGATGCTCTACAGCTACATTTCTCTGGCAAATGTGCTCACAAATCCATACCGGCCACATAATCTATCTATTACCTACTAATAAAGGAAGATGCGTTTCTCCGAAATTTTTGTCCGTTCACCATATAGAACTATTTTCTCCCGTATCTATCTAAGTTGGTACTAAAAATTTTGTCCGTCCCAGCATAAATAAAATTTCAGAGTGGGCCTCCAAACCATGCTGTCAAGAGCCTGATTCTCATCTTTTCTACCTTCGATTGAGCCGCAGGGCAAAATCACTAATTAAGGAATACCCCTTTCAAAGATCTCTCCCACCTCCTGAGTTTGTGACAAGTGGCGCGCGCCACTTGTCACAAACTGAGAGTTTTTCCTTTTTTCGTACGTCCGTTTATTCAAAACGTTTTATCTCTTAAACCGTGCGTCCAAATCATGAACCGTTTTAACCATTGAATTCCTCGGATTGAAATCTTTAAAACTAGATCCCATGTTGATAGGTTTTGAAGAACCTTTTTTTCACAAAGAAAACCGAACGAGTTCATGAATTACCATTTTTTCCCGATTTCAATAATTGTTCATCGAATTTAAAAAAATGTTCACCTAGTCATAAATCTTTCATGAGTTTTATAAAGTTGTTCACAATTTTAAAATATGTCTTCTAATTTGTAAATTAAAATCACAAATTCGAAATATTCAATATTTTTAAAATATTAACGAATTTATAAAAATATTCATGAATTTTAAAATATTCATGATTTCAGAAAAATGTGTGCGATGTAATAATGTTCATGATTTAAAAAAATAAAAAAAATAGAAAATGAGAACTAAAAATAAAAGAGAAAACAAACATGAAAAAAGGAAAATGAATAAAGAAACAAAGGACAAAATAAAAAACAGGAAAAAAGAAAAAAATGCACACAGAAAGAGCACATGGGTGGGGGGCTGTTACGTGGTAGCTCGCTAACTAGTTAACAACCTATGCAGCAAATAGGATTCCCAGCGAGAGATAACACGGTGTAGGACGTGCTTGCAAACCAGGTTCTTCCTCTCATCAGCATTTCCAGACTTTTTCAAACCGCTCCACCATTAAATGATCTTCTTCTAGAAAAAGCTTTAAGAACAAGTGGACAGACAAACTTATTAGTTCCACCTTTGTGATCTGATTACGTTTCTGCGATTAAATATCTGTATCGACACATAATATAATAGAGGAAAAGTCAGAATACGAATCCCACTCCATCTTTAAGCCCATCAGATCACGCCCCTGTTTTATGTCCACTTTTCACTGCACGAATAGGTTCAGAGATACGCTCATACATTATCCGGCCAACTATCCATTTGCTTCCATTCTTCGTCTCCCTAGTCGAAGTCTTCTTGCTGGCCCAACCCAACATGCATTTTAGAGTGCGAGTCTGTACATAGAAACCACAAATACTTGAGATAGAAACGAAGAAGATTCAAAGCAGCAACAGTTGTTTTATCCTTCATGATAATTAATACAGCAACCTGGTGGATGGTGCTGCATGCTCGGCAATAGCATTAAGGTCTGAAGCAAAAGCAGGTGAAGAAGCAAGTCCCGGGTGATGTATCTCTAGCAGGAAATACAATTTCTCTGTGGCGCTGATTAAATAAAAGATAAAAGGCAGTTTCACTTTGCATTTACTGATTTACGCGTTTATATTGCTGCATTGCATTGACAGATTGACTGATGAAACAATATTCAGAGGCTCAGAGCAAGCAGCCGCGGATGCTTGCTTTTACAGACAGACCGTAAAAGGACGTGCACAGTCGATTGGGCCCAGCACAGCCCAGCACTGTATGTTCTGTAGAGAAGCGTATGACGTTCCAGGCCGAACAGGTCATTCCAGCCCAATGAAGCTCCATTCATTGAACTCTTCCTCTGTAAGAAAAACCCTTCCTCTGTTTTTCCTGTTCTTCATAAGAGCTCTGTTTTTCCTTTTGGCAAGTACACTTCCTCTGTTTTGAGTGAAGCATCACTAGCTAGTTGTAGAAGTTGTCACAATTGTTTCAACCAATCTGTAGTTTCTTGTGCATCCAATTCCTCATGTCAAGACATAGTTAGCGGTAATTATCTGCCACAGTAACCAAACTCCCTCACTGTAGCTCACGGCACAAAATTAAGTGGCGCAGCAGAAAAACTTCATGAAGATGCCATCAAGAAGAAAAATTTGACCTCTCTGAGATATTCGTAAATATTTCTGAAAGCAAAACAATGTGTGTGAGGAGAAGCTACATTTCACAATTTATGTACTCCATAATCAAGGTATACATATTTTAGATGGAAATGTACGTTCAGATGCACGGTACTATATTGCAGAGTTGCAGTCATGTCACCTCGTCCAGATTTGGCGATGGCACAGCTCTAGATGAATTCAAGTGCAGGGGTGATAATGTTTTTTCTTCTGACATCAACATGAGTCATTATCCATTTTGCATGTGTGCAGTATATTGCCATAAAGGATCATTCGGGTTAGACAGTGGAACTGCATGCCTAAGACATGTACACCACAAAACAGGGACTAGCTAAGCAATTACTGAGAATTGAAATGTGGGCCCAACCGGATTGGCCTCGTTGAGACGACAAATGTGTACCTAATTCACATAGGAATGTTCGTTTAGATGCATACTATTGCAGAGTTGCGGCAGTGTAATACTTTGTACTAACCATATAATTCACACTAATACAACTTCGTATCATTATCTAGCGAAAAAACCTTGGAATATCTTTTTATTTTTTTGAAAGATCGAGTGATCACTAGCTTTTAATTTAATTGATTTAGCAGAAGAAGATTACAAACGTTTGGTCAAATGACCCAAGAGGCTACTACTAACATGAGCTAGTACTCAAAATGTCAGAGAGAGGAGAGCTCCTCTCATCTGTTTCTTCCAGGCTATATCTCACATTTGATCCCCAAACAGGGGTGCTAGGCATTTTGCTCCGGCCAGATGCCATTGCTCCATGTCACTCCTAGTTTCGCTGATCACCTCGGTGGCGCATGGTGTCTTCTCCTTGGAATATCTTCAAGCATGCAACCGTTATGATAAATAGCTCAACTGAAATTTGACATGTCCATGCGACGCAGATACCATCATCGATTTAGCATTGTTGCCATGCATGTAAGACGTGAGATGAGCATTCCACAAGGATGAATCGCGTGGAACTTCATTGCTGCTAGTATAAAAGAGTCCTTTACTTGAGAGTCTGCGATGAGATGAGTATACGATCGAGAGGAGTCACCCACATAATTTAGAATGAGGTATTAGAAGAACACTGAAGAGATGACTCTAGAATATGTAAGCACAGAAGTGCTTTGTGCAGATCTTTAAGGGTGCTTACATCTAACTGCCACCTGTCTTATACGTGCTGTTGGACATTGTTCCATGCATGAGTATGACTAGGAGGAAAATTTCAGCCCGCATATACAAGTCATGGTCACAATCACTGTACTATGCCTGCATTCAGGAACAGGAATTCGATTCTATCTTGAAGTTCGCCCGCGAGTCACTACTGGCTGTAATCATATCCCTGATAATTAATCAATATATCTCCCTCTTCGCCGAAAAAGAAAAAAGACAGATGGATGTTGTTCCTAGCATGACTATGACTAGGAGGAAAATTCCAACCCGCACATACAAGTCATGGTCTTTCTCTTGTCAGTCTTTTTCACATGTTTACTTCTGTAGCAGATTTTTCTAACTGCATATACAGATCTTCTTATAGAAAAGCACAATCATGGTATGGCTGCATTCAGGTCCAGGAATTCCATTCTATTCCGAAGCATGTCAGCTTGTCACTGTTGGCTGTAATCATATTCCTAATGACGTTCCCTTTTAATTTCCCTGCAAAGAAAATAAGACATTTGTTCTAATTCCTGCTCTCTACAATTACGTTTCTGAGTCAAGTGTGCTCATAAATCCATACCGGCCACATAATAGTATAAAGTAACAGACAAAAGACAGGACGAATCCATCTTTAAGCCCATCAATCAGATCAAGTCCCTAATTTGTCTGTCCACTTGTCACTGCACGAACAGATAGAGGCTGCCTGACATTATATCACTAAGATATGCTCATGGAATATGGATCATCATGCTAGGTGATTCGCACTGAGATATAGAAACAAAGAAGATTGAGAGAACCAACGGGGTAATACAACAATGATCCAACCACCATCGTGCAAACCTTTTGACACATGGGAATCGGTGGGTTTTCTGACTCAGTTGACGGAACTTTGAACAACAAGAGGTGAAGGAAGTGCAGTTTCCTCACAGTGCTGATCAAGTGAAGCAAGAAACAGTTCGCTTTTGCATTTATACAGTTTTATGTCTACCCTGGTGATACAAAAACGTACGCACATTGACTATCGTCATCATGTTATGGTCGAGACATGAGAGACCCTTGCATCATAGTCCACACTTGACTCCTAGCTCCCGTGCTGCCTGGCCATCGAGGGGCATGCGGTCGACGCCATCGTGCTCGCGATTGGGCGCAGCCACGCTCCCGAAATGCAAGTTCTTTTTGTTGCTTTTCACCGTTCGTCGTTCTGGCGTGAGCGGCCCATTTCCATGACCGGCAGCATGTCATGTTCAACTTCGCACACGCGTGCGTACGCTTTCTTGGCGCTCATAGACCCTTAGCCTCCGTCTGCCCTCTCCCCGCCTTCTGCTGAAATCTGAGATGGGCTCTAGGCCCATATTGCAATTTCTGAAAAATCTCTAAGGGCCCATGTGGGATATATGGCACTAGGTGTGGTGGGAAGTTTAGTCCCACCTTGGAAGTGGAAGGAGAGTTGGAGTGGTTTATAAGGGTTTCTCTCCTACATGCTATTGGAGCTTGAGAAGAGAAGAGGCCCTCGCGCGCTCCTCCTCCGCCGCCCGCCGCGCCGCGCCGGGCCGGGCCGGGCCGGGCCGGGCCGGGTTGCGGGAATGAGCCGAGCCGAGCTCACACCTACGAATAGGTTTTTGGGCAGCGATTACGCGACTGCTCGCTTCCGATCGTCTACTTCCTCTACGTCCGCGTCGCCTTCATCATCACCATGTCCACCGACGCCGACCGTGCCGTCACCGAGAAAGCTGAGGCCGACAAGAAGGACGCTTCTGCTGCTGCTGTCACCGCGGCAGCGGCTTCTGCATGGCCTATTGGAGGGTATACCGCGTTTATCCCTCTCCTGATAATTTCTGTATTACCAGTGCTACCATCATGTGTAGATTTGTCTACTATTTGCGTAGTACGTGCTTGCTTAGATCAGTACCAATATGTTCCTAGTTCTATCAATGCCATGCTAGTCATCTACTTATGGATTAAATTAGTCGAAAAATTGCCTATTTACTCAGCAATCCAAAAACCTATTATGTGTAGGAACTTTTCGGCAAGTGGCTTAGCCGCTGCACTGAAACCGGATAAGTTTACCGGTACGCATTTTAAGCGTTGGCAGACAAAGACCACTTTATGGCTCACGGCTATGAACGTGTTCTGGGTAGCCGGTGTGTCCACGGGAACGATTGCTCCTGAACAGGAGAAGGCGTTCAGGGAGGCAACCACTGTGTTTATCGGAGCTGTTCTTACCGTGATCGGAGATAAACTGGTCGATGCATATTTACATGTGCATGTCGCCAAGGACTTGTGGGAGGCCCTCGAATCTAAGTTCGGGGCTGCCGATGCAGGGAGCGAGATGTATATTGTAGAGCAGTTCCACGATTACAAGATGGTTGAAAACCGTCCTGTATTGGAGCAGGCTCATGAGATAATATGCATTGTTAAGGAGCTTGAGCTTCTTAAGTGCGAGTTACCGGGCAAATTTGTCGCGGGCTGCATAATCGCTAAGCTCCCCAATTCCTGGAGGAACTTTGCCACCACTCTGAAACATCAGAGGCGTGAATTCTCTGTGGAGGATGTCATTGGCCATCTGAGTGTTGAGCAGAACTCAAGGGCAAAGGACTCGCACGGAAAAGGGGTCGAAGGAACTTCTGTGGCCAATATGGTGCATCAGAAGAACTCCAATTCCCACAAGCCCAGGGGAAAGAACGGTGTCCAACAGACTGCCGACTTTAAGAAGAAGGGTAAGAAGACCTTCAAGAAGAACAAGAAGGATGAGGGCTGCTTTACTTGTGGTTCGACTGAACATTGGGCCAACAAGTGCCCAAACAAGTTTAAGAAGTCAGGACAGGACTCCAAGTCTGTCAACATGATTGTGGGCAACAATGAGAATGGTGCATCTGGGTACGGTAATTTATTTACTGTTTTTTCAGTGTTTCAGCCTACCGATTGGTGGGTGGATACAGGTGCAGGTGTTCATGTGTGTGCTGACATTTCATTGTTCTCTTCTTACCAGGTCACAGGCCACGGGTCCGTATTGATGGGGAATGGCGCGAGTGCTTCTGTTCATGGTGTTGGCACGGTCGATCTGAAGTTTACTTCGGGAAGGATCGTGCAGCTGAAGAACGTGCAGCATGTCCCCGCCATCAAGAAGAACCTCGTTAGTGGCTCCCTTCTATGTAGAGAAGGCTTTAAGTTGGTATTCGAGTCTAATAAATTAGTTGTTACTAAGTATGGACTATTTGTTGGAAAAGGTTATGAGAGCGGAGGGATGTTCCGCCTTTCCCTCGCAGATTTCTGTAATAAAGTCGTGAACCATATTCATTCGAGTATTAATGAATCTGAGGTTTGGCATTCACGTCTTTGTCACATAAGTTTCGGTGTTATGACGCGGCTAGCTAAGTTGGATTTAATCCCGAGTTTCACTTTAGCCAAAGGTTCTAAGTGCCTGTCATGTGTGCAAGCTAAGCAACCTCGCCAGCCTCACAAGGCTGCGGAGGAGAGACACTTGGCACCATTAGAACTCATACATTCTGATCTTTGTGAGATGAACGGTGTATTGACTAAAGGTGGAAAGAAATACTTCATGACATTGATAGATGATTCCACTAGATATTGCTATGTGTATCTGTTAAACACTAAAGACGAGGCTCTACACTACTTTAAAATCTATAAGGCAGAAGTTGAGAATCAACTTGAAAAGAAAATTAAACGATTCCGTTCAGATCGTGGTGGAGAGTACTTCTCGAGTGAGTTTGATTCTTTCTGTGCGGAACACGGCATTATTCATGAAAGGACGCCTCCCTATTCACCCCAGTCAAACGGGGTTGCCGAGCGGAAAAACCGTACTCTAACTGATCTGGTTAACGCCATGTTAGATACGTCGGGTTTATCCAAGGCATGGTGGGGGGAGGCTATATTGACGGCATGTCATGTCCTGAATAAAGTTCCGATGAAGGATAATGAGATCACTCCATATGAGAGATGGACAAAGAGAAGGACAACACTCTCGTACTTGCGTACTTGGGGCTGTTTGGCGAAAGTCAACGTGCCGATCCCCAAAAAGCGTAAGCTTGGACCCAAGACTGTGGATTGCGTTAATTTGGGCTACGCTAAGAACAGCGTTGGCTATAGATTTCTAGTAGTGAAATCTGAGCTACCTGACCAGAAGGTCGGTACAATCATAGAGTCTAAGGATGCTACATTCTTTGAGGATATTTTTCCTATGAGAGATATGCAAAGCACTTCTAGACAGGAATCTGAGGAGACTCCTGAGCCTGCCATTCCTATGGAATATTATGAACGAACACATGATGAAAATCCCGAGGAGGATGACGAGGAAACCCTTGGTAGGGGCAAGAGACAAAGGACTGCAAAGACCTTTGGTGATGATTTCTTCGTGTACCTCGTGGATGATACTCCCACTTCTATTTTAGAAGCGTATGCCTCTCCAGAAGCTGACTACTGGAAAGATGCGGTCCGTAGCGAGATGGATTCCATCATGGCTAATGGGACATGGGAGATCACTGAGCGTCCCTATGGTTGCAAACCATTGGGATGTAAGTGGGTGTTCAAGAAAAAGCTTAGGCCCGATGGTACGATTGAAAAGTACAAGGCTAGGCTTGTGGCCAAGGGCTATGACCAGAAAGAAGAGGAAGATTTCTTCGATACTTATTCACCTGTGGCTAGACTGACCACCATTCGAGTATTACTCTCGTTGGTGGCCTCACATGGTCTTCTCGTCCATCAAATGGATGTTAAGACGGCTTTTCTGAATGGAGAGCTAAATGAGGAAATCTACATGCAACAGCCAGATGGCTTTGTGATAGATGGTCAGGAAAGGAAGGTGTGTAGGTTGCTGAAATCTTTATATGGTCTGAAGCAAGCACCTAAGCAATGGCATGATAAGTTTAATACAACACTGACATCTGTTGGCTTCGTTGTTAATGAAGCTGACAAATGTGTATACTATCGCCATGGTGGGGGCGAAGGAGTTATATTGTGCCTGTATGTTGATGACATACTGATATTCGGAACAAACCTCAAAGTCATTGAGGAGGTCAAATCGTTTCTGTCTCAGAACTTTGAGATGAAGGACCTTGGTGTGGCTGATGTTATATTGAACATCAAGCTACTGAGAGATAATGAGGGTGGGATCACACTTCTGCAATCCCATTATGTTGAGAAGGTGTTGAGTCGCTTTGGATATTCGGACTGCACACCATCTCAAACACCATATGATCCTAGCGTGTTGATTCGAAAGTCCAAAGGCATGGCTAAAGATCAATTGAGATATTCTCAAATCATTGGTTCACTGATGTACCTAGCGAGCGCAACGAGGCCTTACATCGCGTTTGCTGTGAGCAAACTGAGCCGGTTTGTTTCCAAACCGGGTGATGTACATTGGCATGCTGTTGAAAGAGTTATGCGCTATCTGAAAGGTACTATGAATCATGGACTTCACTATACCGGAAACCCGTCAGTACTTGAAGGGTATAGTGATGCGAATTGGATCTCTGATGCTGATGAGATGAAGGCCACAACTGGGTATATGTTTACTCTTGGAGGTGGTGCTGTTTCCTGGAAGTCTTGCAAGCAAACGATCTTAACGAGATCGACAATGGAAGCAGAATTAACAGCATTAGACACTTCTGGTGTTGAAGCAGGATGGCTTCGAGATCTATTGATGGACTTGCCACTGGTTGATAAACCGGTTCCGGCTATCCTTATGAACTGTGATAATCAGACTGTCATCACCAAGGTGAAGAGTTCAAAGGACAATATGAAGTCCAACAAACACATAAGAATGAGATTAAAAGCTGTCAGGAAATTAAGAAACTCCGGAGTGATAGCGTTGGACTATGTCCATACGGCTAAGAATCTGGCAGATCCCTTTACGAAAGGGCTATCACGTGTAGTGATAGATAGTGCATCGAGGGAGATGGGTATGAGACCCACATGAGTTGCCATGGTGGTAACCCAACCTATGTGATCAGAGATCCCGTGAAGTAGGACCTGGGAAACAAGCCAGTGGTGAACTGAGGAGAGTAACTTTACTAACCCACTCCGTTGGAGATGCAATACTCTCAGAAACTGTATGGAAGGATGACTACTGTCTTAATGTGTTCCAAGGCTTATATGCATAAGCAAGATGCTATCCTACAGAGCGATCTTTGGAGGAACACACCTATGTGAGCCCGACTGCTAGTCACAGTCTATGAGATTGGGGTGATCTCTAGTAAACTCATGAATAGGCCAGGAGTGTGACTTATATGCTCCACCCGAGGGGTCAGCCTTCGGCAGCCCAGTACTAGTAAGACATGTGGTGAAACTTCTTTACGCCAAACTGACAATTCAAGGCATAGTCCATTGTTCAGTTGTGAAGGAATGTAGCTACTTGCTCTAGGTGAAGCTCAACCTTAACAGGTCTTCACTGAAATACTAGTATATCAAAACAGTGTTTGGAACCGAGGACACTATGGGCCCTCGAGATCTGGTGGGGGATTGCTGAAATCTGAGATGGGCTCTAGGCCCATATTGCAATTTCTGAAAAATCTCTAAGGGCCCATGTGGGATATATGGCACTAGGTGTGGTGGGAAGTTTAGTCCCACCTTGGAAGTGGAAGGAGAGTTGGAGTGGTTTATAAGGGTTTCTCTCCTACATGCTATTGGAGCTTGAGAAGAGAAGAGGCCCTCGCGCGCTCCTCCTCCGCCGCCCGCCTCGCCACGCCTCGCCTCGTCACGACGCGCCGCGGGTTGCGGGAATGAGCCGAGCCGAGCTCACACCTACGCGCTTATTTTTGCCAGTCACTAACGGAGAGGTTCTGACAGCAGGGCCACGATCGGAGACGTCGGATCGTGGGCTGTCACGGACTCGGACGTGGGTCAAGCCCACGTCTCTCCACGCGGCTGCGCCTATATAAGCGTGCGGTGTCTCCTAACCCTAGCCGCAACGAACAGATCACATCTGCTCACGCGCACACCCACCGTCGTTCCTTTGCTGCTGCTGCCGCCGGCGACTCCATCCCGTCCACCGCGTACACGGTCGACGGGAGAGCAGGTCTCCGAAACCACGCCCTTCTGGTTCCTGTACGGGGTGAGGGGCGAATAGGTTTTTGGGCAGCGATTACGCGACTGCTCGCTTCCGATCGTCTACTTCCTCTACGTCCGCGTCGCCTTCATCATCACCATGTCCACCGACGCCGACCGTGCCGTCACCGAGAAAGCTGAGGCCGACAAGAAGGCCGCTGAGGACGCTTCTGCTGCTGCTGTCACCGCGGCAGCGGCTTCTGCATGGCCTATTGGAGGGTATACCGCGTTTATCCCTCTCCTGATAATTTCTGTATTACCAGTGCTACCATCATGTGTAGATTTGTCTACTATTTGCGTAGTACGTGCTTGCTTAGATCAGTACCAATATGTTCCTAGTTCTATCAATGCCATGCTAGTCATCTACTTATGGATTAAATTAGTCGAAAAATTGCCTATTTACTCAGCAATCCAAAAACCTATTATGTGTAGGAACTTTTCGGCAAGTGGCTTAGCCGCTGCACTGAAACCGGATAAGTTTACCGGTACGCATTTTAAGCGTTGGCAGACAAAGACCACTTTATGGCTCACGGCTATGAACGTGTTCTGGGTAGCCGGTGTGTCCACGGGAACGATTGCTCCTGAACAGGAGAAGGCGTTCAGGGAGGCAACCACTGTGTTTATCGGAGCTGTTCTTACCGTGATCGGAGATAAACTGGTCGATGCATATTTACATGTGCATGTCGCCAAGGACTTGTGGGAGGCCCTCGAATCTAAGTTCGGGGCTGCCGATGCAGGGAGCGAGATGTATATTGTAGAGCAGCTCCACGATTACAAGATGGTTGAAAACCGTCCTGTATTGGAGCAGGCTCATGAGATAATATGCATTGTTAAGGAGCTTGAGCTTCTTAAGTGCGAGTTACCGGGCAAATTTGTCGCGGGCTGCATAATCGCTAAGCTCCCCAATTCCTGGAGGAACTTTGCCACCACTCTGAAACATCAGAGGCGTGAATTCTCTGTGGAGGATGTCATTGGCCATCTGAGTGTTGAGCAGAACTCAAGGGCAAAGGACTCGCACGGAAAAGGGGTCGAAGGAACTTCTGTGGCCAATATGGTGCATCAGAAGAACTCCAATTCCCACAAGCCCAGGGGAAAGAACGGTGTCCAACAGACTGCCGACTTTAAGAAGAAGGGTAAGAAGACCTTCAAGAAGAACAAGAAGGATGAGGGCTGCTTTACTTGTGGTTCGACTGAACATTGGGCCAACAAGTGCCCAAACAAGTTTAAGAAGTCAGGACAGGACTCCAAGTCTGTCAACATGATTGTGGGCAACAATGAGAATGGTGCATCTGGGTACGGTAATTTATTTACTGTTTTTTCAGTGTTTCAGCCTACCGATTGGTGGGTGGATACAGGTGCAGGTGTTCATGTGTGTGCTGACATTTCATTGTTCTCTTCTTACCAGGTCACAGGCCACGGGTCCGTATTGATGGGGAATGGCGCGAGTGCTTCTGTTCATGGTGTTGGCACGGTCGATCTGAAGTTTACTTCGGGAAGGATCGTGCAGCTGAAGAACGTGCAGCATGTCCCCGCCATCAAGAAGAACCTCGTTAGTGGCTCCCTTCTATGTAGAGAAGGGTTTAAGTTGGTATTCGAGTCTAATAAATTAGTTGTTACTAAGTATGGACTATTTGTTGGAAAAGGTTATGAGAGCGGAGGGATGTTCCGCCTTTCCCTCGCAGATTTCTGTAATAAAGTCGTGAACCATATTCATTCGAGTATTAATGAATCTGAGGTTTGGCATTCACGTCTTTGTCACATAAGTTTCGGTGTTATGACGCGGCTAGCTAAGTTGGATTTAATCCCGAGTTTCACTTTAGCCAAAGGTTCTAAGTGCCTGTCATGTGTGCAAGCTAAGCAACCTCGCCAGCCTCACAAGGCTGCGGAGGAGAGACACTTGGCACCATTAGAACTCATACATTCTGATCTTTGTGAGATGAACGGTGTATTGACTAAAGGTGGAAAGAAATACTTCATGACATTGATAGATGATTCCACTAGATATTGCTATGTGTATCTGTTAAACACTAAAGACGAGGCTCTACACTACTTTAAAATCTATAAGGCAGAAGTTGAGAATCAACTTGAAAAGAAAATTAAACGATTCCGTTCAGATCGTGGTGGAGAGTACTTCTCGAGTGAGTTTGATTCTTTCTGTGCGGAACACGGCATTATTCATGAAAGGACGCCTCCCTATTCACCCCAGTCAAACGGGGTTGCCGAGCGGAAAAACCGTACTCTAACTGATCTGGTTAACGCCATGTTAGATACGTCGGGTTTATCCAAGGCATGGTGGGGGAGGCTATATTGACGGCATGTCATGTCCTGAATAAAGTTCCGATGAAGGATAATGAGATCACTCCATATGAGAGATGGACAAAGAGAAGGACAACACTCTCGTACTTGCGTACTTGGGGCTGTTTGGCGAAAGTCAACGTGCCGATCCCCAAAAAGCGTAAGCTTGGACCCAAGACTGTGGATTGCGTTAATTTGGGCTACGCTAAGAACAGCGTTGGCTATAGATTTCTAGTAGTGAAATCTGAGCTACCTGACCAGAAGGTCGGTACAATCATAGAGTCTAAGGATGCTACATTCTTTGAGGATATTTTTCCTATGAGAGATATGCAAAGCACTTCTAGACAGGAATCTGAGGAGACTCCTGAGCCTGCCATTCCTATGGAATATTATGAACGAACACATGATGAAAATCCCGAGGAGGATGACGAGGAAACCCTTGGTAGGGGCAAGAGACAAAGGACTGCAAAGACCTTTGGTGATGATTTCTTCGTGTACCTCGTGGATGATACTCCCACTTCTATTTTAGAAGCGTATGCCTCTCCAGAAGCTGACTACTGGAAAGATGCGGTCCGTAGCGAGATGGATTCCATCATGGCTAATGGGACATGGGAGATCACTGAGCGTCCCTATGGTTGCAAACCATTGGGATGTAAGTGGGTGTTCAAGAAAAAGCTTAGGCCCGATGGTACGATTGAAAAGTACAAGGCTAGGCTTGTGGCCAAGGGCTATGACCAGAAAGAAGAGGAAGATTTCTTCGATACTTATTCACCTGTGGCTAGACTGACCACCATTCGAGTATTACTCTCGTTGGCGGCCTCACATGGTCTTCTCGTCCATCAAATGGATGTTAAGACGGCTTTTCTGAATGGAGAGCTAAATGAGGAAATCTACATGCAACAGCCAGATGGCTTTGTGATAGATGGTCAGGAAAGGAAGGTGTGTAGGTTGCTGAAATCTTTATATGGTCTGAAGCAAGCACCTAAGCAATGGCATGATAAGTTTAATACAACACTGACATCTGTTGGCTTCGTTGTTAATGAAGCTGACAAATGTGTATACTATCGCCATGGTGGGGGCGAAGGAGTTATATTGTGCCTGTATGTTGATGACATACTGATATTCGGAACAAACCTCAAAGTCATTGAGGAGGTCAAATCGTTTCTGTCTCAGAACTTTGAGATGAAGGACCTTGGTGTGGCTGATGTTATATTGAACATCAAGCTACTGAGAGATAATGAGGGTGGGATCACACTTCTGCAATCCCATTATGTTGAGAAGGTGTTGAGTCGCTTTGGATATTCGGACTGCACACCATCTCAAACACCATATGATCCTAGCGTGTTGATTCGAAAGTCCAAAGGCATGGCTAAAGATCAATTGAGATATTCTCAAATCATTGGTTCACTGATGTACCTAGCGAGCGCAACGAGGCCTGACATCGCGTTTGCTGTGAGCAAACTGAGCCGGTTTGTTTCCAAACCGGGTGATGTACATTGGCATGCTGTTGAAAGAGTTATGCGCTATCTGAAAGGTACTATGAATCATGGACTTCACTATACCGGAAACCCGTCAGTACTTGAAGGGTATAGTGATGCGAATTGGATCTCTGATGCTGATGAGATGAAGGCCACAACTGGGTATATGTTTACTCTTGGAGGTGGCGCTGTTTCCTGGAAGTCTTGCAAGCAAACGATCTTAACGAGATCGACAATGGAAGCAGAATTAACAGCATTAGACACTTCTGGTGTTGAAGCAGGATGGCTTCGAGATCTATTGATGGACTTGCCACTGATTGATAAACCGGTTCCGGCTATCCTTATGAACTGTGATAATCAGACTGTCATCACCAAGGTGAAGAGTTCAAAGGACAATATGAAGTCCAACAAACACATAAGAATGAGATTAAAAGCTGTCAGGAAATTAAGAAACTCCGGAGTGATAGCGTTGGACTATGTCCATACGGCTAAGAATCTGGCAGATCCCTTTACGAAAGGGCTATCACGTGTAGTGATAGATAGTGCATCGAGGGAGATGGGTATGAGACCCACATGAGTTGCCATGGTGGTAACCCAACCTATGTGATCGGAGATCCTGTGAAGTAGGACCTGGGAAACAAGCCAGTGGTGAACTGAGGAGAGTAACTTTACTAACCCACTCCGTTGGAGATGCAATACTCTCAGAAACTGTATGGAAGGATGACTACTGTCTTAATGTGTTCCAAGGCTTATATGCATAAGCAAGATGCTATCCTACAGAGCGATCTTTGGAGGAACACACCTATGTGAGCCCGACTGCTAGTCACAGTCTATGAGATTGGGGTGATCTCTAGTAAACTCATGAATAGGCCAGGAGTGTGACTTATATGCTCCACCCGAGGGGTCAGCCTTCGGCAGCCCAGTACTAGTAAGACATGTGGTGAAACTTCTTTACGCCAAACTGACAATTCAAGGCATAGTCCATTGTTCAGTTGTGAAGGAATGTAGCTACTTGCTCTAGGTGAAGCTCAACCTTAACAGGTCTTCACTGAAATACTAGTATATCAAAACAGTGTTTGGAACCGAGGACACTATGGGCCCTCGAGATCTGGTGGGGGATTGCTGAAATCTGAGATGGGCTCTAGGCCCATATTGCAATTTCTGAAAAATCTCTAAGGGCCCATGTGGGATATATGGCACTAGGTGTGGTGGGAAGTTTAGTCCCACCTTGGAAGTGGAAGGAGAGTTGGAGTGGTTTATAAGGGTTTCTCTCCTACATGCTATTGGAGCTTGAGAAGAGAAGAGGCCCTCGCGCGCTCCTCCTCCGCCCCCCGCCTCGCCACGCCTCGCCTCGTCACGACGCGCCGCGGGTTGCGGGAATGAGCCGAGCCGAGCTCACACCTACGCGCTTATTTTTGCCAGTCACTAACGGAGAGGTTCTGACAGCAGGGCCACGATCGGAGACGTCGGATCGTGGGCTGTCACGGACTCGGACGTGGGTCAAGCCCACGTCTCTCCACGCGGCTGCGCCTATATAAGCGTGCGGTGTCTCCTAACCCTAGCCGCAACGAACAGATCACATCTGCTCACGCGCACACCCACCGTCGTTCCTTTGCTGCTGCTGCCGCCGGCGACTCCATCCCGTCCACCGCGTACACGGTCGACGGGAGAGCAGGTCTCCGAAACCACGCCCTTCTGGTTCCTGTACGGGGTGAGGGGCGAATAGGTTTTTGGGCAGCGATTACGCGACTGCTCGCTTCCGATCGTCTACTTCCTCTACGTCCGCGTCGCCTTCATCATCACCATGTCCACCGACGCCGACCGTGCCGTCACCGAGAAAGCTGAGGCCGACAAGAAGGCCGCTGAGGACGCTTCTGCTGCTGCTGTCACCGCGGCAGCGGCTTCTGCATGGCCTATTGGAGGGTATACCGCGTTTATCCCTCTCCTGATAATTTCTGTATTACCAGTGCTACCATCATGTGTAGATTTGTCTACTATTTGCGTAGTACGTGCTTGCTTAGATCAGTACCAATATGTTCCTAGTTCTATCAATGCCATGCTAGTCATCTACTTATGGATTAAATTAGTCGAAAAATTGCCTATTTACTCAGCAATCCAAAAACCTATTATGTGTAGGAACTTTTCGGCAAGTGGCTTAGCCGCTGCACTGAAACCGGATAAGTTTACCGGTACGCATTTTAAGCGTTGGCAGACAAAGACCACTTTATGGCTCACGGCTATGAACGTGTTCTGGGTAGCCGGTGTGTCCACGGGAACGATTGCTCCTGAACAGGAGAAGGCGTTCAGGGAGGCAACCACTGTGTTTATCGGAGCTGTTCTTACCGTGATCGGAGATAAACTGGTCGATGCATATTTACATGTGCATGTCGCCAAGGACTTGTGGGAGGCCCTCGAATCTAAGTTCGGGGCTGCCGATGCAGGGAGCGAGATGTATATTGTAGAGCAGTTCCACGATTACAAGATGGTTGAAAACCGTCCTGTATTGGAGCAGGCTCATGAGATAATATGCATTGTTAAGGAGCTTGAGCTTCTTAAGTGCGAGTTACCGGGCAAATTTGTCGCGGGCTGCATAATCGCTAAGCTCCCCAATTCCTGGAGGAACTTTGCCACCACTCTGAAACATCAGAGGCGTGAATTCTCTGTGGAGGATGTCATTGGCCATCTGAGTGTTGAGCAGAACTCAAGGGCAAAGGACTCGCACGGAAAAGGGGTCGAAGGAACTTCTGTGGCCAATATGGTGCATCAGAAGAACTCCAATTCCCACAAGCCCAGGGGAAAGAACGGTGTCCAACAGACTGCCGACTTTAAGAAGAAGGGTAAGAAGACCTTCAAGAAGAACAAGAAGGATGAGGGCTGCTTTACTTGTGGTTCGACTGAACATTGGGCCAACAAGTGCCCAAACAAGTTTAAGAAGTCAGGACAGGACTCCAAGTCTGTCAACATGATTGTGGGCAACAATGAGAATGGTGCATCTGGGTACGGTAATTTATTTACTGTTTTTTCAGTGTTTCAGCCTACCGATTGGTGGGTGGATACAGGTGCAGGTGTTCATGTGTGTGCTGACATTTCATTGTTCTCTTCTTACCAGGTCACAGGCCACGGGTCCGTATTGATGGGGAATGGCGCGAGTGCTTCTGTTCATGGTGTTGGCACGGTCGATCTGAAGTTTACTTCGGGAAGGATCGTGCAGCTGAAGAACGTGCAGCATGTCCCCGCCATCAAGAAGAACCTCGTTAGTGGCTCCCTTCTATGTAGAGAAGGGTTTAAGTTGGTATTCGAGTCTAATAAATTAGTTGTTACTAAGTATGGACTATTTGTTGGAAAAGGTTATGAGAGCGGAGGGATGTTCCGCCTTTCCCTCGCAGATTTCTGTAATAAAGTCGTGAACCATATTCATTCGAGTATTAATGAATCTGAGGTTTGGCATTCACGTCTTTGTCACATAAGTTTCGGTGTTATGACGCGGCTAGCTAAGTTGGATTTAATCCCGAGTTTCACTTTAGCCAAAGGTTCTAAGTGCCTGTCATGTGTGCAAGCTAAGCAACCTCGCCAGCCTCACAAGGCTGCGGAGGAGAGACACTTGGCACCATTAGAACTCATACATTCTGATCTTTGTGAGATGAACGGTGTATTGACTAAAGGTGGAAAGAAATACTTCATGACATTGATAGATGATTCCACTAGATATTGCTATGTGTATCTGTTAAACACTAAAGACGAGGCTCTACACTACTTTAAAATCTATAAGGCAGAAGTTGAGAATCAACTTGAAAAGAAAATTAAACGATTCCGTTCAGATCGTGGTGGAGAGTACTTCTCGAGTGAGTTTGATTCTTTCTGTGCGGAACACGGCATTATTCATGAAAGGACGCCTCCCTATTCACCCCAGTCAAACGGGGTTGCCGAGCGGAAAAACCGTACTCTAACTGATCTGGTTAACGCCATGTTAGATACGTCGGGTTTATCCAAGGCATGGTGGGGGGAGGCTATATTGACGGCATGTCATGTCCTGAATAAAGTTCCGATGAAGGATAATGAGATCACTCCATATGAGAGATGGACAAAGAGAAGGACAACACTCTCGTACTTGCGTACTTGGGGCTGTTTGGCGAAAGTCAACGTGCCGATCCCCAAAAAGCGTAAGCTTGGACCCAAGACTGTGGATTGCGTTAATTTGGGCTACGCTAAGAACAGCGTTGGCTATAGATTTCTAGTAGTGAAATCTGAGCTACCTGACCAGAAGGTCGGTACAATCATAGAGTCTAAGGATGCTACATTCTTTGAGGATATTTTTCCTATGAGAGATATGCAAAGCACTTCTAGACAGGAATCTGAGGAGACTCCTGAGCCTGCCATTCCTATGGAATATTATGAACGAACACATGATGAAAATCCCGAGGAGGATGACGAGGAAACCCTTGGTAGGGGCAAGAGACAAAGGACTGCAAAGACCTTTGGTGATGATTTCTTCGTGTACCTCGTGGATGATACTCCCACTTCTATTTTAGAAGCGTATGCCTCTCCAGAAGCTGACTACTGGAAAGATGCGGTCCGTAGCGAGATGGATTCCATCATGGCTAATGGGACATGGGAGATCACTGAGCGTCCCTATGGTTGCAAACCATTGGGATGTAAGTGGGTGTTCAAGAAAAAGCTTAGGCCCGATGGTACGATTGAAAAGTACAAGGCTAGGCTTGTGGCCAAGGGCTATGACCAGAAAGAAGAGGAAGATTTCTTCGATACTTATTCACCTGTGGCTAGACTGACCACCATTCGAGTATTACTCTCGTTGGCGGCCTCACATGGTCTTCTCGTCCATCAAATGGATGTTAAGACGGCTTTTCTGAATGGAGAGCTAAATGAGGAAATCTACATGCAACAGCCAGATGGCTTTGTGATAGATGGTCAGGAAAGGAAGGTGTGTAGGTTGCTGAAATCTTTATATGGTCTGAAGCAAGCACCTAAGCAATGGCATGATAAGTTTAATACAACACTGACATCTGTTGGCTTCGTTGTTAATGAAGCTGACAAATGTGTATACTATCGCCATGGTGGGGGCGAAGGAGTTATATTGTGCCTGTATGTTGATGACATACTGATATTCGGAACAAACCTCAAAGTCATTGAGGAGGTCAAATCGTTTCTGTCTCAGAACTTTGAGATGAAGGACCTTGGTGTGGCTGATGTTATATTGAACATCAAGCTACTGAGAGATAATGAGGGTGGGATCACACTTCTGCAATCCCATTATGTTGAGAAGGTGTTGAGTCGCTTTGGATATTCGGACTGCACACCATCTCAAACACCATATGATCCTAGCGTGTTGATTCGAAAGTCCAAAGGCATGGCTAAAGATCAATTGAGATATTCTCAAATCATTGGTTCACTGATGTACCTAGCGAGCGCAACGAGGCCTGACATCGCGTTTGCTGTGAGCAAACTGAGCCGGTTTGTTTCCAAACCGGGTGATGTACATTGGCATGCTGTTGAAAGAGTTATGCGCTATCTGAAAGGTACTATGAATCATGGACTTCACTATACCGGAAACCCGTCAGTACTTGAAGGGTATAGTGATGCGAATTGGATCTCTGATGCTGATGAGATGAAGGCCACAACTGGGTATATGTTTACTCTTGGAGGTGGCGCTGTTTCCTGGAAGTCTTGCAAGCAAACGATCTTAACGAGATCGACAATGGAAGCAGAATTAACAGCATTAGACACTTCTGGTGTTGAAGCAGGATGGCTTCGAGATCTATTGATGGACTTGCCACTGGTTGATAAACCGGTTCCGGCTATCCTTATGAACTGTGATAATCAGACTGTCATCACCAAGGTGAAGAGTTCAAAGGACAATATGAAGTCCAACAAACACATAAGAATGAGATTAAAAGCTGTCAGGAAATTAAGAAACTCCGGAGTGATAGCGTTGGACTATGTCCATACGGCTAAGAATCTGGCAGATCCCTTTACGAAAGGGCTATCACGTGTAGTGATAGATAGTGCATCGAGGGAGATGGGTATGAGACCCACATGAGTTGCCATGGTGGTAACCCAACCTATGTGATCGGAGATCCCGTGAAGTAGGACCTGGGAAACAAGCCAGTGGTGAACTGAGGAGAGTAACTTTACTAACCCACTCCGTTGGAGATGCAATACTCTCAGAAACTGTATGGAAGGATGACTACTGTCTTAATGTGTTCCAAGGCTTATATGCATAAGCAAGATGCTATCCTACAGAGCGATCTTTGGAGGAACACACCTATGTGAGCCCGACTGCTAGTCACAGTCTATGAGATTGGGGTGATCTCTAGTAAACTCATGAATAGGCCAGGAGTGTGACTTATATGCTCCACCCGAGGGGTCAGCCTTCGGCAGCCCAGTACTAGTAAGACATGTGGTGAAACTTCTTTACGCCAAACTGACAATTCAAGGCATAGTCCATTGTTCAGTTGTGAAGGAATGTAGCTACTTGCTCTAGGTGAAGCTCAACCTTAACAGGTCTTCACTGAAATACTAGTATATCAAAACAGTGTTTGGAACCGAGGACACTATGGGCCCTCGAGATCTGGTGGGGGATTGCTGAAATCTGAGATGGGCTCTAGGCCCATATTGCAATTTCTGAAAAATCTCTAAGGGCCCATGTGGGATATATGGCACTAGGTGTGGTGGGAAGTTTAGTCCCACCTTGGAAGTGGAAGGAGAGTTGGAGTGGTTTATAAGGGTTTCTCTCCTACATGCTATTGGAGCTTGAGAAGAGAAGAGGCCCTCGCGCGCTCCTCCTCCGCCGCCCGCCTCGCCACGCCTCGCCTCGTCACGACGCGCCGCGGGTTGCGGGTTGCGGGAATGAGCCGAGCCGAGCTCACACCTACGCGCTTATTTTTGCCAGTCACTAACGGAGAGGTTCTGACAGCAGGGCCACGATCGGAGACGTCGGATCGTGGGCTGTCACGGACTCGGACGTGGGTCAAGCCCACGTCTCTCCACGCGGCTGCGCCTATATAAGTGTGCGGTGTCTCCTAACCCTAGCCGCAA
Source organism: Triticum timopheevii (assembly GCA_963921465.1). Taxonomy (NCBI): domain Eukaryota; kingdom Viridiplantae; phylum Streptophyta; class Magnoliopsida; order Poales; family Poaceae; genus Triticum; species Triticum timopheevii. Next base: position 39,092,425 of record OY997264.1, on the reverse strand, counting down.
CGAACAGATCACATCTGCTCACGCGCACACCCACCGTCGTTCCTTTGCTGCTGCTGCCGCCGGCGACTCCATCCCGTCCACCGCGTACACGGTCGACGGGAGAGCAGGTCTCCGAAACCACGCCCTTCTGGTTCCTGTACGGGGTGAGGGGCGAATAGGTTTTTGGGCAGCGATTACGCGACTGCTCGCTTCCGATCGTCTACTTCCTCTACGTCCGCGTCGCCTTCATCATCACCATGTCCACCGACGCCGACCGTGCCGTCACCGAGAAAGCTGAGGCCGACAAGAAGGCCGCTGAGGACGCTTCTGCTGCTGCTGTCACCGCGGCAGCGGCTTCTGCATGGCCTATTGGAGGGTATACCGCGTTTATCCCTCTCCTGATAATTTCTGTATTACCAGTGCTACCATCATGTGTAGATTTGTCTACTATTTGCGTAGTACGTGCTTGCTTAGATCAGTACCAATATGTTCCTAGTTCTATCAATGCCATGCTAGTCATCTACTTATGGATTAAATTAGTCGAAAAATTGCCTATTTACTCAGCACCTTCCATCTACGGCGGTGATCGCCGTGCTCTGGAACATTTGAAAAAGCCAAAACTCCAAGGTTTTGCCGTCGCCCGTCGCTCACAACTTTGGGACCAATGTCCTGCTTTGAAGGTGGCATTTCTCTCGCGCATCTGCAAATTGATCCTGGAAGCGTGGGTTCCAAGTTTTGTTGTTTTGGCTTAGCTTTCTCTCTGGCTAGCCGCTCCTTGGTGGTGTATCTTGGGTCTTCTCCCTGGTGTGACTCAACGATCGGCCGAGTCTTGGCTGCATCATCTGCCTTTTAGACCTATTTTTCATGCCCTGTAACAGTCAGTAACCTACTGTTTTGCCTCTTTGTTCAATGAAATGTTCAGGTGGGTGGTTTGTTCCCGGTGACCATTAAAAACACATTTGATTTAACTGGGTGCAGTATATTTCCATCAGGGATAATTCAGGTAAGGGAGGGGAATTGCATGCCTAACACATGTACAACACAAAATTGACTGAAACACACTTCAAATGAAACATCTGATCCAGGTCTGATCCAGGTGCCAGCCTCTTGCAAACCTACGGATATGTAGGAATCAGTGAGCTCTCTGAATCTATTCAAGAAATTTTGAACAGCAGGCGGCACTGATCAAGTGAAAAAGGAGACAGCTCGCTTTTATACGCCATAAAAAACGCACGCACGCGGGTTAACTTCGTGTTCAGGCCGAGAGAGCCTGTGTCATGTCACCTCGTCCAGACTTGGCAATGGCAGAGCTCTAGATGAATTCAAGTGCATGAGTAATAATGTTTTTTCTTCTGACATCTGCATGAGTCATTATCCATTTTTACATGCGTGCAGTATATTTCCATAAAGGATCGTTCGGGTTAGACAGTGGAACTGCATGCCTAAGACATGTACACCAACAAACATGGACTACCTAAGCAATTACAGAAAATTGAAAGTAGGCCCAACCGGATTGGCCGATCGTTGTTGAGACGGCAAATGTGTACCTAATTCAGACTGGAATGTTCGTTTAGATGCATACTATCGCAGAGTTGCGGTAGTGCGATACTTCCACTACAGGAAAATCCTGATTTCCCGTGTGCTAGCATATAAACAACAACAACAACAACAACAACAACAACAACAAAGCCTTTAGTCCCAAATAAGTTGGGGTAGGCTAGAGGAGAAACACATAAGATCTCGCAACCAACTCATGGCTCTGGCACATGGACAGCAAGCTTCCACGCACCCGTCCATAGCTAGCTCTTTGTCGATACCCCAATCCTTCAGGTCTCTCTTAACAGACTCCTCCCATGTCAAATTCGGTCGACCCCGCCCTCTCTTGACATTCTCCGCACGCTTTAGCCGTCCGCTATGCACTGGAGCTTCTGGAGGCCTGCGCTGAATATGCCCAAACCATCTCAGACGATGTTGGACAAGCTTCTCCTCATTAGTGCTACCCCAACTCTATCTCGTATATCATCATTCCGGACTCGATCCTTCCTCGTGTGGCCACACATCCATCTCAACATACGCATCTCCGCCACACCTAACTGTTGAACATGTCGCCTTTTAGTCGGCCAACACTCCGTGCCATACAACATTGTGGGTCGAACCGCCGTCCTGTAGAACTTGCCTTTTAGCTTTTGTGGCACTCTCTTGTCACAGAGAATGCCAGAAGCTTGGCGCCACTTCATCCATCCGGCTTTGATTCGATGGTTCACATCTTCATCAATACCCCCATCCTCCTGCAACATTGACCCTAAATACCGAAAGATGTCCTTCCGAGGTACCACCTGGCCATCAAAGCTAACCTCCTCCTCCTCACACCTAGTAGTACTGAAACCGCACATCGTGTGCTAGCATATAAGCCGAGAGCTATTTTTCGGGTACTCGGCTTATGTTCCTCTAAGCCGAGTCCTGGTAAAAAAAAACACCTTATAAGCCGATGGAGTGTAAGCCGTGTCATATAAGCCGGGAGTTTTACTCGGCTTATATATAAACCGTGTTCATATCAATATAAGCTGAGTGTATTGCGTACACGGCTTTAAAGTTTTTTCCTGTAGTGTTCGTACTAACCATACAATTCACACTAATATAACCTCTCGTCTCATTATCTAAAAAGACTTAGAATATCCTCAAGCATGCAACTGTTATGATAAATAGCTCAACTAAAATTTGCCAGGCTCATGTGATGCCGCTACCTTCATCGATTTAACATTGTTGTCATGCAGGACATGAGATGAGCATTCCATAAGGGTGAACGGTGTGGAACTTCATTGCTGCTAGTAGAAAAGGTTATTTTACCTGAGACCTGTTTTTTTAGAGCAAAAGGGCACGCAGCCCCGGTTCCATTGAGAAACAACGAAACCACAAACATGTTTTCCAATACAGCCCTCGGAGCACAGCACAACACGCTGCCTCAGCAGAACACTCAACTAAAACGACCCGCTCCTCCCCCTAACACGGGATCCTGGAGCTAAGCTCAGCCTACCTTAACAGAACATACCAAAAGGTATCTCAAGTCTATTTTAAGACAAAATGGAGAATTAAAAAGCTACACATGGTTTTCTTTTTTGTGCTCTATCTCTACTCGCCAAAGGTACTACGCGTCCACGGAGCTAGAGCTCGGCGTCGGGCTCCGGTACGACTGGGGCAAGTACTACCTGAGACCTGTTCAAGGGAATAAATTATATCGGGACTGTGCGATGAGATGAGTATGTGATCGAGAGGAGCCGCCCACATAATTTAGATGAGGTGTTAGAAGAACGCTGAAGAGATGGGTCTAGAGGAGTTCCAGCAGGAGAGGATTGGCGAGTAGAGGAGCAGAGCTGACCGGCAAGAGGACTGCCAGGGAGACAAACGCGCCAGTCGTCGTCCTCCAGCGCTGGCCCGCCTTGCCTCAGCTTGCAACAATGAAGAGGCCGATGATCTCTAGTCTGGCAGAACACACGTCACCTAGGAATTGCTGAGTTTTCTGAATCTGTTGATGGAACTTTGAAAAACAAGAGGTGAAGGAAATGCAGTTTCCTCACGTTGCTGATCAAGTGAAAGAGGAAACAGAATGCGTTTGCGTTTATGCAGTTTCATGTATGCACTGGTGATAACTCTTCGCAATAAAAACGTACGCACGTTGACTGCCGTTGTCATGTTCTTGTCGAGAGGCTCCTAACTCCCGTGCAGCCTATCGCGTGGCCATCGAGGTGCAAGCGGTCGACACCATCGCCCTCGCTATTTGGCGCAGCCGCGCTCCCGAAATGCAAGTTCTTTTTGTTACTTCCAATCGTTTTCTAAATACTTGTAACTTTATTCATATTCATAACAATTACAGGCATACTGATTTAGACCTAAGATTCAAGAAAATACAAAGTAACTCTTATGATTAAGAATTAAAATAAGATCTCTTGAAAAAACCTTCTTCGTAGTATCAATCTCTGCTCGAAAAAATACTCCAAAGACATCGGTAAAAAGGCTGCAATTGGACTGAGTAATGATGTTGTCACTCTTTCACCCGCACGAACATTACCAATGTAATGTTTTACCGAAAAAGGCTTTCGCCCCGCTTTATAAATAAAGCAAACCGCCAGAGAGCACACATACAGAATCAAGTCCACACACACACACACCCAAGTCTCACAATAAAGTACATAGGTTCTATTGAGGGCACAGCTCAACAAGCCAGAAAAGAAAAAAGACAGAACACGCCGGACGAAGATATCGCCTAGTCTGGCTCTGGCGGGGGCAGCGGCGACAGGCGGACGGCCATCGATCGTAGGTCGGCGATGAAGGCTGAGATGACGTCGCGGTCCAGGGGGCGGCTAAGGGGCCGCCAAAGCTGCAAGAAACCCGAGAGTTTGAAGAGAGCGTCAGTAGCCCGATGAACAGGAGTGCGCTGAATCACTAGCTTATTGCGGACAGTCCAGAGGGTCCAGGCGAGGACCCCAATCTCAAGCCACCTAATGTGGCGAGAAGTCACGGGGGACATCTGGAGTTCGGCAAATAAGTCCGGGAAGTTGGTGTGACAACAATCTCCACCGACCACTTCGGGAAAACAGTTCCAGAGGAACTGGGCAGAAATGCAGGAGAAGAAAATGTGGTTCGAGTCTTCGGGAACCCCACAGAGCGGGCAGATGCCAATACCCGGGCCATTTCGCTTGCGCACCTCCACCCCGGATGGGACCCGGCCGCGAATCCATTGCCACATGAAGATGCGGATTTTCAGGGGCAGGCGGATGGACCACACCATCGAAAGGGGGAGGGGGGCGGAGGAAGGGGCGATGGCCAGGTATAGCGACTTGGTGGAGAATTGACCCGACGGCTCAAGGCGCCAGCGCACCAGGTCAAGGCCACTATCCACCATATGCTCGTGGAGAGCGACATAGTCTAGCAACTCACGCCAGGCGGCGGATTCCAAGGGGCCAAAAGGCCGCCGGAAAGCAAGGCGCCCTATGTCAAGAAGGGCCCTATCAACAGAGATCACAGGATCGACGGAGATAGAAAAGAGGCCGGGAAAGCGAGCCGCAAAGGGAGTGTCCCCGGCCCAGTGATCAAACCAGAATAGCGTCGATACTCCGGATCCCACCCAGATGGAGGTCCCGATAAGTAGGACCGGGAGAAGCTGAACAATCGACTGCCAGAACTGAGATCCGCCAGACTTCTGGCAGAAGGCGAGGGGCTGGCCGCGCAAGTATTTGTTTCGGATGATGTCAAGCCAGAGGCCACCGTGACCTTGCGAGATGCACCAAAGCCAGCGGGAGAGAAGGGCAATATTCATCCTCTTAGAGCACCTGATGCCCAAGCCCCCTTGCTCCCTGGGCTTGCAGATGTCAGGCCAGCTGACCATATGGTACTTCTGCTTGTCATGGTCGCCCGCCCAGTAAAAGCGGGACTGGACCTTGGCGATCTCCTGATGAAGGTGAAAGTGCAACTATCCCTAGGTGGTTTTGGTAACACTAGTAGAAAAGGGGGCATTTGTCCCGGTTCGTAATGGCCTTTAGTCCCGGTTGGTGAACCGGGACTAATGGGTCGTTACTAATACCTCCCCCCTTTAGTCCCGGTTCAAACACGAACCGGGACAGATGGTCCTCTACGTGGCCGGTGCGCCGAGCCCAGGCAGGGGGGCCTTTGGTCCCGGTTGGTGGCACCAACCGGGACCAAAAGGCATCCACGCGTCAGCATTCCAGTGGCTGGGGTTTTTGTTTTTTTTTGAAAGGGGGGGGGGGTTGGGGGTTTTGGGGGGTTAATTTAGGTGTTTCATATATTGTGTTAGCTAGCTAATTAATAGAGAGAAGTGTCCTCTCTTATGTCCGTGCTTGGTCGATGCTACGTACTATATACATATAGCCCTCGACACGCTAGCTAGTAAGAAAATGAAGGGAACCATTGAGTACAGAAGTTCGTCATGCATACCGAGAGAAATGATCGATCGACCTCTCCTTCTCTGAGAGATTGGTCGAACAACAAGTTTTCGTATCATGTATCCGACGCTACTGGCTACATACATGTATAATATGTAAGATCTCTCAATTACAGTCCCCTAGCAATTTCAATCAACTTCCGCATTGTATTCTCCGGCTTTGTTGATGACGTGGTCAAGAAAGAATCCCACCAATTCCTCTTGAATTGCTTTCATGCGATCTGGTTCTAGGAGTTCATTCCGCATCTGCCACGTCTAATTTGAAGAATGGGGTTAATTAATACATATATATGAATGAAACTCAACAGAAATGATGGTGCAATAAAATGAAATTGTGAATATTATTGCTTACGCACTTCATATTGTCTTTGAGAGTAGCCCCGCTTGTTTTTTAAAGTCGCGGTGTGGATGAACTCGCACACGTAGTATACACAGAAATCATTCCCTTGTTCCTGCCACAAGCACTTTACGAGAAATAGAGGTCAATCAAACTGATAATGAGGCATTATAAATGGCATTGATGAAAGTATAGCTATAGAATCAACGGGAGATGCGCGCAACTAGCTAGCCAGTAGTACTTACTTTCGGGTATGTATATCGCAGCTCCTTCGGAAGTCCTGGAGCTTTAGCGGTGAACTGTTTCCAAACCCTGTAAGACAAAGAAAATAATTATTATTACTTGAGATATCAGGAAATGAACAAAAAGTTGCCGATATGGTGCGATAATGATCGATTGAACTTACTTGCTGAGCATTTCAGTCATGTCCGCATAGGTTTTGGGATCTTTCCGTCTCGAGTCTAAGACGGTTACTAGTCCACGCTCAAGCTTAATCTCCAGAAGAATATAGTGGTACCTGCGCACGCATGCATAACTCATCAATTACATTACTATAACCTCGCTCGAGTAATAAGGGAAACCGAATATGCACACGACAGTAACACTCACTTGTCGTTGTAAGGAAAGAGTATGGTATCTTTGTTTTGATTTTTGATCAACGATTGTAGCAAGTTGTCCTCGGCCTCCTTGATGTGCTTTTCAACCAGAAATACATCTATGATATTTGTGTTAATGAACCCAATATGATAAATTTCTTGTTTTTTGCACTCGACGATCTTCAATCTGCATAATATATTGAGGATAATTAATTATAAATACATGCAATGAAAGAGCCGAGCTATATATAGAGACTTAATGACAGAAATAGTACTTACAGGCAGTAGCAAAAGACCGTTAATTTAGCGAGGGCCTTTTGATTGAAGAACTCGAAGAACTCCTCAAATGGAACAGGCAACAGATCATTTCCAACGAGGTCGTGCCCCTCTTTAATTCTCAGATACAAAGTATTCATCCCCCAGACTCTCTGCTGGTTTTCATGTATCAAGTATGGAATCTTCGCATCATCGTTGTTAGAGATTTTTCATCTTTGACGAGAGGCTTCCCGTACTCGTATCTGTGTCCCTCCACCTCCATGAAATCAGGAAGTGCATTGTCAGGCAGGTAATCTTGTAGATTGCCATAACCGGCCACCATCCCCAGAACATTAGCGACGATGTTGCCGCTAGACACATTGAGCGGGGGGCACGATTGGTTTGCTTGTTCGCCGAGCTGGTCAATTTTTTTTGCAGCTGCTCGTTCTCTTGGTCTTTGATGTCTAACAGTACTTCCCGACCGCTCCGCTTGGAGATATGTCTGTTCAGTAATGCGCTCATAGTTGGTTCTCGGCGGAGACTTTGCCAGTTTCCTCAGGGCATCGAGAGTGCGCTTTGCTTTCACCGGATCTACCTTCTCCTCCGGAGGTGGATGTCTCTTTGCTTTCACCCCTTCAAAGAACTCCTTCACGTGGGTCCGCACGATCGTATCAGTTTCCTCCTCGGTCCTCTCATACGGTAACTTCTCTAGAGGCTTGAGAGATGGACCGTATCTGTATTGCCTATCGCCTCTGGTTCTGCTGCTAGACGCCGGAGCAGACGGAGCGGCTGCGGCGTCTGTCTTCTTTCGTTCTTGCTTACGAGGCGGAGGAGAAGGACTACGACGTGCCAGAGCAGCCAGGGCGGCGGCGGGTCTCTTTCGCCCTTGCTGGCGAGGCGGATAAGGAGGAGGCTGCTGGCTGCTCGGGAGCGCCGGCGCAGGCGGAGAAGGAGGCGGAGTGCCGCCACACGTCGGAGAAGGAGGCGGAGTGCCGCCATGCGTGCCCTGATCGTCACTCGCCGGAGGAGGAGCGATGGAGGAGGCGGAGTGCCCTGACTCGCCGGAGGAGGAGGAGGAGGCAGAGGCGTCCAGTTCAGAAGGTTGATGAGCTGCTTCCGCCATAGGCATGGAGTCTTTAGAGCAGAATCCAGCCTAGTCTCCCCTTCACCGGTCCTCAAATCCCTCCGTTATTTCATCCACCATCACCTTAGCATATCCTTCTGGAATCGGCTGGCAGTGATAAGTTTTGCCGGATCCACTAGGATAAACAGAGCCAACAGCCGCCTTGACCTTCAAATTCATCCATCGCGCCATAATGTGGCAATTTTGAGACTCCGTGATAGCATCCACGGGATAGCTGGCAGGAGCCATTAAGACATGCTCCGGCTGAAGCAGCTCGGTGGAAGCCACACTGCTTCTCCTCCGAGATGGCGGGGTAGCTTCGGGGGAAGCTTCGGTAGGTCGTTTGCTGCGATCTGCTGCTTCTCGTTCCTCTATCCCCATTACCCTTTCGTGCAGCGCCTGCAGTTGGCCCTGCTCCAGTTTCTTCCTCCTCTCGTGGGTTTTGTAACCCCCTGCGTCCGGAAACCAACCTTCCACGGAATGGAGCCTGGCGTGCCTCGTGTCCGTCCAGGGTGCTCAGGATTCCCGAGGGCCATTGTGAGCTCATCCTTCTCCCTGTCTGGAATGAACGTCCCTCGCTGCGCTGCATCAATATAGTGCCGAAGGTGCTTTACTGGTATTTTCAGTTGCTCGTCCGTCCAATGGCACTTCCCTGATACAGGGTCCAAGGTTCCGCCAGCCCCGAAGAACCAAGTCCGGCAACGGTCTGGCCAGTACATTGTCTCTGGTTCGATCCCTTTTTCAAGCAGATCATTATCAGCCTTGGACCACTTAGGCCGGGCTTTGAGGTAGCCACCTGACCCCGTGCGATGGTGAAGCTTCTTCTTCGCAGCATTTAGCTTGTTTGTCGCCGACATCTTCTTACTCTTTTCCGATGTCTTGTGGGCCACGAATGCGGGCCAGTGATTTTTGATCTTCTCATATTTGCCGATGAATTCTGGTGTCTTTTCTTTGTCGACAAACTTGTTCAGCTCTTTCCTCCACCTCCTGAATAGGGTTGCCATCTTCTTAAGAGCACAAGACTTGATTAATTGCTCTTTAACTGGCTTCTCCGGATCCTCCTCTGGCGGTAGGGTGAAATTTGCCTTCAGCTGAGTCCAAAGATCTTCTTTCTGCATATCATTGACATAAGACACCTCAGGGTCTTCCTCCTTAGGCTTATACCGTTGTTGGATGCTGATCGGGATCTTGAGCCTCACAAGAACCCCGCACTGAGCAGAAAATGTGCGCTTTGTCCGGATGGGTTCAATCGGTTCGCCGTCGGGCGCGATTTCTATGATCTCGAACTTTTCATCCGAGCTCAACCTTTTCTTCGGGCCTTGTCTCCTTACCAAAGTTGTGCTCGATCCGGAGGGCTAGAAATTATAAGGAAGAAAGACGAGAGTAATTAATATGTGTACATATACCAAAACAATGGATGCATCAATTAACTAGTCAGCACGGGCTTAACTAATATATATATATACCTGGCCGGACACGGTTCGGTCACCGGAGCAGTCAGCAGGTCTCCTTCTTGTACCTCCATTGTGTCATCGGAGCCATCATGAACATAGTCCTCTTCTTGTACTGGCATTAATGGGCCGAAGCCATCATGAACATAGGCCTCTTCTTCACCCAGTCCTTCCAGCTGACCATCGGTGTCAAGGAGAAATGACGCAACTTCATCACTTCCATTTGCGATTATGTCCCCCAACATCTCTTATGTTTCTTCGTCTCGGGAGTGCTCCATAGTTTCTGCAAATATTTACAACATGTCAATTATTATTCAAACATGGTACAGATGGATATATATATATATATATATATATATATATATATATATATATATATATTAGTGGTAAACGTAGAACTAGCTAGTTAATCACAATAAGGAATCATGTTAGTGGCCTCGACGCTGCTTCTTTAGGGTTTGGGGTCGCCTCGACAGAACGCTTCAAGGGTTTGGGGTGGCCTCGACGACAACGCTCTTTTAACTTGGTAAATTTGGGTGGCCTCGAGAGAGTTAATTTGTCGGGTAGGGGCGCGGCGGGAGGGGGTAGGAGACCAACATCATTTTCTCTCTAGCGTTTGGGTGTCCTCGAGAGTTTTGGTCGAGCGAGAGGGCCGAGCGGGGGTGCTGCCGTTGTATAAGTTATCACGGTCGAGAGGGGGTATATATATCGACCGCCCCTCATGTCGAAGTTATCTTGAGGGGGTTATATCGACAACGACGCGACATACATATACATGGGGAAAAAATGTTATCGGGGAGGGGGTATCGGTGCCCCCCCCCTCGTGTTGAAGTTTCTTCTTTCTCCTCTATTCCTTTCTTCTCCTACTACTCTTCTTTTTCTTCTTCTCCCTCGTGTTGAAGGTTTTGCCTAATGCATTGTTCATATGAATATACAAACATTTGCATATTCTACAATAATTAATATCACCAAAAAAAGAGGAGAACAAGAAAGGAATAGATCAGGAGAAGATCAAAGAAAAAAAAAGAAGAAAAAAAAGAGGAGAAGAAGAAAGGAATAGAGGAGAACAAGAAAAAATAGAAAATTTTCTATTTTTTCTTCTTCTCCTCTATTCCTTTCTTCTCCTCCTCTTCATTTTCTTCTTTTTACTTCTTCTTATTTATTTCTCCTCTTCTTCCTCCCCTCTTCTTCTCCTTTCTTCCTCTTCTTATTTTTCTTTTCCCTCTCATTCTTTTTCTTCTTCTTCCTTTCCTAGCTAGATATATAAAATTTTACTAAAAATTAAACTAACCTAAAATGTACTAAATCAGAGAACATATATAGATAAAACTTTTCTAATAATCTAACTTTTGCATATATGTATACTTTAAAACATCATTACAATTGAAAAAATACATACATACATAAAAAAACATGTAAAAAATACATACATACATATATGAACAAACATAAAAAAATACATATATCTAAAAAATACATACATACATATATGAATCTAAAAACATATAAAAAATAGCATAAAAAAATAGCACGGCGGCGGCGGGGCCGCAGAGGCGCGGTGCTCACAGAGGGAGGAGCGCACGGCGGGCTGCGTCGGGGCGAGCAGGGGCGCGGGGAGTGGCGCGGCAACGGTGTCAGGGCAGGAGCGGCGCGCGGCCGGGCAGGGGCGGCGCGCGGGACAGGGACGGCGCGCAGCGATGGCGACGGGTGAGGGCGCGGGCGACGGCGAGGGCGCGGTCGGCGACGACGACGGGCGCGGGCGATGGCGACGGCGGGGGCGGCGGGCGGCGTTGGGGCAGCCTGGCGGCGACGATGTGCTCGGCGTCGTCGGGGGGCAACTGTGGTGATGAACTCTGCAAAATTGCAAAGTGCTACTTATATAGCAAGAGCATTGGTCCCGGTTCATGAAACCAACCAGGACTAATGCACCCTTTAGTCCCAGTTGGTGCCACCAACCGGGACCAAAGGCCTCTTTTTCGGCAGCCCAAAAGGCGGGAAGCGGCGGCCTTTGGTACCGGTTGGTGCCACCAACCGGGACCAATGCCTCCCCCTTTAGTCCCGGTTGGTGCCACCAACCGGGACCAAAGGCCCCTGTGCTGCCCGCATCGGGGCCAAAATTTAGTCCCACCTCACTAGTTCAGAGGGGCGCGCAGTGGTTTATAAGCCCCACTGCCGCACCCCTCTCGAGCTCCTCCCCACTGCAGGCTTTTGGGCTTACTTGCTATTGCTTTTCCTGATGGGCCTTCTGGGCCTACTGCGGGCCTGAATCCTGGCCCATACTAGGGTTTCTAGTCGTATTCAGGCCGTGGGGGCCCAGTAGGAGGCATTTTTTTGTTTTTTTTGTTTTCTTTACATATTGTTGCTATTTTTAATTATTTTCCAGTTTTTTGTTTTGTTTTCTGCATTGTTTATTTTGTTTTGTTTTTTGCTCTATTTTTTAATTCTTTTTGCTTTTAGATTTAGAAAAATTATAAACTTTCTGTTAGTGCCATTAGTTTTCAAATTTGAAAACACTTTTTTTGTTTTCTTTCTTGCTTTATTTATTTTATTTTGTTTCTACTTACAACAAAATACTTATTGTTGCTATTTTTAATTATTACGAGGGTCGAACCATAAGACATTAAAGCATTTCAAATGAACTCTGAAAAAGATGAAAGTTGGCATGGTATCATAAATTCACCCACATAGCATGTGCTTGCACAAAACGGATAATGGTATCATACTCGTCTGTTACAAAGTTGGCATGGTATCATCATAATAGTTGCAGGAGAAAGTCTTCACTTTTTCTTCGCTTGTGTCATTTGCTTATTGCACCGTAACCATGGATAATCTTCATCGTTTATCAGGATGCTAGGGTCAGCCTTGACTTTGAAGGGAGGAATTTCATGAAACTTTTTATAATCTTCAGACATGTCTGTCTTGCCCTCCACTCCCACGATGTCCTTTTTTCCTGAAAGAACAATGTGGCGCTTTGGCTCATCATATGATGTATTCGCTTCCTTATCTTTTCTTTTTCTCGGTCTGGTAGACATGTCCTTCACATAGATAACCTGTGCCACATCATTGGCTAGGACGAACTGTTCGTCAGTGTATCCAAGATTTTTCAGATCCACTGTTGTCATTCTGTACTGTGGGTCTACCTGTACCCCGCCTCCTGACAGATTGACCCATTTGCACTTAAACAAAGGGACCTTAAAATCATGTCCATACTCAAGTTCCCATATGTCCACTATGTAACCATAATATGTGTCCTTTCCCCTCTCGGTTGTTGCATCAAAGCGGACACCACTGTTTTGGTTGGTGCTCTTTTGATCTTGGTCAATCGTGTAAAATGTATTCCCATTTATCTCGTATCCTTTCCAAATCGTAACAGTCGAAGATGGTCCCCTGGACAACAAGTACAGCTCATCACAAACAGTGTTGTCTCCTCTGAGACGTGCTTCCAACCAACTGCTGAAAGTCCTGATGTGTTCACATGTAATCCAGTCGTCGCACTGCTCCGGGTGTTTGGAGCGCAGACTGTTCTTGTGTTCATCGACATACGGGGTCACCAAGGTAGAGTTCTGTAGAACTGTGTAGTGTGCTTGAGACCAAGAATATCCGTCCCTGCATATTATTGAGTCCCTTCCAAGCATGCCTTTTCCAGTCAGTCTCCCCTCATACCGCGATTGAGGGAGACCTATCTTCTTAAGGCCAGGAATGAAGTCAACACAAAACTCGATGACATCCTCTGTTTGATGGCCCATGGAGATGCTTCCTTCTGGCCTAGCGCGGTTACGGACATATTTCTTTAGGACTCCCATGAACCTCTCAAACGGGTACATATTGTGTAGAAACATGGGGCCCAGAATGACAATCTCGTCAACTAGATGAACTAGGACGTGCGTCATGATATTGAAGAAGGATGGTGGGAACACCAGCTCGAAACTTACAAGACATTGCACCACATCACTCCTTATCCGTGGTATGATTTCTGGATCGATCACCTTCTGAGAGATTGCATTGAGGAATGCACATAACTTCATAATGGCTAATCGGACGTTTTTCGGTAAAAGCCCCCTCAATGCAACCGGAAGCAGTTGCGTCATAATCACGTGGCAGTCATGAGACTTTAGGTTCTGAAACTTTTTCTCTACCATATTTATTATTCCTTTTATATTCGACGAGAAGCCAGTCGGGACCTTCATACTAAGCAGGCATTCAAAGAAGATTTCCTTCTCTTCTTTGGCAAGAGCATAGCTGGCAGGACCTTCATACTGCTTTGGAGGCATGCCATCTTTTTCGTGCAAACGTTGCAGGTCCTCCCATGCCTCATCTGTATCTTTTGTCTTCCCATACACGCCCAAGAAGCCTAGCAGGTTCACGCAAAGGTTCTTCATCACGTGCATCACGTCGATCAAAGAGCGGACCTCTAGGTCTTTCTAGTAGGGTAGGTCCCAAAATATAGATTTCTTATTCCACATGGGTGCATGTCCCCCAGCGTCACTCGGAACAGCTAGTCCGCAGGGACCCTTTCCAAAGATTACGTGTAAATCATTGACCATAGCAAGTACGTGATCACCGGTACGCATGGCGGGCTTCTTCCGGTGATCTGCCTCGCCTTTGAAATGCTTGCCTTTCTTTCGACATTGATGGTTGGTCGGAAGAAATCGATGATGGCCCAGATACACATTCTTCCTGTAGCTTGCCAGGTATATACTATCGGTGTCATGTAAATAGTGCGTGCATGCGTGGTATCCCTTGTTTGTCTGTCCTAAAAGGTTACTGAGAGCGGGCCAATCGTTGATGGTCACGAACAGCAACGCCTTTAGGTTAAATTCCTCCTGTTTGTGCTCATCCCACGTACGTACACCTTTTCCATTCCACAGCTGTAAAAGTTCTTCAACTAATGGCCTTAGGTACACATCAATGTCGTTGCCGGGTTGCTTAGGGCCTTGGATGAGAACTGGCATCATAATGAACTTCCGCTTCATGCACATCCAAGGAGGAAGGTTATACATACATAGAGTCATGGGCCAGGTGCTGTGATTCCCGAAAGGATTAATGCCATCCGCGCTTAAAGCAAACCATACGTTCCTTGGCTCACTTGCAAGCTCATCCCAGTACTTTCTCTCGATTTTTCTCCATTGCGACCCGTCAGCGGGTGCTCTCAACTTCCCGTCTTTCTTACGGTCCTCACTGTGCCATCGCATCAACTTGGCATGCTCTCTGTTTCTGAACAGACATTTCAACCATGGTATTATAGGAGCATACCACATCACCTTCGTAGGAACCCTCTTCCTGGGGGGCTCGCCGTCAACATCACCAGGGTCATCTCGTCTGATCTTATACCGTAATGCATCGCATACCGGGCATGTGTTCAGATCCTTGTATGCACCGCGGTAGAGGATGCAGTCATTAGGGCATGCATGTATCTTCTGCACCTCCAATCCTAGAGGGCATACGACCTTCTTTGCTGTGTATGTACTGTCGGGCAATTCGTTATCCTTTGGAAGCTTCTTCTTCAATATTTTCAGTAGCTTCTCAAATCCTTTGTCAGGCACAGCATTCTCTGTCTTCCACTGCAGCAATTCCAGTACGGTACTGAGCTTTTTGTTGCCATCTTCGCAATTGGGGTACAACCCTTTTTTGTGGTCCTCTAACATGCGATCGAACTTCAGCTTCTCCTTTTGACTTTCACATTGCGTCCTTGCATCGACAATGACCCGGCGGAGATCATCATCATCGGGCACATCGTTTGGTTCCTCTTGATCTTCAGCAGCTTTGCCCATTGCAGCATCATCGTGCACATCGTCTGGTTCCTCTTGATGTTCAGTAGCATCACCGTATTCAGGGGGCACATAGTTGTCATCGTACTCTTCTTCTTTGCCGTCTTCCATCATAACCCCTATTTCTCCGTGCCTCGTCCAAACATTATAGTGTGGCATGAAACCCTTGTAAAGCAGGTGGGTGTGGAGGATTTTCCGGTCAGAGTAAGACTTCATATTCCCACATATAGGGCATGGACAACACATAAAACCATTCTGCTTGTTTGCCTCAGCCACTTCGAGAAAATCATGCACGCCCTTAATGTACTCGGAGGTGTGTCTTGAACCGTACATCCATTGCCGGTTCATCTGCGTGCATTATATATAATTGTGCCAAAAATCATTACAGAACATCATGAATAGATAATTAAGTGACCAAATTAATAGAAGTTCATCATCACATTAAAACCAAAGTACATACATAGTTCTCATCTAACAACATAAAGCTCTGCAGAGCATCTAAATTAATTAAACCATACACTGAAACTATGTAAAATAATTCAATGCGAAAACAAATGCGATCATAATCGCAACCAATGTAATAACTGATCCAACGGCATAATGATACCAAGCCTCGGTATGAATGGCATATTTTCTAATCTTTCTAATCTTCAAGCGCATTGCATCCATCTTGATCTTGTGATCATCGACGACATCCGCAACATGCAACTCCAATATCATCTTATCCTCCTCAATTTTTCTAATTTTTTCCTTCAACAAATTGTTTTATTCTTCAACTAAATTTAACCTCTCGACAATAGGGTCGGTTGGAATTTCCGGTTCAACAACCTCCTAGATAAATAAAATCTATGTCACGTTGGTCGGCATAATTGTCATAAACAATAAATGAACCAATAGTTATGAAAAGATAATATATACCACATCCGAATCATAGACAGGACGAGGGCCGACGGGGGCGGATACCAAAACCATCGCACTATATAAGATGCAATAATAAAAGCAAGAAAATTATACAAGTATCTATATATATAAACATACAAGTAAGAATTTTTTTTCCTTTCAGAAAGAAGATAAGAACAAGAGGCTCACCACGGTGGTGCCGGCGACGAGATCGGCGCGGGCGATCGACGGTGGTGAAGACGGGGACGGGACATGACGGACCGCTAAACCTAGACAAATATTGAGGAAAATGGAGCTTGGAGGTCAAGCTTGGAGAGGAGAAAGCTTAAGTAGTGTGGCTCGGGCATTCCATCGAACACCTCGTGTGCATAGGAGGTGAGCTAGAGCACCACAAAGCTCTCCCCTCGCCGGCGATGAAAAACAGAGCAGTGGGAGTGCTCTGCTCGCGGGCGAGAGGTATATATAAGCAACTAATTGGTCCCGGTTCGTGGCCAGAACCGGGACTAAAGGGCAACCTTTGGTCCCGGTTCAAGCCACCAACCGGGACCAAAGGGGTCGGGCCAGGAGCGAGGCCCATTGGTCCCAGTTAGTCCCACCAACCGGGACCAATAGGTCCAGCCGAACCGGGACCAATGGCCCACGTGGCCCGGCCGGCCCCCGTGGCTCACGAACCGGGTCCAATGCCGCCATTGGTCCCGGTTCTAGATTGAACTGGGACTAATGGGCTGGCCCGGCCTGGACCATTGCCCCCTTTTCTACTAGTGTAATTCATAACAACATATAGCTCATTGAGCTAATGCTATTCCAAGACTACTATTTCAGGAAAGCTCAATGAATGGCATGGCATGCATGGATGATGAAAGTGGATCCCTCAAAATACTAAGGACAAAGGATTGGATCAAGCTCAAAAGCTCAAGACTCTTCATTTTATATTTTAGTGATCCAAGATCACATTGAGTCTATAGGAAAAGCCAATACTATCAAGGAGCGATGAGGTGTTGCTTAATGAGCCTCTTGCTTCATGTGCTTAGTGATATGCTCCAAAACCCTCAGCTACTTTCTCATATCCACAAATGACCTAAACATAAAGCCAAAATCGGTCACACCGATTCTTTTTATCCGGCGCCACCGATTTCAAATGTCATAGCCACTGCCACGGACCCTAAGCAAATCGGTTCTACCGATAGGGATCTCGGTCTCACCAAAATGGGATTGTAATCTCTCTGTTTCTCTTCGTAACGTTTCGGTCTAACCAAAGTGAGCGATCGGTCCCACCGAGATTGCAATGTAAACTCTCCGTTTCCCTTTTGTAACATTTCAGTCTCACCAAAAAGAGAAAATCGGTCCCACCGAGTTTACCTGACCAACTCTCTGGAAAGCATATTACCAAAATCGGTCTCACCGAGTTTGAGTAATCGGTCTTACCGAGATTACGTTATGCCCTAACCCTAACCGAATCGGTCTCACCGAGTTGCATGTCAGTCCCACCGAAAATCCTAACAGTCACTAGGTTTGCTAAATCGGTATGACCAAGTCTGTTGAATCGGTCCCACCGAGTTTGGTAAATTTTGTGTAACGGTTAGATTTTGTGTGGAGGCTATATATACCCCTCCACCTCCTCTTCATTCGTGGAGAGAGCCATCAGAACAAACCTACACTTCCAACTTACCATTTCTGAGAGTGAACCACCTAAACATGTGTTGAGGCCAAGATATTCCATTCCTACCATATGAATCTTGATCTCTAGCCTTCCCCAAGTTGCTTTCCACTCAAATCTTCTTTCCACCAGATCCAAAACCTATGAGAGAGAGTTGAGTGTTGGGAGACTATCATTTGAAGCACAAGAGCAAGGAGTTCATCATAAACGCACCATTTGTTACTTCTTGGAGAGTGGTGTCTCCTAGATTGGCTAGGTGTCACTTGGGAGCCTCCGACAAGATTGTGGAGTTGAACCAAGGAGTTTGTAAGGGCAAGGAGATCGCCTACTTCATGAAGACCTACCGCTAGTGAGGCAAGTCCTTCGTGGGCGACGGCCATGGTGCGATAGACAAGGTTGCTTCTTCGTGGACCCTTCGTGGGTGGAGCCCTCTGTGGACTCGCGCAGCCGTTACCCTTCATGGGTTGAAGTCTCCATCAACGTGGATGTACGATAGCACCACCTATCGGAACCACGCCAAAAAAGTCCGTGTCTCCAATTGCGTTTGAATCCTCCAAACCCTTCCCTTTACTTTCTTGCAAGTTGCATGCTTTAATTTCCGCTGCCTATATACTCTTTGCATGCTTGATTGAATTGCGTGATGATTGCTTGACTTGTCCTAAGATAGCTAAAATGTGCCAAACTCTAAAATTGGGAAAAGTTTAAGTTTTTAATTGGTCAAGTAGTCTAATCACCCCCCTCTAGACATACTTCAAGGTCATACAAGTGGTATCAGAGCCTTGGTCTCCATTTGCTTTGATTTCCATAGCTTTTGGTGGTCATAGCCTTGGTTTCACAACCTAGGAGAGTATGGCGTCTAGCGAGGGAAATTATCACCGTAGAGGTCCTTACTTTGATGGTACTAATTTTGCTAGTTGGAAGCATAAGATGAAAATGCATATTCCCGGACATAACCCTGCCATTTGGGCAATTATTTGTATTGGCTTGCAAGGTGAATTCTTTCATGGGAGAGAGCCGAACCGTGAAGCTAATGCGGAAGAATTGAAGATGCTGCAATACAATGCTCAAGCTTGTGATATCATCTTCAACGGATTGTGCCCCGAAGAATTCAACAAAATCAACCGTCTTGAGAATGCAAAGGAAATTTGGGATATTTTTATTGATATGCATGAAGGTACCGAATCCGTCAAGGAATCCAAGTTGGATGTTCTCCAAAGTCAGCTTGACAAGTTCAAAATGAAGGATGGTGAAGGTGTCGTTGAAATGTACTCTAGGCTTGCTCTTATTACAAATGAGATTGCCGGCTTAGGGAGTGAAGAGATGACCGACAGATTCATCATCAAGAAGATCCTAAGAGCATTGGATGGAAAGTATGATACCGTGTGCACATTGATCCAAATGATGCCAAACTACAAAGATCTCAAGCCAACGGAAGTCATTGGAAGAATTGTTGCTCATGAGATGTCACTTAAGGATAAGGAGGAACTTCACAACAAGTCAAGTGGTGCTTACAAAGCCTCAAGTGAAGCCCCCACATCATCAAGTGAGAAACAAACCTTCAATGAAGAATTGAGCTTAATGGTGAAGAACTTCAACAAATTCTACAAGAGTAGAAGCAAAGAAAGAAGCACTACTAGGAAAAGGGCTATAGATGGAATTGACACTAATGGCGCACCTGACATGTGGTGCGCTATTACTATATACTAATGGCGCACCATGTGTTAGTACGCCATTAGTTTCCAAATACTAATGGCGCACCACATCCACGGTGCGCCATTAGTAAAAATATTTTTTTTAAAAAAAATTCAAAACTACTAATGGCGCACTGTGGGAGTGGTGCGCCATTACTAGTTGAACTAGTAATGGCGCACCATGCCACGGTGCGCCATTAGTAACTTGGCCACCACTTCCAGCGAATGCACCGCCCCACCCCCCCCCCCCCCCCCCCCCCGTGGATCGCCTTTTCAGTTTTAATAAAAATAAAAGAAAATGATGAAAATGTCAAAAAAATAAGTTTCCTATGTGATATGTGGTCTAGTTGTTGGGAAAATTTGCAAATATGAATTTCGACTTCATTTGAAAAATCTCGCGAGAATTTGTAAAAATGGGCATAACTTTTGCATACAAACTCGGATGAAAAAGTTTTCTATATGAAAAATCATCTACTCGAAAAGTTACATCCAAATTTAACTGGGGGAACCCCGTTAAACATTTTCAAAATCCTCAAAAACCTAACAGAAAAAAGATACGGGGCTTTTAAGATCTGGAGAGGCAAAAAAATTCAAAAAAATTCAAACTTACTAATGGCGCACCTACCCATGGTGCGCCATTACTATCTTCCCGCCTTCAAAATTCAAAATAAGTCAAAAATATAAAAAAAAGTTACTAATGGCGCACCTGCCCATGGTGCACCATTAGTATCTTCCCTCCTTCAAAATTCAAAATAAGTCAAAAAAATAAAAAATATATTACTAATGGCGCACCTGCCCATGGTGCGCCATTAGTATCTTCCCGCCTTCAAAATTCAGAATAAATAAAAAAATAAAAAAAAAAGTTACTAATGGCGCACCTGCCCGTGGTGCGCCATTAGTATGCCGTATATATGGCTGGCTGTGGTCCTCTCCTCCTTATCTCTTCATTCCACCTCTCCTACGCTCCATCTCCTCCTCTCCTCCACTCCATCTTCCCTTCTCTCCTCCACCATACTACCCTCCTCCTCTCCGGCGACCTCCTCCTCCTCTCCGGCGACCTCCCCTCCCTCCTCTCCTTCCCTCCCCTCCCCTCCCCTCACGGTTTCTTCTCCCTCCTCTCCGGTGAGCTCCTCCTCCCTCCTCTCCAGTGAGCTCCTCCTCCCTCCTCTCCTCCCATCCCCTCATGGTTTCTCCTTCCTCCTCTCCGATGCTCCGGTGAACTCCTCTCCAGCGACCTCCTCCTCCTCCTCTCCGGCGATGTAGGCGAGCGCCTCTCCGGTGACCTCCTCCTCGTCCTCCTCTCTGGCGAACTCCTCTCCGGCGAACTCCTCTCCAGCGAACTCCTCTCCGGCAAAAGAACACGGCAAAAGAACGTACAAGATCCAAAAACATGAACAAAATTTGAAATAATGTCGTGCCAAAAAACGAGCAAAAAAACGAGCAAAAAATGGGCAAAAAATCACGATCTAGATCCAGATCCAGATTCAAAATTCAAAAAATTCAAAAATACTAATGGCGCACCAGTGGCCTATACTAATGGCGCACCATGGCCTATACTAATGGTGCACTGCCTGGTGCGCCATTAGTAATAAATACTAATGGCGTGGTACTAATGGCGCACCGGTGGTGCGCCATTAGTAGGCAAAACCGGTGTGCCATTAGTAGGCCTTTTTCTAGTAGTGAAGCTCCAAGTCAAGGTCTTACAATGACAAAAGATCTTCTAGTCGAGAGCGTAATTGCTACAATTGTGGGAGACCCGGACACTATTCCAATGAGTGTACAGCACCCTACAAAAGAAGAGAAGATTCTCCAAGAAGAAGAAGAAGCAAAAGAGAAGAATCACCACCAAGAGAGAGAAGGAGTAGAGATGATCGTTATGAACGAAGACCCTCACGGAGAAGCAAGGATTCGGAATGAAGGACAAGTCATCAAGGAGCTACACAAAACGAAGACATCAAGCTCATGTTGGTGAATGGGTATCCGGCTCCGACTCCGGCAATCACTCCGAGAGAAGCTATCACTCCGACTCCGAATATACTCAAGATGAAGGTGTTGCCGGTCTAGCACTTGTGTCAACTAACTCCTACGACATATTTGATTCACCAAATGAAGGAATTGGAAGATGCTTCATGGCCAAAGGTCCAAAGGTAACACCTCCTGAGTATGTTGATTTCAATAGTGATGAAGATGACTTGCTTGTGGATGATGATTTACTTGTTGACAACTATAGTGATGAATACTATGATGAAACGTCAATTAATCATGCTAATCAAGATAAAACGAATGACAATGATAAGGAGAAGATTGAGCTTCTAACTAAAGAACTAAACACTCTTAAGTTGGCTCATGAAACTATCTTCGAAGATCATCGAGAACTTTTAAGGGCTCATGAGAAGTTACGCTTTGAAAAGCTCAATCTTGAGCAAGAGCATGAGTTCTTAAAAGCAATCAATGATGATCTCCGTAAGAAAAGCTCTTCTTACATTGCCAAGCATTTACTCTTATCTACTTACATGCCTCAAGTCAAGTCTAGTAACAAGTACAAGAAAGATCCTTCCTCTAGTAGTAACAATAATAATGTCAAATCCAATATTGTTGCTTCTAGTAGTTCTCTTGATTCCACTAATGATTCTCTTAGCCAAGTTACACTTGAGCAAGAAAATAGCTTATTGAAGGGAATTATAGAGAAAGGTGTTTACAAGAGCCTTGCCGGGAGTAAGCAATTCGAGGAAATTGTACGCAAACAAGGAAGGCACCGGAAGAATCAAGGTGTTGGTTTTGAACGAAAGTTCAATGCCAATGGAGTTGAGTGGAAAGAAGATCAATACCCCAAGACGAAGTTTGTTCCTCAACAAGAGAAGTATGATCCTATTCCTTCAAGGGAACACAAGCACAAGATGATCTTCCACCACAAGACCACAAGAACAAAGGCAAGGACAAGCTTCAAGAAGAGATTTATGCATTTGAAGAAGCACCTAAGGCCTCGTTCAAGTGGGTTCCCAAGACTATGTCAAGTTCTACTTCATCAAGTACAACTACAACTCCAAGGATTCCCATCAAGATGATGTGGATCCCGAATAAGAAGAACTAGAGAGTTCTTGAGGGTGACTCCGCCAACATTCTTCACTCATATCATTATGGCAAGAACAAGTGCGATCAACCTCCACATCTTGCACTAGTTCAAGGAGTCACAAACCCTCATGTTGGTAAGGCAAGGGACAAGGTAACCTAATGATTTCAGGGACATCATCTTGTGTGTGTTCATCACTCTATGTCTATGTATATTCTTGTTTGTTCCTTGTGGGACTAACCCATGTAGATAAGTTGAAAGTGCAACTCACTCCAAAGGATTTCTCCAAATGATCTACATCAACATTGAGCATCCACATCTTCAACACCTACATGAAGTCATCATCGACAAAACCCAAGGTTAGTTCATCCCTCTAAGGGGGGATCTCACATCTAGGGGGAGCTTAACTCTAAGAATTGAGTCAAAGCAACTCTAATGGTGTGAACACATCAATGCATTATGTAAAAGTGGTAACCCCACTTGAGCTTAAACGATGAGTATGACCTATGATCAAATGTTTTCATTTGACTCCTAAGTCAATATACTCATATATAGATGACCTAGTCATCGCCAATTGTTTGATAGATGCTAGAATTGGTTGTGCATGCTTTCCCACATATTTCATTTGCCATCTTATTGTGTGAGCATGTTGGTGCATATTTTACTCATTCGAGGACATCCACTTGTTGCCTTGATTGTTTGAGTTTCTTTTTCTCTTTTGGCCAAGTGGATGGACAAGAATGCCTAAGAACCATCTCTAGCTATCTATGCTTTTCTCGTCTCAAACTCTATTCATGCTACATCACAAAATTTGATCAAGTCGGATTCGAACCACTCTGTGTGAGGAGCACTCGGAGTCCCCGATTCGTCATAGACTTAAACTTCCAAAACTTCTTTGTGATTCTCGGTATGACCGATTCCTCCATTTCGGTCCTACCGAGATCATTAAGTCGATATGAGTTTTCGATCTCGGTGCAACCGATTTGAACTTTTTGGTCACACCGAGTTGCTGTAACTGTACACAGTTATGCATCTCGGTGCCACCGAGTTGTTCCACTCGGTCACACCGACAAGGTCGGGCTATATATAGTCACGGGAAAAAATTTGGAAATTCCTCCGAACCCCTTCGCCCGCGCAATAGCTCGCTCTGCCTCCAAGGTCTCCGGATCGTCTCCTCGTCGCCAGCCGCCTCCTGTCGCTGGTGTCCGCCGCCGTCAACAGATTTCAACCCCGCCGTTGCCGCTGTAGCGAGTTCATCGCCGAGCTAGGGTATGGACTCGATCACTATGCTATCCTCGTCCGATTCCTAGCACATTCTATTCTTATTGATTCTTGCCACGATTGAAACACTCCTATCCAGTCAATGCAATCCGTAGATTAGATGAGATTCAAAATTTTAGGGTTAGGTTTCCGCCGAAACCATCTCGGACCCACCGAGTTGAAAAACTCGGTCCCACCGATTTGGCTTATGCCATTGCACTAGTAACTCTTGGTCTGACCGAGAATTGCTAATCGGTGAGACCGATTCTAGGACTTTGTGAAACCCTAGCAGTCTCGATGCCACCAAACTGTGACTCGGTCCAACCGAGTTCATCAGTTTAGGTTCCAAAACTGCTTCGGTATCACCGAGTTTGAAAATCGGTTGATCCAAAATGCTTTCTGTGGAAAACTAAAACTGAATTTTTGAATCATTCTTTTGAAAAAATCTCTGCATTTTGTGATGCACATCCACTCTATCTCATTTATAACTCTTCACAGGGTCAGCAGTCAGTGTTTGCAGCATGTCAGACCAGAGTGACAGCCAGAACAAGTCAGAAGAGCAGGTTCACATGAGTGAGGGCACTAGTCCCTCAAGCACTTCAGATGAAGGCAGCAGAAGCACTCCTAGCAATCTGCCTAAAGCTGCCACCAGACAAAGGAAGAAGAGAACTTCAGACTCTGAAGATGAGGATTATAAAGCAGAAGAAGATGAGGTTACTTCCAAGAAAGTAGTGCTCAAAAAGGAGTATGGCTCAGCACATAGCACAAAGCCTGGATTGAATAAGAAGGTTCCTGCCAAGAGGACACCAATGCCCAAGATCAGAAGGTCCACTCAAGTGCCAGAACAATCTGAACCCAAAGAGGCACCTGCAAAGAAAGACACCACTTCCAAACCCAAGAAAGTTCCCACTGGAGAAACTATGAAGTTTACCATTGAATCATAGGATGAAGCTGCTCAGGGTAAGAAGAAGAAGAGAGCAAGGACCACTACTGCCCAGGTTCTTGGAAAGCCCTCAATGAGAAGAGATTCTGAAGAGGAAGAAGAGGTTGTTGCACCAGCACCCAAGGTACCAAAGCTTATGGGTGATGCTATTAGATCAGGGGTTGCAACATCTAAGACCAAGGAAGCACCCAAAGCTGCCCCAAGGCCAAGCTTGCACCAAAGAGGAATACCGGGAGTATTCCAGATGCTGAGAAGAACAAGGCCCCAGTGCCTGAGGTTGCTGAGGAGGAAGATGAAGAAGGACAGGTCCTAAGGAAGCTCAAGCCCAAGATACCAGACCACAATGATGCCCATCCTGTGGCTGAGGACATGAACATCAGAAGAGACTCAGGGTTGAGGCTATGGAGGATGACAGATCCATATGCCACAAGGAGAAGGACTGCTGTTGATTACAGGTTCCATACAAAGAAACAACAGGACTTCTATGAGACAATCTTGTTGGACAAGAAGCCCATAGTTTGTGATATGAGGTGGGTCGACTGGACCTATATGAAGGACAATGAAGAGCACTATCCTGGAGTGCAAGACAGTTTTGTTGCTTGTGGAGTTGCTGATTATGTTGGGAAAAAGCTCACCAACTGGAATGATGAACTTATCATGCCATTCTACTCCACAACACACTTCTATCCAGATGGGAGGATAGTTTGGATGTCTGAAGGTACAAGGTACCAATCCACTGTTGAGGAATGGGCAAGACTGATCAATGCCCCAAAGGAAAATGATGATGACCTGGATGTATATGCCAAGAAGAAGATGGACCACAATTCCATGGCACACATGTATAAGGAGATCCCAGACAAAGCTGTTGAGACACATAAGTTTGGGTCAGTCCACTTCCTTCTGTCAGGCCTGCCAACTATTAACTGCATCCTAAGGCACACTCTGTTGCCTAAGTCTGGTGACCACAACATGATTAGAGGGCATGCAATCAACATGTTGCATTTGTTTGATGTGCCACAGAAATTCAAGGTCATGAGCCTTATGGTTGAAACCATTAAGAGGACTGTAGCAGATCAGAAGAGGAGATGTGGATATGCCCCTCAGATTCAGGAGTTGATTAACTCAAAGATGGGAACAGGCAAATATCTATTGGATAAGGAACATTTTCCACTTTATCCAGACTTTGAGGACAATGAGGTTGTCATGAATGAGAATGATCCATCATCTGTACATGCTCAAGAGAAGAAGGAGAAGGCAAGGAAGGAGAAGGCTGCCAAGATGCCAACTCAAGAGGAGGCATCTGAGTATTTCTTGAAGAACAAGGAGGAGGAGCTTGGTTACTTAATAGCATCAACATTGAGGATTGAGAAGGGATTGGCCACCCTCACTTAGAATCAGGAGAGCTTGGAAAGAATCATGGAACTCAAATTTCATGATCTTGATGTCAAAGTAACTGAGATTCAGTCTGTTGTGGAGCATCTTCAGGATGACATGCAGGAGAGGCAGGGCAAGACTACCACTAACGTGTTTGCTAGAGTGCCTAGAGCCCAGAGGTCAGCTACAGTGCCTGTGACAGACACTAGAGCAACATCATCTGCACCAGCTATAGCTCCTACAGCTCCAGTGCAACCAGCTCCAGCATCAACTCCAGCTCAATCTATGTCAACTGAAGCCTTCGTCCTTGGAGTTATCCGGACACCACCACCTGAAGATCAAGCCTGAGAGACGATCTAGCACTATGCATTTTCTATGAACTTTTGGTAACTTGTTGCCAAAGGGGGAGAAAAATGTATAGATCATAGGCTTCGAGAGTGAGAGAGAGAGTGTTGCTTTTGTTCTCTCTTGATTTGGTGGTTAAACTTATTTGCTTTTGAGTGGTCGAGATACTATGCTGTTTTTGTGAGACATTGATGATCATGTGTTTGATCATAAGCTACACTTATGCATGTTTGATGATATTATCTTATCTATCCTATGTGATCATTCACCTTGCTTGGTGACGAGTGCATGTATTCAATCTTTATCATTTTGAGCGCTCCACCAAGATGTATGTGACATGGAAGAGTAACCCATGAGCATATCCTTGTGCATTTGCAGTCCAAAGCAAATCTTAAACTATGCACAAATTTAGGGGGAGCTCTTGCTTATCACATACTTCTCAAAGCGACGATGTTTTAAATCTTATTATCATTTGTCGAAGCTTTGATCTATATGTTGTCATCAATTACCAAAAAGGGGGAGATTGAAAGTGCAACTATCCCTAGGTGGTTTTGGTAATTCATAACAACATATAGCTCATTGAGCTAATGCTATTCCAAGACTATTATTTCAGGAAAGCTCAATGAATGGCATGGCACAGATGATGAAAGTGGATCCCTCAAAATACTAAGGACAAAGGATTGGCTCAAGCTGAAAAGCTCAAGACTCTTCATTTTATATTTTAGTGATCCAAGATCACATTGAGTCTATAGGAAAAGCCAATACTATCAAGGAGCGATGAGGTGTTGCTTAATGAGCCTCTTGCTTCATGTGCTTAGTGATATGCTCCAAAACCCTCAGCTACTTTCTCATATCCACAAATGACCTAAACATAAAGCCAAAATCGGTCACACCGATTCTTTCTATCCGGCGCCACCGATTTCAAATGTTATAGCCACTGCCACAAACCCTAAGCAAATCGGTTCTACCGATAGGATCTCGGTCTCACCGAGATGGGATTGTAATCTCTCTGTTTCCCTTCGTAACGTTTCGGTCTAACCGAAGTGAGCGATCGGTCCCACCGAGATTGCAATGTAAACTCTTTGTTTCCCTTTTGTAACATTCCGGTCTCACCAAAAAGAGCAAATCGGTCCCACCGAGTTTACCTGACCAACTCTCTGGAAAGCTTATTACCAAAATCGGTCTCACCGAGTTTGAGTCATCGGTCTTACCGAGATTACGTTATGCCCTAACCCTAGCCAAATCGGTCTCACCGAGTTGCATGTCAGTCCCATCGAAAATCCTAACGGTCACTAGGTTTGCTAAATCGGTATGACCGAGTCTGTTGAATCGGTCCCACCGAGTTTGGTAAATTGTGTGTAACGGTTAGATTTTGTGTGGAGGCTATATATACCCCTCCACCTCCTCTTCATTCTTGGAGAGAGCCATCAGAACAAACCTACACTTCCAACTTACCATTTCTGAGAAAGAACCACCTACTCATGTGTTGAGGCCAAGATATTCCATTCCTACCATATGAATCTTGATCTCTAGCCTTCCCCAAGTTGCTTTCCACTAAAATCTTCTTTCCACCAGATCCAAAACCTATGAGAGAGAGTTGAGTGTTGGGGAGACTATCATTTGAAGCACAAGAGCAAGGAGTTCATCATCAACGCACCATTTGTTACGTCTTGGAGAGTGGTGTCTCCTAGATTGTCTAGGTGTCACTTGGGAGCCTCCGACAAGATTGTGGAGTTGAACCAAGGAGTTTGTAAGGGCAAGGAGATCGCCTACTTCATGAAGATCTACCGCTAGTGAGGCAAGTCCTTCGTGGGCGACGGCCATGGTGCGATAGACAAGGTTCCTTCTTCGTGGACCCTTCGTGGGTGGAGCGCTCCGTGGACTCGCGCAGCCGTTACCCTTCGTGGGTTGAAGTCTCCATCAACGTGGATGTACGATAGCACCACCTATCGGAACCATGCCAAAAACATCCGTGTCTCCAATTGCGTTTGAATCCTCCAAACCCTCCCCTTTACTTTCTTGCAAGTTGCATGCTTTAATTTCCGCTGCCTATATACTCTTTGCATGCTTGCTTGAATTGCGTGATGATTGCTTGACTTGTCCTAAGATAGCTAAAATCTGCCAAACTCTAAAATTGGGAAAAGGTTAAGTTTTTAATTGGTCAAGTAGTCTAATCACCCCCCCCCCTCTAGACATACTTCAAGGTCCTACAGAAGGGTCTCGGCAAGGCGACCCCTTCTCCCCGTTCCTGTTCAATATGGTCGTGGACGCGCTTGCCTCCATTCTGGATAAGGCGAAAGCCGCTGGCCATATTCATTTGATCACTCCCCACCTTGCCGGTGGCTCAGGGATCTCCATCCTCCAGTATGCTGACGACACTATCATCATGGTCGAAGGCTCGGAGACGGACATCTCCAACCTCAAGTTCCTCCTCCTTTGCTTCCAACAGATGTCGGGCCTCAAGATCAACTTCGACAAGAGTGATGTTATGGTGATGGGTTACCCCCCCCCCCTCTGAGTCTCTTGCCATTGCCAACAGACTTAATTATCGCATGGGCTCCTTCCCCACGACCTACCTAGGAACGCCCATTAGTGACTCCCGGCTCACCGTCGCGGACCTGCGCCCCTCCGTGGCCAAGATCCAAACTCGCGTCGAGCCCTAGCAGGGGAGGTGGCTGTCCAAGGCGGCCCGGACTATTCTCATCAACTCCTCCCTCTCCAGCCTCCTCTTGTTCCTAATGTAATGTTTTTGAGAGCTCCTTGAGTCGGCCATCTAAAAAAATGGGAAGCCTTGATCGATGACCGTACTTGGGCCGGGGATGATCCCCTAGAAGTGCAGGCCATCAAATCACTATATCTTCATCATGGTGTCGATGCAAGTTTTCACCTCCACAAAGAATTAGACCAACAAAAAAAAGCTTGATACAACAACATAAACCCATTAGATCCGAATAATCGGATCTACGAGGATAGAAATCTCCCTAACCTCATGGCACTGCTAAAAGAACGAGAGAAAATTTATTCTCGCAAAACTATGATGATCACTAGACGTTGACGAAGAACATAAATATCTTGAAGATCCGAGGTCCCCCCACTTCTCAGCACCAGATGGCAGCCGGAGGCAAGGGGACCTAAATTTATCAGATGGCGGCGATGATGGCGGCAACGAGAAAACCCTAGCAGAGAACAGAACCCCAATCGTCGTCTACCGTGGGGAGCCCATTTCCATCATGGCCGCATCATTCCCAGTGTGGGGTGTGTCTTCCGTGGGCCTCTTGTCGGGCTTCTCCTTGCCTTCCATCTACGTCCGTGATAACCGTGATCACCTCTACTCCAATGGCCGCGTATGCAACCCAGACAAGCAAGACGATCCACGTGGGCGGCTCGGGAGCAACTGCGACATCGGCGAGGATAGCCGACACACGGGGGCCGATGATAGAGCACGACCAGGATGCAGGCAACAGAGGGCGATGAAGGTGGCTCACGGGTGTGAAGGAAATATGCCCTAGAGGCAATAATAAAGTTATTATTTATTTCCTAATATCATGATAAATTTTTATTATTCATGCTAGAATTGTATTAACCGGAAACATGATACATGTGTGAATACATAGACCAACATAATGTCACTAGTATGCCTCTACTTGACTAGCTCATTAATCAAAGATGGTTATGTTTCCTAACCATAGACATGTGTTGTCATTTGATTAATGGGATCACATCATTAGGAGAATGATGTGATTGACATGACCCATTCCGTTAGCTTAGCACTTGATCGTTTAGTATATTGCTATTGCTTTCTTCATGACTTATACATGTTCCTGTAACTATGAGATTATGCAACTCCCGTTTACCAGAAGAACACTTTGGGTACTACCAAACGTCACAACGTAACTAGGTAATTATAAAGTAGTACTACAGGTGTCTCCGAAGGTACAAGTTGGGTTGGCGTATTTCGAGATTAGGTTTTGTCACTCCGATTGTCGGAGAGGTATCTCTGGGCCCTCTCGGTAATGCACATCACTATAAGCCTTGCAAGCAATGTAGCTAATAAGTTAGTTACGGAATGATGCATTACGTAACGAGTAAAGAGACTTGCCGGTAACGAGATTGAACTAGGTATTGGATACCGGCGATCGAATCTCGGGCAAGTAACATACTGATGACAAAGGGAACAACGTATGTTGTTATGCGGTTTGACCGATAAAGATCTTCGTAGAATATGTAGGAGCCAATATGGGCATCCAGGTTCCGCTATTGGTTATTGACCGAGAATAGTTCTAGGTCATGTCTACATAGTTCTCGAACCCGTAGGGTCCGCACGCTTAACGTTACGATGACAGTTTTATTATGAGTTTATAAGTTTTGATGTACCGAAGTTTGTTCGGAGTCCCGGATGTGATCACGGACATGACGAGGAGTCTCGAAATGGTCGAGACATAAAGATTGATATATTGGAAGCCTATGTTTGGACATCGGAAGTGTTCCGGGTGAAATCGGCATTTTACCGGAGTACCGTACCGGGAGGTTACCTAAACCCCCCGGTGACCTAATGAGCCTCATTGGGCCTAGTGGAGGAAGAGGAGAGGAGGCCTAGGGGCAGCCGCGCGCCCCTCCCCCCCAAGTTCGAATAGGACAAGGAGGGGCGCGGCGCCCCCCCCCCCCCCCCCCCCTTTCCTTTCCCCCTCTCCTCCTTCCCCCCCAAGTCCTAGTCCAACTAGGGAAGGGGGGAGTCCTACTCCTGGTGGGAGTAGGACTCCTCTGGCACGCCTCCTCCTAGGGCCGGCTGCACCCCCCCTGCTCCTTTATATACGGGGGCAGGGGGCACCCCATAACACACAAGTTGATCTACGTGATCGTTCCTTAGCCGTGTGCGGTGCCCCCCTCCACCATATTCCACCTCGGTCATATCGTCGCGAAGTTTAGGCGAAGCCCTACGCCGGTAGAACATCATCATCGTCACCACGCCGTCGTGCTGACGGAAATCATCCCCGACACTTTGATGGATCAGAGTCCGGGGATCGTCATCGAGATGAACGTGTGCTGAACTCGGAGGTGCCGTACGTTCGGTACTTGGATCGGTCGGATCGTGAAGACGTACGACTACATCAACCGCGTTGTCATAACGCTTCCGCTTACGGTCTACGAGGGTACGTGGACACACTCTCCCCTCTCGTTGCTATGCATCACCATGATCTTGCGTGTGCGCAGGAATTTTTTTGAAATTACTACGTTCCTCAACAGTGGCATCCGAGCCTAGGTTTTATGCGTTGATGTTATTTGCACGAGTAGAACAAAAGTGAGTTGTGGGCGATACAAGTCATACTGCTTACCAGCATGTCATACTTTGGTTCAGCGGTATTGTTGGATGAAGCGGCCCGGACCGACATTATGCGTACGCTTACGCGAGACTGGTTTTACCACCGTGCTTTGCACATAGGTGACTAGCGGGTGTCTGTTTCTCCAACTTTAGTTGAACCGAGTGTGGCTACGCCCGGTCTTGCGAAGGTTAAAACATCACTAACTTGACGAACTATCGTTGTGGTTTTAATGCGTAGGTAAGAACGGTTCTTGCTCAGCCCATAGCAGCCACGTAAAATTTGCAACAACAAAGTAGAGGACGTCTAACTTGTTTTTGCAGGGCATGTTGTGATGTGATATGGTCAAGATGTGATGCTATATTTTATTGTATGAGATGATCATGTTTTGTAACCAAAGTTATCGGCAACTGGCAGGAGCCATATGGTTGTCGCTTTATTGTATGAAATGCAAACGCCCTGTAATTGCTTTACTTTATCACTAAGCGGTAGCGATAGTCGTAGAAGCAATAGATGGTGTAACGACAACGATGCTACGATGGAGATCAAGGTGCCGCGCCGGTGACGATGGTGATCACAATGGTGCTTCAAAGATGGAGATCACAAGCACAAGATGATGATGGCCATATCATATCACTTATATTGATTGCATGTGATGTTTATCCTTTATGCATCTTATCTTGCTTTGATTGACGGTAGCATTTTAAGATGATCTCTCACTAAATTATCAAGAAGTGTTCTCCCTGAGTATGCACCATTGCAAAAGTTCTTCGTGCTGAGACACCACGTGATGATCGAGTGTGATAGGCTCTACGTTCAAATACAACGGGTGCAAAATAGTTGCACACGCGGAATACTCAGGTTAAACTTGACGAGCCTAGCATATAACAGATATGGCCTCGGAACACGGAGACCGAAAGGTCGAGCATGAATCATATAGTAGATATGATCAACATATTGATGTTCACCGTTGAAACTACTCCATCTCACGTGACGATCGGACATGGTGTAGTTGATATGGATCACGTAATCACTTAGAGGATTAGAGGGATGTCTATCTAAGTGGGAGTTCTTAAGTAATATGATTAATTAAACTTAAATTTATCATGAACTTAGTACCTGATAGTATTTTTGCTTGTCTATGTTTGTTGTAGATAGATGGCTCATGTTGTTGTTCCGTTGAATTTTAATGCGTTCCTTGAGAAAGCAAAGTTGAAAGATGATGGTAGCAATTACACGGACTGGGTCCATAACCTGAGGATTATCCTCATTGCTGCACAGAAGAATTACTTCCTGGAAGCACCGCTGGGTGCCAGGCCTGATGCTGATGCAACTGACGGTGTTAAGAACATCTGGCAGAGCAAAGCTGATGACTACTCGATAGTTCAGTGTGCCATGCTTTACGTCTTAGAACCGGGTCTTCAACGATTTTTTGAACGTCATGGAGCATATGAGATGTTCTAGGAGTTGAAGTTAATATTTCAAGCAAATGCCCGGATTGAGAGATATGAAGTCTCCAATAAGTTCTATAGCTGCAAGATGGACGAGAATAGTTCTGTCAGTGAACACATACTCAAAATGTCTGGGTATAATAATCACTTGATTTAACTGGGAGTTAATCTTCCTGATGATAGTGTCATTGACAGAATTCTTCAATCACTGCCACCAAGCTACAAAAGCTTCATGATGAACTATAATATGCAAGGGATGGACAAGACTATTCCCGAGCTCTTTGCAATGCTAAAAGCCGCGGAGGTAGAAATCAAGAAGGAGCATCAAGTGTTGATGGTCAACAAGACCACCAGTTTCAAGAAAAAGGGCAAAGGGAAGAAGAAGGGGAACTTCAAGAAGAACAGCAAACAAGTTGCTGCTCAAGAGAAGAAACCCAAGTCTGGACCTAAGCCTGAGACTGAGTGCTTCTACTGCAAGCACACTGGACACTGGAAGCGGAACTGCCCCAAGTATTTGGCGGATAAGAAGGATGGCAAAGTGAACAAAGGTATATGTGATATACATGTTATTGATGTGTACCTTACTAATACTCGCAGTAGTACCTGGGTATTTGATACTGGTTCTGTTGCTAATATTTGCAACTCGAAACAGGGACTACGGATTAAGCGAAGATTGGCTAAGGACGAGGTGACGATGCGCGTGGAAATGGTTCCAAAGTCGATGTGATCGCGGTCGGCACGCTACCTCTACATCTACCATTGGGATTAGTTTTAGACCTAAATAATTGTTATTTGGTGCCAGCGTTGAGCATGAACATTATATCTGGATCTTGTTTGATGCGAGACGGTTATTCATTTAAATTAGAGAATAATGGTTGTTCTATTTATATGAGTAATATCTTTTATGGTCATGCACCCTTGAAGAGTGGTCTATTTTTATTGAATCTCGATAGTAGTGATACACATATTCATAGTGTTGAAACCAAAAGATGCAGAGTTGATAATGATAGTGCAACTTATTTGTGGCATTGCCATTTGGGTCATATCGGTGTAAAGCGCATGAAGAAACTCCATACCGATGGGCTTTTGGAATCACTTGATTATGAATCACTTGGTACTTGTGAACCGTGCCTCATGGGCAAGATGACTAAAACGCCGTTCTCCAGAACTATCGAGCGAGTAACTGATTTGTTGGAAATCATACATACTGATGTTTGTGGTCCAATGAATGTTGAGGCTCGCGGCGGATATCGTTATTTACTCACCTTCACAGATGATTTGAGCAGATATGGGTATATCTACTTAATGAAACACAAGTCTGAAACATTTGAAAAGTTCAAAGAATTTCAGAGTGAAATGGAAAATCATCGCAACAAGAAAATAAATTTCTACGATCTGATCGTGGAGGAGAATATTTAAGTTACGAGTTTGGTTTACATTTGAAACAATGCGGAATAGTTTCGCAACTCACGCCACCCGGAACACCACAACGAAATGGTGTATCCGAACATCGTAATCGTACTTTACTAGATATGGTGCGATCTATGATGTCTCTTACTGATTTACCGCTATCGTTTTGGGGTTATGCTTTAGAGACGGCCGCATTCACGTTAAATAGGGCACCATCAAAATCCGTTGAGATGACGCCTCATGAACTATGGTTTGGCAAGAAACCAAAGTTGTCGTTTCTTAAAGTTTGGGGCTGCGATGCTTATGTGAAGAAACTTCAACCAGATAAGCTCGAACCCAAATCGGAGAAATGTTTCTTCATAGGATACCCAAAAGAGACTGTTGGGTACACCTTCTATCACAGATCTGAAGGCAAGATTTTCGTTGCTAAATTCGGATCCTTTCTAGAGAAGGAGTTCCTCTCGAAATAAGTGAGTGGGAGGAAAGTAGAACTTGATGAGGTAACTGTACATGCTCCCTTATTGGAAAGTAGTTCATCACAAGAACCGGTTCCTGTGACAACTACACCAATTAGTGAGGAAGCTAATGATATTGATCATGAAACTTCAGATCAAGTTTCTACTGAACCTCGTAGGTCTACCAGAGTAAGATCCGCACCAGAGTGGTACGATAATCCTATTCTGGAAGTCATGTTACTTGACCATGATGAACCTACGAACTATGAGGAAGCGATGATGAGCCCAGATTCCGCAAAATGGCTAGAGGCCATGAAATTTGAGATGGGATCCATGTATGAAAACAAAGTATGGACTTTGTTTGACTTGCCCGATGATCAGCAAGCCATTGAGAACAAATGGATCTTTAAGAAGAAGACTAACGCTGATGGTAATGTAACTGTCTATAAAGCTCGACTTGTTGCGAAAGGTTTTCGACAAGTTCAAGGGGTTGACTACGATGAGACTTTCTCAACCGTAGCGATGCTTAAGTCTGTCCGAATCATGTTAGCAATTGCTGCATTTTATGATTATGAAATTTGGCAAATGGATGTCAAAACTGCATTCTTGAATGGATTTCTGAAAGAAGAGTTGTATATGATGCAGCCAGAAGGTTTTGTTGATCCAAAAGGTGCTAACAAAGTGTGCAAGCTCCAGCGATCCATTTATGGATTGGTGCAAGCATCTCGGAGTTGAAATAAACGCTTTGATAGTGTGATCAAAGCATATGGTTTTATACAGACTTTTGGAGAAGCCTGTATTTACAAGAAAGTGAGTGGGAGCTCTGTAGCATTTCTGATATTATATGTAGATGACATGTTATTAATTGGAAATGATATAGAATTTCTGGATAGCATAAAGGGATACTTGAATAAAAGTTTTTCAATGAAAGACCTCGGTGAAGCTGCTTACATATTGGGCATCAAGATTTATAGAGATAGATCAAAACGCTTAATAGGACTTTCACAAAGCACATACCTTGATAAAATTTTGAAAAAGTTCAAAATGGATCAGGCAAAGAAAGGGTTCTTGCCCGTGCTACAAGGTGTCAAGTTGAGTCAGACTCAATGCCCGACCATAGTAGAAGATAGAGAGAAAATGAAAGATGTTCCCTATGCTTCAGCCATAGGCTCTATCATGTATGCAATGCTGTGTACCAGACCTGATGTATGCTTAGCAATAAGCTTGGCAGGAAGGTACCAAAGTAATCCAGGAGTGGATCACTGGACAGCGGTCAAGAACATCCTGAAATACCTGAAAAGGACTAAGGATATGTTTCTCGTATATGGAGGTGACAAAGAGCTAGTCGTAAATGGTTACGTCGATGCAAGCTTTGACACTAATCCGGATGATTCTAAATCGCAAACCGGATACGTGTTTTTATTAAACGGTGGAGCTGTAAGTTGGTGCAGTTCTAAACAAAGCGTCATGGCGGGATCTACATGTGAAGCGGAGTACATAGCTGCTTCGGAAGCAGCAAATGAAGGAGTCTGGATGAAGGAGTTCATTTCCGATCTAGGTGTCATACCTAGTGCATCGGGACCAATGAAGATCTTCTGTGACAATACTGGTGCAATTGCCTTGGCAAAGGAATCCAGATTTCACAAGAGGACCAAGCACATCAAGAGACGCTTCAATTCCATCCGGGACTAAGTCCAGGTGGGAGACATAGAGGTTTGCAAGATACAAACGGATCTGAATGTTGCAGACCCATTGACTAAGCCTCTCTCACGAGCAAAACATGATCAGCACCAAGACTCCATGGGTGTTAGAATCATTACTGTGTAAACTAGATTATTGACTCTAGTGCAAGAGGGAGACTGAAGGAAATATGCCCTAGAGGCAATAATAAAGTTATTATTTATTTCCTCATGTCATGATAAATGTTTATTATTCATGCTAGAATTGTATTAACCGGAAACATGATACATGTGTGAATACATAGACCAACATAACGTCACTAGTATGCCGCTACTTGACTAGCTCATTAATCAAAGATGGTTATGTCTCCTAACCATATACATGTGTTGTCATTTGATTAATGGGATCACATCATTAGGAGAATGATGTGATTGACATGACCCATTCCGTTAGCTTAGCACTTGATCGTTTAGTATATTGCTATTGCTTTCTTCATGACTTATACATGTTCCTGTAACTATGAGATTATGCAACTCCCGTTTACCGGAAGAACACTTTGGGTACTACCAAACGTCACAACGTAACTGGGTGATTATAAAGGAGTACTACAGGTGTCTCCGAAGGTACATGTTGGGTTGGCGTATTTCGAGATTAGGTTTTGTCACTCTGATTGTCGGAGAGGTATCTCTGGGCCCTCTCGGTAATGCACATCACTATAAGCCTTGCAAGCAATGTAGCTAATGAGTTAGTTACGGCATGATGCATTATGTAACGAGTAAAGAGACTTGCCGGTAACGAGATTGAACTAGGTATTGGATACCGACGATCGAATCTCGGGCAAGTAACATACTGATGACAAAGGGAACAATGTATGTTGTTATGCGGTTTGACCGATAAAGATCTTCATAGAATATGTAGGAGCCAATATGGGCATCCAGGTTCCGCTATTGGTTATTGACCGAGAATAGTTCTAGGTCATGTCTACATAGTTCTCGAACCCGTAGGGTCCGCACGCTTAACATTACGATGACAGTTTTATTATGAGTTTATAAGTTTTGATGTACCGAAGTTTGTTCGGAGTCCCGGATGTGATCACGGACATGACGAGGAGTCTCGAAATAGTCGAGACATAAAGATTGATATATTGGAAGCCTATGTTTGGACATCGGAAGTGTTCCGGGTGAAATCGGCATTTTACCGGAGTACCGGGAGGTTACCGAAACCCCCCGGTGACCTAATGGGCCTCATTGGGCCTAGTGGAGGAAGAGGAGAGGAGGCCTAGGGGCAGCCGCGCGCCCCTCCCCCCCCCCCCCCCCAAGTCTGAATAGGACAAGGAGGGGGGCGGCGCCCCCCCTTTCCTTCCCCCCTCTCCTCCTCCCCCCCCCCCCCCCCCAAGTCCTAGTCCAACTAGGGAAGGGGGGAGTCCTACTCCCGGTGGGAGTAGGACTCCTCCGGCGCGCCTCCTCCTAGGTCCGGCCGCACCTCCTCCCGTGTGTGGTGCCCCCCCTCCACCATATTCCACCTCGGTCATATCGTCGCGGAGTTTAGGCGAAGCCCTGCGCCGGTAGAACATCATCATCGTCACCATGCCGTCGTGCTGACGGGACTCATCCCCGACACTTTGCTGGATCGGAGTCCGGGGATCGTCATCGAGCTGAACGTGTGCTGAACTCGGAGGTGCTATACGTTCGGTACTTGGATCGGTCGGATCGTGAAGACGTACGACTACATCAACCGCGTTGTCATAACGCTTCCGCTTACGGTCTACGAGGGTACGTGGACACACTCTCCCCTCTCGTTTCTATGCATCACCATGATCTTGCATGTGCGTAGGAAATTTTTTGAAATTACTACGTTCCTCAACAGGGTGCACATGAGGTGTTTGCTAAAATTCCAAAGAGAAAGAGAGATGTGCATGAAGAAGTAGGTGATGCTGACATGTGGGCCCCACCTATAATAAATGGTCAACTTAACAGTCAAAAAAAGGAGTTGACTTTGGCACCACGTTAGCCTTGACACGTGGTCCCCGCATGTCAGAAACATGTTTAAATCATAAAACGGTCATCGGTTTCACTTGGTTGTTTTTTGCCACAAAATTAGAAAAATGGTAGTTTTTTGCCACTAAAAAGTGATAGTTCTTTGGGACATAAACCCAATTATGGTAGTTTTTTTAAATACTAAAAAGACATGTTGATTAACTTTGTGCACTATATTGTCATGAGGAGTAATTTAGGTTCGAGAGGGAACTGCATGCCTAACACATGTACAACACAAAATTGACTTTCAACAGAAATATCTAAATGAAACTGCATCACCATTTGAAGTTTGCATGCCTAGTACTTGTGTGATGTTGTCCTGCAAATTTAAATCCAAATCTTCTATTGTTTGGGAGAAACGAAAAAGTGGTTTTTTTACTCACAAACTTTGAAGCAAAATTGGGCAGTTGAGATAAAGGGATGCACCTACATGGGGGCTTAACTACAAGTCTCTCTTTCTTATACCATGACAAAGTAGAGTTCCCTGTAATTTATACAACTGAAGATGCAACTCAAGATCTCTAAGCTTCAAAGGCATAGTCATTGTGTTGTACTAGTGATTTAGTACATCAAACATACTTTGACATGCTTTGCGAAAGTAAATTTCAGACGTGCAGTTACCATTTACATTGTGGGTGTGTTAACATAGTCCATGACCTGTTTATTGATGTGCCTTCATCAATATAACATTGGTACTTTGGGAAACCAGACGATTGCGATATAGATTCACAAGGATGTGGTGAAGAGGGTGTTGAGCCCCTTATAAATGGGCTTGGTTTTTGAGAGGATGGATCAATTTGTGGCTATGAGGCTCGTCTGGATGATTAACTAGTATTGCACTTACGAGATGAGTATACAGTTGAAATGTTTTATAACTTATATAGTGTAGCTATACATGCGAGAGACGAGATATTAGAAGAATACTGAATAGAGGATTTTTGAGGTACCGTTGTACTGCATGTGAAGAATGGGTGTACCAGTCAAATTCTAACAATGCATCTTCAACGCGGCTATCTTCATGTCGTATGATCGTATTTTTTGAATGAAAAATTACAATTTGGTAGTTACTACCAAGATAAACATCCTTGTAAAATATTAACAATTTTTTAAGTATGTACAAATATGGAGAGCATAGACTCTGCAAGTAACCATGTGCTCAAAATTCTGGTTTAAACTTTAGGGTTCTACCAACTACCGCCCTATGAATCAATTTCTGTTTTTGGAACAAAATCAAGTACACCCTCTGTTCATTAATATAAGATGTTATGGCAGTTTAGTTTAATTTGAACTGCCAAAACGTCTTATATTAATGAACAGAGGTAGTACACTTGCAATATAATTTATTTTAGTGAAACTTGCAATATAAGTGGCTAGCTTTTTTTTTTCCATTGTTTCCAAAGAACCTTTATACCATCATCAATCAGGCCCAATGCTGTGTTGGCCTGTAGCTTATAATATTTGGCATTCCTTAAAGAAAAATTGGGCCGCTTGGGCTTTTGTCGGCAAGAAGAGAAACAACATGCCATCAACTTCCAAGTCATATTAGGTTAAAAAAAAACTTCCAAGTCATGTTCTTCCTCTTGTCAGAATCTCCACATGTTTATTTCTGTAGCAGATTTTCCTAACTGCATCTGCCAATCTTCTTATGGAAAAGCACAATCGATTTGATTCAAAACCTTGTCGCTGCTGACTGTAATCATATTCCTCATGATTGATCAATATATCTTTATTTTCCTCGCAAAAATAAAAAATTAAAATACAGGAGGTCAGACAGATATACTAATTCCTGCTATCTAACAAGTTACATTTATGTGCCAATAACAGACCCATATTTAAGCCCTTCAATCAGACCACGCCCCTAATTTTTTTGTCCACTTTTCACTGCAGGAGCCAATACAGGCAGATATGATAATGCTTTAGATATGCTCATGGATCGTCCTGCCAGCTAATTTTGCATTGATATCACTTCAACAATCTGTAGTCAAAGAAGAAGCAGTCTTCGATAATTTCCAGTGCAGCCGCAATACGTTCCCTCTTCCCTGTATCAGTTGCTTGTTCACGGCCAAGTAAGAGGTTCAGCCACGTTTGATCCAGGTACCAGCCTTGTGTGAACCTACGGATATTTGGGAATCAGCGAGTTCTCTGAATTTGTTGAAGAAACTTTGAAGACATGGAAAAGTAGATATTTGGGAATCAGCGAGTTCTCTGAATCTGTTCTCCATGGCGCTGATCAAGTGAAAAAGGAGACAACTCGCTTTTGCGTGATAAAAAACGCATGCGCGCGCGCGCGCGCACACACACACACACACACGTTGACTTCATGTTCAGGTCGAGAGAGCCTGTGTCATGTCACTTCATACAGACTTAGCGATAGCCGAACTCTAGATGAATTCAAGTGCAGGAGTGATCATGTTTTTTCTTCTGACATGTGCACGATTCATTAGCTTTGTTTTTTACATGCATGCAGTATATTGCCATCAAGGATCGTTCGGGTTACACTGTGGAACTGCATGCCTATGACATGTATGTCCAATCGGATTGGCCTTGTTGAGATGGCAAATGTGCACCTATTTCAGATAGGAATGTTCGTTTAGATGCATAATATTGCAGAGTTGCAGCAGTGTAATACTTTGTAGTAACTAGTAACCATATAATTCACACTAATACAACTTCTTTTCATTATCAAAAGAAAAACCTAGAATATCTTGAAGCATGCAACTGTAATAGCTCAACTGAAATTTTGCATGTTCATATGATGCGGCTACCTTCATCGATTTAACATTGTTGTCATACAGGACGTGAGATGAGCATTCCAGAAGGATGAATGGTGTGAAACTTCATTGCTGCTAGTATAAGAGAGTCCTTTACTTTGAGACCTATTGAAGGGAATAAATTATGTCAGGGCTCTGCGATGAGATGAGTATACGATCAAAAGGAGTCACCCCATAATCTAGATGAGGTATTAGAAGAACACTGAAGGGATGGGTCTAGAGGAATTCAAGCAGCAGAGGATTGGCGAGTAGGGGAGCAGCTGGCCGGCAAGAGGAATGCCGGTGAGACAAACGAGTCTTTGGCTGTCGTCCTCCGGCGCTGGCCCGCCTTGCCTCAGCTTGCGACAACAAAAAGGCCGATGAGGTCTAGCCTGGACAGGATTGAGTGCTCCAGTACACACGTCACTGACTACCCAGCTAGCTGCTCCAGCAACTTGTATCAGCCTGCTCCCATGCATAAGATACGGCGGCCGGATTGGTTCAGCCTCCCTCTGCAGGAATTTGAGGCAAAGCCCACCATGGGGGCATGAGCTAGCTCATGTCGGTGGTTGGGCTAGCTGCAGGTAGGCGCTTGTTACCTAAGCTCGTGGCCATGGCGAAAAGCAATGCAGCGGGCGGCGTAGGGGCATGGGGGCCGATACGTCCACGGCTGTACCGGAACGAGCGATGGTGTGCATGACTATGAACAGGAGGAAAATTCCAGCCGGCATATACAAATCATGGTCTTCGTAGTCATGGCCTTCTTCTTCTTGTCAGCATTTTTCACATGTTTACTTCTGTAGCAGAATTTTCTAGCTGCATATACAAATCTTCTTATAGAAAAGCACAATCATGGTACTCTTGCTGCATTCAGGTCAGGGAATTCCGTTCTATTCCAAAACATATCAGATTGTCGCTGTTGGCTGTAATCATATTCCTGATGATTAATCAATATATATCCCTTTTCCCTGCAAAGAAAAGAAGACATATGTTCCAATTCCTGCTCTCTACAGTTACGTTTCTATGCCAAGTGTGCTACAAATCCATACCGGCCACATAATATAAAATAACACACAAAAGGTGGGATGCGAATCCATCTTTAAGCCCATCAATCAGATCATGTCCCTAATTTTTCTGTCCACTTGTCACTGTACGAACAGATAGATGTAAGACGTTTTAGTGTCAAAAAACGTCTTACATTATGGGACGGAGGGAGTACCTGATATGATATCACTTCAGATATGCTCATGGATCATCCTGCCAACTGATTCACACTGAGATAGAAACGAAGAAGATTCAGCCAACGAACGGGGTAATACAAGCAATGATCCAGCCACCATCGTAAAAACCTACGGACACATACGGATCAGTGGGTTTTCTGAATCTGTTGACGGAACTTTGAACAACAAGAGGTGTAGGAAATGCAGTTTTCTCACGATGCTGATCAAGTGAAGAAAGAAACAGTTCGCTTTTGCATTTATACAGTTTCATGTATACCCTGGTGATAAAAAATCATACACACGTTAACTGCCGCCGTCATGGTCTGTTCGAGACTTGAGAGACCCTGCGTCATAGTCCACACTTGACTCCTAGCTCCCGTCCCGTGCTGCTTGGCCATCGAGGTGCATGCGGTCGACCAATTAGTGACGTCAGCAAAATACTTAACATTTACGTCAGTGTTTTTTGCCGCTGTCAAATTTCCCGTGCAGTGACTTTTGCCACATTTTGTAAAGTGATGCTTTTTTGCTAATGACACCGATATTGTGGCGGTTCTATGCATTTTACTCCCACAAAATAAGGACTAGATAAGCAATTACTGAAAATTAAAATGTAGGGCCAACAGGATTGACCTCGTTGAGACGATAAATGTGTGCCTACTGCCTAATTCAGATAGGAATGTTCCTTTAGATGCATACTATTGCAGAGTTGCGGCAGTGTAATACTTCATAGTAACCATATAATTCACACTAATACAACTTCGTTTCATTATCCAAAGAAAAACTTAGAATATCTTCAATCATGCAATAATTATGATAATTAGCTCAACTGAAATTTGGCATGTTTGTATGATGCGGCTACCTTTATCGTTTTAACATTGTTGTCATGCGGGATGTGAGATGAGCATTCCATAAGGATGAACGGTGTGGAACTTCGTTGCTGCTAGTATAAAAGGGTCTTTTACCCGAGACCTGTTCAAGGGAATAAATTATACTTGGACTGGGCGATGAGATGAGTATGCGATCGAGAGGAGCCGCCCACATAATTTAGATGAGGTATTAGAAGAACGCTGAAGAGATGGGTCTAGAGGAGTTCCAGCCATACAGGAGAGGATTGGCGAGTAGAGGAGCAGAGCTGGCCGGCAAGAGGAATGCCAGCGAGACAAACGAGCTTCGTCGGTCGTCGTCCTCCAGGGCTGGCCCGCCTTGCCTCCGCTTGCGACAACGAGAAGGCTGATGATCTCTAACCTGGCAGGACTGATTGCTCAGTCCAGCACACACGGCACCGACCACCCAGCTAGCTGCTCCTGCAGCTTGTGGAATTCAGCAATGATCCAGCCACCGTCGTGCAAACCTACGTACACTCAGTAATTGCTGAGTATTCTTAATTGATGGAACTTTGAACAACAAAGAGGTGAAAGAAATGCAGTTTTCTCAGGGTGCTGATCAAGTGAAAGAGGAAACAGATCGCTTTTGCGTTTATGCAGTTTCGCACTGGTGATAACTCTAGGCAATAAACACGTAC
The DNA here is from genome assembly GCA_963921465.1 of Triticum timopheevii. NCBI lineage: Eukaryota > Viridiplantae > Streptophyta > Magnoliopsida > Poales > Poaceae > Triticum > Triticum timopheevii. The sequence goes on along the minus strand of OY997264.1, from coordinate 39,047,878 downwards.
GCACGTTGACTGCCGTTGTCATGTTCTCGTCGAGAGACTCCCAACTCCCGTGCAGCCTATAGCCTGGCCATGGAGGTGCATGCGGTCGACACCATCGTCCTCGCAGTTGGGCGCAGCTATGCTCCCAAAATGCAAGTTCTTTTTGTTGCTTCCCATCGTCGTATGCTGTGGGCAGCCCATTTCCCATCACCGCCACAGCATTCCCAGTGTGGGGTGTGTCTTCCGTGGGGTGGCGGAGACTCCGGAGCACCTCACATTCAACTGAGCACGCGCGCACACTGTCTTGGCGCTCGCAGGTGTGGCCCCTCGGCCTCTTGGCGCTCGCAGGTGTGGCCCCTCTCCTTGCGCGCAGGTTTCCAAGGAGCATCTACAGTTGGACTTCACAAATCTGGCCCCTCAAACGCTCGCGGGCGCGTCCGCGGGCACTGATCATCCGTCTCTCACATATTTCATCTCCTAAATCCATACAAAGCATGCAAAAAGAATCATACGTACTACATCTACGTACTATCCTAGCTACTCTTCTTCGCCGGACATGTCCACGACGACGGTGCCGGGCGCCGGCGGGACGGGTGGGTATGAGGGCTCCGGCTCATCCTCCTCCTGCTCGACCTCATCCATGTAGGCGAACATCTCCGCCTCCTCCGCGGCCTCTTGCGCCTCCATCTCCTGCCGGCAAGGGCGTCTTGACTCCGCTGCCGACTCCGACCGGTGAGAATCGAGGATGGCCTACTGCTCCACCTGCAGACCCCCGTCGCCAGCGTCCCCACATCCTCCTCCTCCGGCTCATCCTCCTCCTCCTCAAAGTCCTCCTCCTCGTCCTCCTCCACCTCCTCCTCCTCCTCCTCCTCCTCCTCCAACTCCTCTGGATCCACTGCATCCGGAGGTAGTCCCGCGGTGATCCGGGCTTCGCGCCTAGCCTGGATCTGCTCAAGAAGCTCGAGCCGGTACTCTGGCATCAGAAAGGGCTCACTCCTCACCCGGCGGCGGCGTGGGGGCATGGCTACTAGGCGGATGGGTGGAGTGAAAAGTGGTGGCGGCGGCGGACAGAAGGAGGAAAATGTGGATGGATGGTAGGGTTACGGTGCCGCCGGCCGACCTAAATAGCCAGGCAATGCACTACGTGGCCCACCGGAGCTGCGCCACGCGGCGCCATCGGTCTGACGGAGGAGACGAGCTTCGGACCGCCGGGTTTGAGGGCGTTTCCGGCAGGGAGCCCTTCATCAGTCCGACATGGCGGGCGTGCCCGGGCGCCCCCATGTCTACCCCACATTTGGGCTGGATATGTGTGGTGCCGGTCAGCCCGGGTGTTTGAGAGCCATTTGAGAGGCCCGTCTGGTTCAAAAGATCATGACCGGTCAGTGACCGGACGGCCTGCCCGGGCATATGAGGCGGGTTTGAGAGATCCAGTTGTAGATGCTCTAACCTATTGTTTTGCCTCTTGGCTGCAGCGTGTGTTCTGCCTCAGCTGGGAACCTAGCGCTGCTCCATGCTTTAAGTGTGAGGTGTCCGAGGGCCGGTGCAGCTAGGACCAGCCCGATGGGTTCCTCATCTGCCTCTGCTCCAATGGCCACGTATGCAACCCGGACAGGTGGGACGATCACAGGTGGGCGGCTCGGGAGCAACATCGACAGCGGCGAGCATAACCGACACATGGTGGCCGGTGACAGAGCACGACCGCAAGCGTCGGCAGCGGAGTGCGACGGAGGTGGCTCGCAGGTGCACATGAGGTGTTTGCTAAAGTTCCAAAGAGAGAGAGAAATGTGGAGGAAGAAGTAGGTGATGCTGACGTGTGGGCCTCACTTGTCGTAATGGTCAACCTAACAGTCAAAATAAATGGACTTGACTTTGGCACCACGTCATCCCTGACACGCCGTTCCCGCATGTCAGAAACATGTTTAATAAAATCATAAAAATGGTCATCAGTTTCACTTGGTAATTTTTTGCCACAAAATTAGAAAAAAATGGTAGTTTTTGGCCACTAAAATGTGGTACTTCTTTGGGACACAAACCCCAATTGTGATAGTTCTTTTGTTAAATACTAAAAGGACATCTTGATTTAACTTCGTGCAGTATATTTGTCATCAGGTGTAATTCACTTTTAGAGGGGAACTGCATGCCTAACACATGTACAACAGAAAATTGACTTGCAACAGAAATATCTAAACGAAACTGGATCACCATTTGAAGTTTGCATGCCTAGTACTTGTGTGATGTTGTCCTTCAAACATCAAATCCAAATCTTGTATTGTTTGGGAGAAACAAAAAAGTGATTTTTTTACGCACAAACTTTGATGCAAAATTGGACACTCGAGATAAAGGGGTGTACCTATATGGGGGCTCAAGTACAAGTCTCTCTTTCCTATACCATTATAAAGTAGAGTTCTTTGTAATACATACAACTAAAGATGCAACTCGAGATCCCTAAGCTTCAAAGCCAGAGGAATTGTGTTATACACTTGTACTAGTGATTTAGTACATCAAACATACTTTGGCATGCTTTGCCAACTTTGCAAAACTAGATTTCAGACATGCAGTTACCATTTATATTGTGAGTGTGTCAACGTAGTCGATGACCCGTTTACTGATATGCCTTCATCAATATAACATTGGTACCTTGGGAAACCAGATGATTGCCGTAGATTTCACAAGGATGGGGTGAAGAGGCTGTTGATGCCCTTATAAAAGGGCTTGGTTTTTGAGAGAATGGATCAATTTGTGGCTATGAGGCTCATCCGAATGATTAACTAGTATTGCACTTCTGAGATGAGTATACGGTTGAAAGATTTTATAACATTATATAGTGGAGCTATACACACTACAAGGAAATTGAGATACTGTGACGAAAATCCTCATGACGGTGGTTGACAACGTCACATATGTATCTAATGTGTGACGGTCTAGAGGTCGTGTCACTTATTTTTGTAAATCAGTGACGATCAATGTCATTGAATCGACTCGAACGCTGAGCACCACGTAGCTACCAATTTCTATGACGTTTTGGTAATTCTCATGAAGAACTTGCTACAGTCACCGACTTGCAAATGTAACCGCTAGTAGCGGGACCTGCCATATCTGCTTCACTTGTTATTGAGTGGTAGGACCAACACGTCGTGTTTTTTTATGGGACCCATGTGTCAATTTTGATAGTTGAACACACTATAATTTCTTCATAGGTTATTGTGTGATGCCGTTATTTTGTTCAATCTAATATAAATATGTGGTGTCGAGAAAAAAGTTGATTAGTGGGGTCGTGAGCTGATGAATATGACGTTGCAGTTGTTTCGCTCCATCTCAAAAAGGTAAATACGAGATTGGCTGGGAAAGATTTGGTAGGAGGATTTTTCAGTGTTTCTCTATGGGGTCCACACGTAGGACCAATGAGAATTTCTTTACGGCGTATTGAGCAAAGTAAATATTTTCTGAGTCTAATATAAATAAGTAGTGGCCGAAAAAAATGCTCATTGGTTGCCCTGGAAAGCTGATGGGTATGGCAGTATAGTGCAACAGTTGCTTCGTCCTAACAAAAAAAAGTACTCTCTCCCACATGGTCTTTCCTGTAGGGATTTCCAACAAGGTAGAGTTCACGCGTTGACCTAAACTATGCGAATATATCTTTATCATGTCTTTTTACTACACGACCTACGGTAGGAATATTTCTGAGGTGAACATTTTGATCTACTCGTATTTTCCGCTATTCTTGCACGGCAAACATTTGTATTTATGTCTAACCCATATGTAGAGCAGACTTTTTTTTCCCAATGTTTCATAATTTTTTGATCAGATTATACACGTATATGGTATGTTTTTTCGAAAAGAGAGATCCCCTGGTGCCTTTTTACTTTATTTATTAGCAGATTATACACAAACATGGTACATGCCTTTCTAATTTTTCTGATCAAATTATAGACGTTCATGGTACGTGTCAAACCCTCATTTTTTTACCCCTAAAAAAACCCACATTTTTTTGACGTGAGCGTGTCAAACCTACAATTTTTTCTAGTTTAAGCATATAATTTATTCGCCCTTGCGTGCCAAGAATTAAAATTTTAAGTTAATTAGGCTCGATGGCAAAACTTTCTCAACGAAGCCCATTTATTTTATTTTTTTTAGCACAACGAAGCCCATTTAACTACCCACAGTTCCACCCTAATCCCGATTATCTCATCTGGCGTCGCCCCGATCCAATCTTGCGCCGTCTCCTTCCTTTCACCGTCTCGATCCAATCTGCTAGCATCCCCTCCGCCGCTCCTCTCCAGCAGCCCCACGCTCCCACTCCCGCCCGTTCCACCTCCGCCGGCCCCACCATCGACGCAACAACCACCGCCATCGAGACTGCGGAGGAAGCCGTTGCAGCACCGGTGGGCGCCGCCGACGCCGCAGGCAGCCCCGCTCGGTAGGAGCAGCCTCTGCACGGGACAATTCTCCACATGATCTGGTGATGCAAGCCGTCGACCCACCTGAAGAACTCCGTGTCGTGCGGCTGCTCTTCTGGACGCTCTCGGCGCTGCTCGTCCATGGCGTGATCTCCGCTGCCGCTGCCTCCAACCACGCTGACCTCTTGCTCCAGTTCTTCCACTTGGCTTCCAGCTGGGCGGGTTCTGGGCTTCTGGCCGGAGCCAGCCACTGTGGCGCTCCTCTACCACGCTCGCTGCATCGTCCTCGAGACCATGCCGCCCTTCTCTGTTTCCCTGATGAGGCCACTATCGCAGGCATTTTGCGGCGCTGCTCCCATCCAGATGCTTTGTTGTGGCGCTCCTCCTGTCATTCTCTCCATTTAAATGTTTGAGCGGGAAATCAATGGCGCTTTCTGGCTATGCAGGAGTGGACATGTTCAGCGCGTGTGGGATTTCTCAAGTTCAAAGCTGACATCGTCGATGAGAAGACTGAACCCAAGGTGAGCAAAATGTTCAAAATTTTGTCCAAAATTCACAAAGTGTTCGCATTTTGCCAAAAACTATTTTAGTTTTCCAAAATTATTGAATACTTAAAAAACTGCATTTTAAAAAATGATACAAATTAGAAAATTTTCCCTGTTTATTGAAATATTCAAAAATTCAAAATAATGTTCTTGTTAAAAAGCATCATATTTTCAAAAAAATGAATGTACAAAACATGTTTGTATTTTAAAAATTGTTCACAAATTCAGAAAATGTTCGTTTTTTTATAAAAGGTTCAGGTTTTTGAAAAAAACGAATTTTAAAAAATGTTCCCGTTTCAAGTTCTGTGTGTCTTTTTCAAAAATTAATGAAATTATAAAAAATGCTCGCCTTTTTGGGAAAAAAATGGGATTTGAAAAATTGCTCATGCTTCAAAGAATATTCGGCAATTCATAATTATTACTTTATTTTTGAAAGTTCAAAAAGATCAAAAAAACAAAACATGTTTTGAATGTGATGTTGTAGTATGTTCTTAAACATTTGCGCCGGCTATTGGTTAGCAAGGGTTGTTTGTTCGAGTGACTAGCAACACCTGGTCGAGTTTTTGAGGTCATGAGTTTGATCCTTCAACTCATTGTTTTTTTATTCGTGCCTTACAAACGTAGGTCGTTTTAGTGCCCGTCGGTGGTGCATTCCACGTGCTATTTGAAGATAAAAGAGAATATGTTGGCTGACTATATTTAAAAGTAATTATGGGCATATGCCAATAAAAAAGAATATGCTGGTTTGACTCTGATAAGAAAATATGGGCAAGTCTACGCTAAAATAGTTAAAGAGAAGGACTGTGCTAACGACCAGTCGACTGGTCGTTAGCAACAGATCCGCACGATTCCACCCACGTACATCGATCCACCGTGTTTTTTTTCTAGCGCAATAAAAACAATTGGCGGAAGTGGGATTCGAACCCGCTACAGCTTGGTAGCCCACGGTAGCTTGCAACCACTCGGTCTAGATTGAGCTAGTGATTAGACTTAAACATTTGTTTCCTACGTATAGTACAGGAAACATGCTTTTTCAGTTTTTTTTCCTTCGATTTATGTACTGCACAATTTTCACGGACGGATATATGGTGTCTCCATGCCCTTCATGTTATACTAGTTACCTAGAATTTATCGGGGGGATGTTTCTACACTTATTTCAACTGAAACAAAAGTTACCGGGGTGTTCATACGTAAGTTATCAAGTGTGTGATGTGTAAATTATCATGTTACCGGGGTATATTTTTAATAAAAAAATCCTTGAGTCAGAATTATCAGGAGGCTTGCGCATAAGTTATCGGGTCTGTAATGCGTTAAAAAAACATAACACACGCCAATAACTCTCTATAAAGAGCATGGTAATATATACGCCACGAACCTGATAACTCTCCCACAGACACTGCGGTAACTTTGGGCCCAGAGAAAAAAAAAATCTAGGAAAAAAATTATCCCCCCGTGCCAAAGTTATTTCCTCCCTTGCGCTGACCTTCTCTTTTAAAAACTTGGAGCAAATGGTTTTGTGAGATGTGTGAGTTACCAGCCCTCCCCCCCACTCCATCGCCAAAGTTATCAGGACCGGGGTACATAAGTTATCAGGTCTGCGATATGTGAGTTACCGTTCTATTGACACAAAAGGTACCGAGGGTATATATCATCAACTCCCCCCCCCCCCCCCCTCGTTGCCAAAGTTACCAGTATAGGGTGCATAAGTTATTAGGTCTGCGATATGTGAGTTACCATGCTATTCATACAAAAAGTTATCGAAGGTATGTTTACACTAGTTTTTTGGGTGAAAAAAGCTACCACGATATTTGTACATAAGCTACCAGGTCTATGATGTGTGAGTTACCATACTATTGACACAAAAGCTATCGAGGGGATATTTCATCAACACCCCGACCCCTCGTTGGCAAAGTTACCAAGATATGGTGCATAAGTTATCAGGTATGTGATGTGTGAGTTACCATGCTATTCACACAAAAGTTCGTCAACTCTCCCCTTCCCTTTGGTCGCCAAACTTATCAGGATAGGGGTACATAAGTTATCGGGCCTGCAATATGTGAGTTATCATAATATTCACAAAAAAAATACCGGGAGATATTTAATCAACTCGTCAAAGAAAAAAGAAGAAGGAAGCAAACAGGGAATGGTCAAATAGTATGATGTGCATTCTTTTGCACAACAAATAGTCCAGCTGAGCTGGTTAGTGTGTGTTCCCCATTACCTGCTTGATGTGGGTTCAAATCCCATATTCAGCATTATTTTTATTTTTGACTAAAAATGTAACCAAGGTGTGCCAAATAGATCTAGCACCCAAAAAAATGACAGATCCAATCCAGAGAAAAAAATCACGGCAGTCAATGCCATAGTCCCCGGATTCTTCCCACTAAATTCGCCATCATGTTAGCAAATCGTTCACGTTTTAAATCTTGAACAAAGAGCCACTATGCAATACATTCATAGTCTGGGCGCTTTTGACAACAACAAAGACTGGGTTAGTTGGTTAATGTGGTGGTGCACCTGCATGAGGTCGGGGGTTCGAATCCTGTTCTGGTCGCCCTTTCTTCCCTTTCTTTTTCTCGCGACCGCGCGACGGGAATCGAACGAGGCGCACGAATTGTACGTGCCTATCGCTAACGAACAGTCGGCAGGTATTTAGCTTTATCGTAAAGAGAATACATCATGGTAAAGTAAGGACTACCTGATTATGTGATGATTATGTCAATGAAACGGGATAGGATGCAATTAGTAATCCATCCGGCTATGCCATCATAGGAGAGAGTGGTCCAAGCAACTATATATGAAGGTCGCCATGCAGCCACAAAGTCAGGAGGCAACCAGAACCTCAACATGGAGGCAGACATGGAGGGAGAAAGTACGAGTTGGGTGGTGGCCGCCAGTCTGACCAACCCAATCACTATTTAGATCTCGCGGGCCAAACATGACCCGTGAGAACACTGCAGCTCCTCGCTCTGTCGCCTCACCGCTGTGGAGACTGTTTTGATGGATACATCAATTATCTTGATGCTTCTTCAAAAAAACGTCCATCTGCTACAAAAAAACAAATTTGTCAAGAATTTCATACATGGGCCGTGCGTGCTGCAGGCCAGCGACGCCAGCCCACTTAGTTCCTGCCCACGCAGTTGACTCAATGGAAGGAAGACGTGATACGATCTGTTTTCAGTCCTTTTGACGCAGAAGAGATCCTCAAGATACCGTTGTGCACGAGGAATATAACGGACTTCTGGGCATGGCATGAAGAGAAACGGGGTCTTTTCACTGTACGTTCTGCCTATCAGATGATACTGAGAACGAAGCTTAGCAGGGAAGGTTGGCTACATGAGGAAGAAGGTACGTCAAATACCCAAGAGAGTAAGCAGTGGAGTGCAATATGGCATATACAAGTACCTTCAAAGTTGAGAATGTTTGTTTGGCAACTAGCCAGGCAGTCGATGCCCACAGGTGAGGTCCTTCACCATCGCCATATGGCTGATGAAGATACATGCCACTTATGCGGAGCCACGGATACATGGAGACACGCGCTGCTCAATTGCTCAATGTCGAGGAGTATCTGGGCCATAGCTCCTGTTGAGTTTGCTGAAAAGGTGATCAGTTGCCAACATGAGAACCCAAAGCAATGGCTTTTTGCTCTACATGAAGTGTTGGAGGATGAAGAGTTTAACCGCCTGGTGGTGACAGCATGGGCGATTTGGAGTGCCAGGAGAAAGGCGATCTACGAAGACATTTTTCAGTCTCCCTACGCTACAAACGGCTTCATACTGAGTTATATGGCAGAATTACAACAGATCAACAGGAGGGATCCAAGGCCAATTACTATTTCAGCGCCAAGACCAACTCGGTGGTTGCCTCCGATCCAGGGGTGTGTCAAAGTGAACGTGGATGCAGCGGTCTCGAGAGGAGGAAGGTATGGCGCGGTTGGTTCTATCTGCAGAGACCAAACCGGCATGTTTCTTGGAGCTTCGGCCATAGTGTACCGGCATATCAATGATCCTCAAACACTTGAATCCTTGGCCATTAGGGAAGCTCTAGCGCTGGCGAATGATTTGTATGTTCAAAGCATTCACGTGGCTTCCGATTGCAAGACGGTGGTGGAAGACGTAAAGAGCGGGACTTCGGCTGAATATGGTGCGGTGATACATGAAATCATAGAACATTCTTCTGGTTTTCAACTTTGTAAAATAGTTCATGAATTTAGGAGCTCAAACTTTGAGGCTCACGACTTAGCGAAGCATGCCTTATCTCTCGGGGGTGGCCGCCATGTTTGGTTAGGTCACCCTGGAGATCTTTCTTTCGTCCCTGTAAACATTGTGACGGGTTAATAAAAAGCTTCGCGAGGTTGTCTCAAAAAAAAAATTGCCGCACTGTGTAGGAAATAGTCACAGGTTCTTATAGGATGCCCAGTATTGGGCCGGCCCGTTCTCATTCTTTTCTTTGTTCAATTTTATTTTTTCGTAACTATTTTTATTTTTATTTCCTTTTTATTTTTTCCTTTCCAAATATATTTTTTTTTTTCGAAATTTCATTTTTTTATAATTTCCATTTTTATTCAAATTTTTCATAAAATCTTCAGAATTTCAAATTCTTGTTCCCATGTTGAAAAATGTGGGAACTTTTAATTTTTCTTATATTTCGAAAATTTCTGCAAAATTCACAAAGTGTTCGCATTTTGCCAAAAATTGTTTTTGTTTTCCAAAATTATTGAATACTTAAAAAACTGCATTTAAAAAAATGATGCAAATTAGAAAAATTTCCCTGTTTATTGAAATATTCAAAAATTCAAAATAATGTTCTTGTTAAAAAGCATCATATTTTAAAAAAATGAATGTACAAAACATGTTTCTGTTTTAAAAAATTGTTCACAAATTCAGAAAATGTTCGTTTTTTATAAAAGGTTCAGGTTTTTGAAAAAAAGAATTTAAAAAATGTTCATATTTCAAGTTTTGTGAGTCTTTTTCAAAAATTAATGAAACTATAAAAATGCTCGCCTTTTTGGAAAAAAAATGGGATTTCAAAAATTGCTCATGCTTCAAAGAATATTTGGCAATTCATAATTATTTTTGAAAGCTCAAAAAGATCAAAAAATCAAAACATGTTTTGAATGTGATGTTGTAGTATGTTCTTAAACATTTGCGCCGGCTATTGGTTAGCAAGGGTTGTTTGTTCGAGTGACTAGCAACACCTGGTCGAGTTTTTGAGGTCATGAGTTTGATCCTTCAACTCATTGTTTTTTTATTCGTGCCTTACGAACATAGGTCGTTTTAGTGCCCGCCCGTGGTGCATTCCACGTGCTATTTGACGATAAAAGAGAATATGTTGGCCGACTATATTTAAAAGTAATTATGGGCATATGCCAATAAAAAAAATATGCTGGTTTGACTCTAATAAGAAAATATGGGCAAGTGTGCGCTAAAATAGTTAAAGAGAATACACCGTGGTAAAGTGAGGACTACCTGATTATGTGAGGATTATGCCAATGAAACGGGATAGGATGCAATTAGTAATCCATCCGGCTATGCTATCATAGGAGAGAGTGGTCCAAGGAACTATCCATGAAGGTCGCCGTGCAGCCACAAAGTGAGGAGGCAAATAGAACCTCAACATGGAGGCGGACATGGAGGGAAAAAAAGTACGAGTTGGGTGGTGGCCGCCCGTCTGACCAACCCAAACATGACCCGCGAGAACACCGCAGCTCCTCGCTCTGTCGCCTCACCGCTGTGGAGACCGTTTAGATAGATACATCAATTATCTTGATGCTTCTTCAAAAAAAACGTCTCTCCCGTTGCAACGCATGGACATATGTGCTAGTAGCTTCATAATGTACTAGTAAATCTTTGCTACCATTATTGGCAAGTTTTTGTAAGTAATCTTTCAAGTCAAGCACTTGTGTATCATCTATAGTAATCTTAAGTTTTGCCATTTTTCTCTTATGAATTTTCTCATCTTGTTTTCATAGTTTTGCCATTTTTCTCCAGCCGCGTCTTCTATGCTACTTGGTACACTCGTTAGACCCCAAAGCGTTGAAATCTTTATTTTTTGTTAATACATTATTACGTGAAATGCTTATTAATAGTGCTGCTTATTTCAAGTACTATGTTACAGAATCTGTTTTGTTAATTTTTACCATCAATGCAAAGACAAACATGTATTTGCATGCCAATTTTTCTACTTTATTACATTCATGTTTGTTTTAGGAAAGTACATATGCGTTTTAAAAATTGTTGCATTGTCTAAGGTCCAATTCCAAACGAGTTGAAGTGGAATTCATTTAGTTAGTTTTATGACACATGCTTGTAAGTATTTTGCAATTCATTTAGTTCCACTCTTTTTCATCCTGCAGGTTCAGGTACTACAATCATGCCACTAGTTCGGGAGAGTGAGAGGGAAAGGAGGGCATTCCTCGCGGAACATAAACGCATGGGTGATGTGTATGCTAAGCTAAGGGGTGCATTGATTACATGTACTTTAACCATTATACCTCTAGCTCTAGGTTATGCATGTTATGTTGTCACTTTTCATCTCATTATGATGCAACGTTGTTGTGTTTGTTACTTATTGGCATCCGGAGGAGTTAACCTCAAGACTTGAAGCACAAGAAAGAGCATTTGAAGAGATACAAAAGAAGCAGCAAGAAGAATTGGAAGCTCTAAAGAAGATCCAACAAGAGAAGAATGAAGCCTAGGCAAAGAAGCAAAAGGAGATGGATAATCTGCTTGATTTTCTCTTGAGGGCTCAAGCAACTTAGCTAGCAACTCTACAGTCCCAGTAACCAGATGGTTCACGAAGGCCATCCTTACATTGCAATCATCAGGACAACATATGTGGTCTTTAGTTAATATTTGTTTTCATCTTGTCTATTGTTTGTGTCAAACTTGAGTCAGTTTTTACCCTCATTTTTGTTTACAGAATGATTGGGCTAAGACAATTTCATATATAATATGATTTGTCTTACATATCAATTTATGATGTGGTTTTTCTCTACAACTTTTTTATATAATCTGATGTGATGTGATGCGAAGTAAATACTTTTTTATATCAATAGAAAGTAAATATGTACCAATTTAGATGGTTCACGAAGTAAATATTTTCTCTACAACTGGGATAGCCGCTCGGGGTGATGATGTGGCATAATGTTAGTGACGTTGCCTTGTCATCGAATATGGTACAATATGGCATATTTTCTCCTAACATGTGACATTAATTGACCGTCATGGAAATATGAAGTCGATGACGTTCTATATAATGTCATCGAAGGTCCCAATTTTGATGACGTTTTTGCGCGTGCGCCGTCACTAGGAGTAATCTGTGACGGTGATTCCATGATGATGCTTGTGACACCCGTAAAATGTCACTAGGGGGTAATTTGTGACGTTATTAGCTATTCGATGACATTTTTTAGCTCGTCATAGTAGGCCCTATCTCTTGTAGTGACATGCGAAAGATGAGATATTAGAAGAATACTGATTAGAAGATTTTGAGGTACCGTGGTACTGCATGGGAAGAATGGGTGCACCAGTCAAATTCTAACAATGCATCTTCAACATGGTACTTTGGAGTTTTGGTCTCTTGGAATCTCTCTGAATTGAAGCGCACAACCGACTCTTTCTATGACCGAGCAGTGACTTCCTACATCGTGCAGAGTTCGAGTGCTTTGTCCTCTGGCAATGTATTTAGAGGGAAAGGCATGTACGTAAAGCTATTGTCGTATGAAGTTGTAACTAAGAGCATGAAATATTGCTTTCCAGTGAAATCTGACAATGGTGTTTGCAAACAATCATATGGTTATCTCATTTTCATGCCAATGAATTGATTTCAGTCTTTAGTCTATTCTTTTTTTATGCAAGCCTTCAATTTTTTTAGATTAATCAGGTTACGGCGTCGGAGGGATTTTGAAGGCAGAAAGGAACTGCTCTTTTCAACAACCTGCTAGGGCCTGCCCTCAACCCTGAATGACAACGCCACGAGGGACATCGGCGACAGATATAAGCAGTGTTTGACACTAAGGACATCTCTACCATGGATCCTCAAACCTCTCGCAAGCATCCGGACCGAGCCGTTCGGACGTAGTTTGCCATCCAACGCCGCCCTACATCGACCCGTGACATCCCAACCCCATCCAAAACCACGCATCCTCATCTTGCATTCTTTCTTTTCATCCGCTTCCTCCCTCGCCGCCGCCGCCCTATCACCCGGCCGCCCGCCAAGCTGTTCATCCTTCGCGGACCCTTCTATTTGGAGCACTCGTTTGCCAGCACTCACCACCTTCCCCCGCGTGCCCTTTTCAGCCGGCTCATGTGTTGGACGCCCTATTTTCTTCATTTTGATTTTTTTGCCTTTTGATTTTCTTTGTTATTTAAATAAATTGAGATTAAAACAAGTTCCGAATTTATAAAAAATGTTAGTATTGAAAAAAAATGTTTAAGAAAAATGTCCGCGGCTTAGAAAATGTTCGTGATTTTTCATAAATGTTCTCATATTAAAAAATATGTTCACAATTTTGAAAAAAAAATTAGGAAATATAAAAATGTTCATAATTTTGAAAAAATGTTTGTGTATTAGAAAATGTTTTTGAATTTGACAATTATTCATGATTTAAAAAATATTCATGAATTTTAAAATTGTTCACAAAATGCAAAAAAATTGTTAGTTAAAAAATCCTCTACTCAAAAATTGTTCGCTCATTAAAAAAAATCATGAATCAAAAAATGTTCATGCATTCCAAAAAATTTCGTCAAAACTTAAAATTGTTCATGAATTACCATTTCCCCCAATTTCAATGATTGTTCATCGATTTTATAAAAACGTTCACCAATTCAAAAAATGTTCGCGAGTTTCATGAAAAATGTTCACAATTTTAAAAGACGTTCTCAAATTTGTAAAAAATATTCATGAATTCAATAAACTCAAGATTTGAGAAATGTCCACGGATTTGTAAAAAATGTTCGCTATTTTAGGAAAATGTTTGCAATTTCTAAAGATGTTCATGATTTCAAAAAAGTAAAATGTAAAAGTAAAATAAAAACAAACATGAAAGGAGGAAAAAAGGAAAATGAATAAAGAAAGAAAGGACGAAAATAAAAAAAGCAGGAAAAAGAAAGAAAAACACACAAAATAAACAACCCGGGGGGGAGGGGGGGGGGGGGGGGGGGGTTGTTACATGGTAGGTGGCTAAGTAGCGACCTATGCACCAAATAGGATTTCCCAGCGAGACACGGCGTCGGGCGTGCTTCCAAACCAGGTTGTTCTCCTCGTCAACATTTGCAGACTTTTTCAGACCGCTACAGTATTTCCACCATCTTCTAGGAAAAGCACAATCTAGGCCGCTACAGTAGTGGTAATTATCTGCCACAACAATTGAGCTTGATGGCACCAAACTCCATTACTGTAGCTCACTGTCACCGGCACAAAATTAAGTGACGCTGGACAAAATCTTCGTGAAGATGCCATCGAGAAGAAACATTTTAAGCCCATCAATCAAACCACACCCCTAATGTTTCTGTCCACTTTTCACTGCACGAGCCAAAATACAGGCTGATATGATATCGGTTCAGATATGCTCATGGATCATCCTGCCAAATACTAATTTGCATTGATATCACTTCAGCAATCTGGTGCTGTTTGGCGTTCTGAGGGGCATATGTTCGCATCCAAGAAAGAGGTTCAGTCACGTCTGATCCAGGTGCCGGCCTCATCCGAATCTATGGATTTGTAGGAATCAGTGAGTTCTCTGAATCTCTTCAAGAAACTTTAAACAGAAGAAGGTGAAGCAAATGCATTTTCCCTGCGGCACTGATCGTTCCTCAGCTTAATTGTTTACAATTCTGCCATCTATTTTACATGAGGGCTAGAGGGTGATCTTGGAGCAAGAAAAGTGTTGAGTCCAGGCGCATTATGGTACGACTGAGACTGAGTTGGGCAGGAGCAAGCGGTTTGACTGGCCTGACTCTTCAAGACCAAAGATACTCGGCTTCCTCTTCATCAAGTCACGAAATTCGACCCTTAGTTAGCAGCACCAAAACTAGAGCAGGCCCAAGACAAGCAAGAACAGTCTAAGACATGTTAACTTCGTGTTCAGGTCGAGAGAGCATGTGTCATGTCATCTCATCCAGACTTCGCGATGGCAGAGCTCTAGATGAATTCAAGTGCACGAGTGATAATGCTTTTTCTTCTGACATCTACATGAGTCATTATCCAATTTTATATATGTGCAGTATATTGCCATCATGGATCATTCGGGTTAGAGAGTGGAACTGCATGCCTAAGACATGTACTCCCTCCGTTCCTAAATATAAGTCCTTTTAGACATTCCAAATGGACTACAACATACAGATGTATATAGACATATTTTAGGGAGTGTTCGGGATTCCACCAGCTCCACAAAATTTCAGGAGCTGCGGAGCCACGAAATAGCTGCTCCGCAAATTTGAACTGTAACTCCATCAACTCCGGGAGTGGAGTTGTGGAGTGGAGGTGCTCCGAACGGGGCCTTAGAGTGTAGATTCACTTATTTTGCTCCGTATGTAGTCACTTATTGGAATTTGTAGAAAGACTTATATTTGGGAACAAAGGGAGTACACCACAACGCATGGACTAGCTAAGCAATTACTGAAAGTCCAAATTTACGCCCAACCGGATTGGCCTCGTTGAGATGGCAAATGTGTACCTAATTCAGATAGGAATG
Source organism: Triticum timopheevii (assembly GCA_963921465.1). Classification (NCBI taxonomy): domain Eukaryota; kingdom Viridiplantae; phylum Streptophyta; class Magnoliopsida; order Poales; family Poaceae; genus Triticum; species Triticum timopheevii. The sequence continues at coordinate 39,032,261 of OY997264.1, read as the reverse complement.
TTCCTTTAGATGCATACTATTGTAGAATTTCAGCAGTGTAATACTTCGTAGTAACCATATAATTCACACTAATACAACTTCGTTTCATTATCCAAAGAAAAACTTAGAATATCTTCAATCATGCAAGAATTATGATAATTAGCTCAACTGAAATTTGGCACGTTTGTATGATTCGGCTACCTTTATCGATTTAACATTGTTGTCATGCAGGACGTGAGATGAGCATTCCATAAGGATGAACGGTGTGAAACTTCATTGCTGCTAGTATAAAAGGGTCCTTTACTTGACACCTGTTGAAGGGACTAAATTATATCCGGACTATGCGATGAGATGACTATACGATCGAAAGGAGTCACCCGCATAATTTAGATGAGGTATTGGAAGAACACTGAAGGGATGGGTCTAGAGGAATTCCAGCAGCAGAGGATTGGCGCGTAGAGGACCAGAGCTGGCCGACAAGAGGAATGACAGCGAAACAAACGGGTCTCCGGTGGATGTCGTCCTCCGGCACTATCGCGCCTTGCCTCAGCTTGCGACAACGAAGCCGATGAGGTCTAGCCTAGCCAGGATGTGTGCTCCAGCCTAGTATGTTAAACATGTAACATGCCACGTTTATTATGGTGTCCTTGTGCGCCAAGACTGGTAACACGAGTAGTTGGATAGATAGGAGATCTTCTTGTTAGAGTTATCTTTATCTCTCATCTTCCTTGTAAATCTCCTATGGTTAGCCTATGCTGCCGACCATGTAACCTACAAAAGATGGGTCTCTCCCCAATCAATATAAACAAATGTGGCCCTCCGTTGGAGGGTAGAGACGCTTACACATTTGGCATGGTAATCAGGGCCTACCTCTTCCTCCACATCTAGCGATCATCTCCTCCACCGCACCATCGAGATTTTTTTCTTCACATCCACTAGCCTCCCATCCTACCACCTCCTTCGGCATGCCTACTTCTTCTAGCCAAACAATCTCCACTAGCCTGAACAATACCATCTCCGAGCCTCTCACACAACCAATTAAATCCTCTGGCGAGCCCAAGATCGTTCCCAGATCATGGGAGGAAGGCTATATAGGTATATCAATCAAACCATTGCCGAACCACCGAAAACTATCAGTACCAAAACATCTAACGGTAAGGATCAAACCTCTCCTAATCCTTCCTATACACCCTAGCTCATACAAGATCAACAGATCATTGCATACTTGCTCCGGAGGACGACGACCAACAAAGACTCGTGTGTCTCTGGCATTCCTCTTGCCGGCCAGCTCTGCTCCTCCACTCGCCAATCCTCTGCTAATATGTGAAATGGGCTGCCCACGGCACACCATCGCCCTCGCTATTTGGCGCAGCCACGCTCCTGAAATGCAAGTTCTTTTTGTTGCTTCCCATCGTTGTCTGCCGTGGGTAGCCCATTTCCATCACGGCCACATCATTCCCAGTGTGGGGTGTGTCTTCCGTGGGGCAGTAGAGACTCTGGAGCACCTCACCTTCAACTGAGCACACGCGGACGTTGTCTTGGCGCTCGCAGGTGTGGCCCCTCAGCCTCTTGTCGGGCCTCTCCTTGCCTTCCATCTACGTACGTGATCGCCGTGCTCTGGAACATTCGAAAAAGCTACACCTCCAAGGGGCGGCGTGCATTCTACCTCAGCTAGGAACCCAGCGCCGGTCCGTGCTTTAAGTGTGAGGTGTAGGCCGGTGCAGCTATGACCAGTCCGAGGGTTCCTTGACTGCCTCTGCTCCGATGGGCATGCGTGCAACCCGGGCAGGCGGGATGATCATGTGGGCGGCTTGGGAGCAGCGTCGACAGCGGTGAGCATAACCAACACACGGTGGCTGGCGGCAGAGCACAACCGCGAGCATCGATAGCGGAGGGTGACTGAGGTGGCTCGCTTGTTCACATGAGGCGTTTGCTAAAATTCCATAGAGAGAGAGAGAGAGATGTGGAGGAAGAAGTAGGTGATGCTGACATGTGGGCCCCACCTATCTTAATGGTCAACTCAATGTTCAAAATAAACGGAGTTGACTTTGGCATCACGTTAGCCCTGACACGTGGTTCCCGCATGTCAGGAACATGTTTAAATCAAAAAAAAATGTCATCAGTTTCACTTGGTAGTTTTTTGCCACAAAATTAGAAAAAAGGGGTAGATTTTGGCCACTAAAATGTGGTAGTTCTTTGGGACACAAACCCCCTTTGTTAAATGCTAAAAAGACATCTTGATTTAACTTCATGCGGTACATTGTCATCAGGAGTAATTCAGGTTAGAGAGGAAAACTGCATGCCTAACACATGTACAACACAAATTGACTTTCAACAGAAATATCTAAATGAAATTGGATCACCATTTGAAGTTTGCATGCCTAGTACTTGCGTGATGTTGTCCTGCAAACTTCAAATCCAAATCTTTTATTGTTTGGGAGAAACAAAAAAGTGATATTTACGCACAAACTTTGATGCAAAATTGGACAGTCGAGATAATGGGTTGCACCTACATGGGGGCTCAACTACAAATCTCTCTTTCTTATACCATTATAAAGTAGAGTTCCATGTAATACATACAACTGAAGATGCAACTCGAGATCTCTAAGCTTCAAAGGCAGAGGCGTTGTGTTGTATTAATGATTTAGTACATCAAACATACTTTCGAATGTTTTGCAAACTTTGCAAAAGTAGATTTCAGACATGCAGTTACCATTTACATTGTGAGTGTGTCAACCTAGTCCATGACCTGTTTACAGATGTGACTTCATCAATATAACATTGGTACTTTGGGAAACCAGATGGTTGCGGTAGATTTCATAAGGATGGGGTGAACAAGGTGTTGACGCCCTTATAAAAGGGCTTGGTTTTTTAGAGTATGGATCAATTTGTGGCTACGAGGCTCGTCCGAATGATTGACTAGTATTGCACTTCTGAGATGAGTGTACGGTTGGAAGGTTTTATAGCTTTATATAGTGTAGCTACTAGCGACACTTGCGCGGCGGCACGCCGCGCCCGTCCATAGTTTTGTACTACATATTAGCAAGTATGGACAATTGTTAAGATAGCCAGTGTACCATATCAAATGGACAGAAGCTTGAGGCAGCTAGATGAGCTAGTCGAATATGTAAATTGTGATAAGAGAAAATAAATGTTTTTTTAAAAGAATTTAGACGATGTAGAATAAAAAATGAAAAAAGAAAAAAGAATTGCGAATACATGCATGTTATTTTTTAATCCAATCTAAATTCGACCAGTTAGTATGGATGGAAAATCACATAATAAATCGAGAATATCATTTAATGATTATAAGAAATTTAAAACCGAGAGAATCTTCTTAAAAATGAATGTAAGTACAAACGGTGAACAACTGTTCAACACACTGTATTCTTTGTAATGGCCATAAATACCCTACCCTCATTACTTTTTTTTAGTAACAGACTTATATATAGTTGCTATGTAGATCTTTGAGGAATGGAAAAAGCGATTTTTTTTCATAAACTAAAATTTGCTTGCTACACTCTACTAAGAGTTCAGTGTCTTATCTCTCTTCTAAGTGACATGCTTTCGGCATTGCCCCCACTTGTAGTGTCTGACGTGTGGAGCACTCAATGCAGTATCACGATAGTGTGAAGCGTGTTTGCTATCGTCACAGCAAATAGTCATTCAATTGGCCAATACTTCTCGGGCACTGCTCGCAGATTCGCCTCTTGAAGACCGGCCTCGCGTGCTTTACCCACGTCTTTCACTTGCACTACCTAGTGCATAGAACACCTAGAGTAGTACCGTGGTAGTGTGAGGCATGCTCGTTATCGATAGGCGAGCAGTCACCTCAAGGAACAGTACCTTTTCGGCACTGCTCACAGATTCGTATATACTAAACACCGGCGAGCGGTGCCGGTGAACTTCGTCCACCTAACACTGAGTTCGGGCAATAAAAATGACCACAGACGACTCTATTCCTCTTTCTCCATCCCACAACGTATCTCGTTCCTCCTCCCTTATTTCCGGTGAAAAAAGATCGAGAGGAGGTCTCCAATGGAAGACGTGAGCTCAGAGTTGATTCTAGTTCTTATAGCTGGGCTGCTAGACAATTGAGAGCAGATATGTGCTTCAAAGCACCAGAATGACTTTCAGCAATAACATCAAAACTCTTACGCTCAGGTGTCAAATCACCAACAATAAGTGCAGCAACCTCAGAAACAGTGGGACCAGAAAAACGCGTACCATGCAGTCCACCGTCATTACCTAAAAGACGTATACATACCCTCGGTGCATCAGGACTGCACAGATTATGGCGAGCAAGCCTGAATTTATGAACCAGAGGATTACACATATCAAGCATCCTAACAAGAGATGCAGCAATTTCAGGATCTGGACGAAGAGAACTACCGTCATCCCCAGCGAAAACATTAAGTCTGATGTCCACCTCATCACCTGAATCAATCATATATAGCTGAGCAAATTTCGGCGAAAAACCATGAGGAGGCACAAGAGGTCCAATACGGTGATATACCACCCCATTCATCTTAAACACATATGGAGCACCACCAACATTGATACTGTTGTCAATAGAAGCACCCAATGAAGTAAAGCAAAACACTGAATTATATTGCCTAATCAACCGCATGAACCTATTGGAGATCATGTCTCCATCAAACCGTATCAATCTATCCAATAGCGAAGGCCAAGAACGAAACTTCGGCAAAGAAACCTTGCCACCACGACAACATCCCGTATAAACAGGTCTTCGGATGGTAGAAGCCGGGTGATGAGCTAAACCCTCATGGAACCAATAAAAAGCCCCACACCACTGACATGTAAGATCCGGACCACCATAATACGAACGGCCCCTCTGAATAGCTGCACCAACAGCAATACATTTACTACACCAATAATACACAATACATACAACTAAAATGCAAAAATAATTAGGCAGCGCCATACTCTTAAGTAGATTAACCAAATTCTTCGGAATAGGGAGTCCCAACACACGAACTGCACAAAAAACAAACAAAATATATGTATACATATGTGTAAATAATTAAATAATTAAAGAAAATATATAATTGATAATGAAAATAACATTGTCAACATTGAGAATAAAAAGGATCAAATATTAAGAAGCACAAACCTTTATTCCTCCCAGTCCGATATGATCGAATCATCTTCCTTTTACATCGAGCACGATCACTATCAGCAACATCGACAGCCGGCGTGGGCAAAACTTTAGAAACAAAAGACAAAAAAATAGGTCAGAGGCCAGTAAAACATTTTACGTTGCGCCATAAGCATACGTATATGACAACCAACCTGACGGAATGGATCGAAAAGAAGAACCGACACATTGAAGGGGAACAACACGTGGATGAGAGACCGCGGGAGAAGCACGCAACCAATCATGAAAATATGAAACACCGCACGCAACATTAGCCTCTTCAACAACGGAAACAAAATTATCTGCAAATATAAAAAATTCATCAGTAGAAACAAAGTTATACACAAATACAATATTGTACTACAACCAAAACCAGCGTAGGAAAAAAATGAGGAAAACTCCACGCTCCAAGTAACAAAACGTAGCGTGCATGCGCCATGCACAACAGGCCACACTCAACACGGTCAACAGCCAGTCCAACTCGGCCCAACACACTTCACCCAGCCCATAATCCAGCCACTCGCACGCGCGGGGAACCAACATCGTTTAGTCCCACCTCGGAAACAGAAGAGCGCAAGAAGCAGCTTAAATAGCCACCTCCACCACCGATTTCGAACTCCTATGTTACTACTACCCACTGCCCCGTTGGACCCCGTTGCTGGGCCCATCAGTAGGCTCTATCAGCCACCCGAGTCGCCACAGAGCTTGATTTGGGCGCGGTCTGTAAGCTACTATGGGCCTAGCAGCGCCAGTTGGGCAATTTTTTTTTATTTTTTTTTAAAAAAAACCATGACGTGAAACTAACACAAACACTATTTTCCGCTACCGATGGGCACAGCAGCGCCGGTTGGGCAATTTTTTTCTTTTCCTTTATTTAAAAAAAAACACCATGACGTGAAGCTAACACAAACACTATTTTCCCAGTCAACTATCATCTATCATGCATGTCCCATGCAACTAACCACATTAGCAAACCATACACAAATCCCAACCCAATAAAAATCATGCATAAATCCCAACCCAATAAAACGATTCCTCCAGCCAATAATACCCATATTCAACTATCAAAACCATCCACACACTTCAAGAAAAAAAAATTAAGAGAATTCCATATTCTATAGTGGGAGGCAAAGAGGCAACAGAAACAACAACATCACGTCGAGACGTTGATACATCTGTAAATACAAAACACATCAAATGATTAAGTACAATCAAACAACAGCAAGAAATAGGACTTCATCGATCGAAACACGCAAACCAAAAGCACAATCAACAGGCTGCTTGCCCAAACGGATCTCCTCCCTGCGAGAAGCAACAGAAGGACTACACCCACCTTGCAACACCAAATAACAACAATTAATCCATAAAACCAGGAAAAAAAATTCGAATGCAACAGAAAAAATACAAACCAGATGACATATCAACATCCATCGAAACAGCAGGCGGCAGGGACAAAGCATGTGACGAAGACGACCCACGCGCACGACGACCAGACCGACCAGACGGACGACGATGAGCAGATGTAGGACTATCGGGCGAAGCAGAACCAGTACCACGCCCTGTACTACCGCGACGACCAACCGAAAGAGCACGAGAGCCACGAGGACGCCCAGAACGCCGCAAACCATCACGACTGCAAGAAGGAGCAACCATCGAGCAGGAGGAAAGAAATGGAATGAAATCACACACACGATCAGAAGAAGAAAGGCAGCCTATTTATAGCACATAGCATACCAGACAACTCTAGAAACCACAAATACACCAGCGCATCGACGTAGAACGGCACGCACTATCTAGAAATAGCAGACAAAGCGGTAGCGGCACGTCATTTTGTACGACAAAAATGACAGAGAAACACCGCGCGAAATATCCGGGCGGCGCTAGCGCACCGCTTCGACCAACCAGTTTCGCCTGACATATCGCCGCTGCCGCTGCATGGGTCGACGCACATATCCTGTCGTTTTATCCTTGGAAGCATACGAATCCTCCCATGCACTTCCGATTAGTAGACAGTATCATTCAACCGATCCCGATGGATGGCACCGCCTGACATATATTGTCGTGAACCACCTAGAACAAAGAGCCATTCAAATGGGGAGTTCAGATTGGTCGCATGGTTGTAACTGACACCTTTTGTCGTCTGGCATCTGCAATTAAAACCCAATCGCCTGGCCAGCCCCAGTGGATCCACTTACTGCCACGCGGCCTCACCCAATTAGTCTGCATGCATGCAAAAACTAAGTTAGTTAGCTAATTCATCTGCCACACCGCCTCAACCAATTAGTCTGCATGCATGCAAAAACTCGGGTAGTTAGCTAATTCTCTATTTTTTTGCATTAAATTACCTGCAGCTTATGTTTATAAGTTTTTTATATTGTTTTCATTGATCTGATCCACCACGTCCTGTTAATAATTATCTATCGTTATTACTTGTGACTATCATGAATTTAGCTAACAGCTTGATCTACAGCTATAATGGGCAGCAGCACACGCTAAAAAAACAACACATTTAAAAAACCGAAAGCAACAGCACATAAGAAATAAACCATGATCAAACAACCGGAAGGGACAGCACGTACACACACCTCCAAAAAACGCTAAATCAACCAAACCAAATGCTACACACGTTCAAAAAATTTCAATCAATTAAATGGATCCACAAGGCATTTGTACCCCGCCACATACCAAATTAATACCACGCGTCACATATGTAATACAGCATGTGTCATTTTCATCCAAGTGGGCGAACCTCGTCGCGAAAAAGCTCCCTGGAATGGAGGCTTGGTTATATATGAGAGAGATGAGATATTAGAAGAATACTGAATAGAGGATTTTTGAGGTACCGTGGTACTGCATGGGAAGAATGGGTGCGCCAGTCAAATTCTAACAATTCATATTCAACACGGCACTTTGGAGTTTTGGTCCCTTGGAATCTCTCTGAACTGAAGCGCACAACCGACTCTTTCAGTGACTGAGCAGTGACTTCCTACTTCGTGCGGAGTTCAAGTGCATTTATAAGGCATGTACGTATTTAGAGGGAAAGGCATGTACGTAAAACTGCTGTTGTATGAAGTTGTAACTAAGAGCATGAAATAATGCTTTCCAGTGAAACCGACCACGGTTTTTGCAAAAAATCATATGGTTATCTCGTTTTCATGTCAATGAATTGATTTCGGTCTTTAGTCTATTTTTTTATGCAAGCCTACGATTTTGTTAGAATAATCAGGTTACGACGCCCGAGGAATTTTGAAGGCAAAAATGAACTGTTCTTTTTGGCGACCTTCTAGGGCCTGCCCTCAACCTTGAATGACAACGCCACGCGCGACATGGGTGGCAGAAATACGAAGCGATTGAGATAGGACATTTCTACCACGGGTCCTCAAACCTCTCGTAAGCATCCGGACCGTGCCGTTCAGACATAGTTTGCCATCCAACGCCGCCCCACATAGACCTGTGACGTCCGAACCCCACACAATACCCCGCCCGGACCCCGCATCCTCATACCACATTTTTTCTTTTCATCCACTTCCTCCCTCGCCGCTGCAGCCCTACCACCCCGGCCGCCCGCCAAGCCGTTCATCCTTCCCGGACCCTTCTATTTGGAGCACTAGGCGCTGGCAAACGAGCCAGTGCCGACCACCTTCCCCCGCGCGCCCTTTTCAGCCGGCTCATGTGTTGGACGCCCTGTTTTCTTCATTTCATTTTTTTCTTTTTAATTTTGTTTGTTCTTTAAATAAATTGAGATTAAAACAAGTTACAAATTTACAAAAAATGTTAGTATTGAAAAATTGTTTAAGAAAATTATTTGCGGCTTAAAAAATGTTCATAATTTTTAATAAATGTTCTCATATTAAAACAAATGATCAAAAGTTGAAAAACAAATTTTCGGAAATATAAAATGCTCATGATTTTGAAAAAATGCCCATGTATTACGCAAATGTTTGCGAATTCAAATAAATATTCATGGTTTCAAATAAAGTTCATAAATTTTGAAAAATTGTTCACAAAATGCAAAAATTGTTCATTAATTACAAAAATCCTCGACTCAAAAAATGTTCGCTCCTTAAAAAATCATGAATTTGAAAAATGTTCATATATTTCAAAAAATTCCATAAAAACTTAAAATTGTCCATAAATTACCATTTCCCACGATTTCAATAATTTTTCATTAGTTTTAGAAACCGTCACCAATTCACAAAATGTTCACGAGTTTCATGATTTTTTTCACAACTTTAAAAGATGTTCTTGAATTTTTTAAATTTTTTCATGAATTAAAGAAAATTATGATTTTAAAAATGTTCAAGGATTTGTAGAAAATGTTCACGATTTCAGGAAAATGTTCGCAATTTCTAAAGATGTTCATGATTTAAGAAAAGTAAAAAGTAAAAAATAAAAGAAAAAACAAACATGAAAAAATAAAAAAGGAAAATGAATAAAGAAAGAAAGGACGAAAATAAACAATCAGGGAAAATAAAGAAAAACACATAAAGAAAAATCGGTTAGCCGGTGGGTGGGTGGGGGGTGTTGCATGCTAGATGGCTAAGTAGTGACCTATGCACCAATTAGGATTCCCAGCGAGAGATAGCACGGCGTCGGACGTGCTTCCAAAGCAGGTTCTTCCCCTCGTCAACATTTGCAGACTTTTTCAGACCGCTACAATATTTCCGCCATAAACTGATCTTCTTCTAGAAAAAGCACAATTAAGAAGAAGTGCCCAGACAGACAATTCCAGCTTTGTGATCCAATTATGTTTCTGTGATCACAAAATCCGTATCGACCACATAATATAATAGAGGAAAAGACAGAATACGAATCCCACTCCATCTTTAAGCCCATCAGATCACGCCCCTGTTTTATGTCCACTTTTCACTGCACGAATAAGTTCGGAGATTATGCTCATGCATCATCCTGCCAACTACCAATTTGCTTTGAGACTGTACAGAAAACCCACACAAAGTTGATATATAAACGAAGAAGATTCAAATAAGTAGCAAGGGTTGTTTCATCCTCCATGGTACTAATGTATACAGCAAACCTGATGCTGCATGGTTGGCGATAATATTCAGGTACGCTCTGAGACTAAAGCTGGTGAAGAAGCAAGTCCCCGAATCCCCGATGATGTCTAGCGGGTTCCCTGTATCTCTAGCAGGAAATGCAGTTTCTCCATGGAGCTGATTAAGCAAAAGAGAAAAGGCAGTTTCTAGTAAATGAAAGGACTGCAAGAAAAACTCTTCCTCTGTTTCTCCTGTTCTTCATGGGAGCTCCGTTTTTCCTTTTGGCAAGTACACTTACTCTGTTTTGAGTGAACCATCACTAGCTAGTTGTAGAAACCACATGTCATCAACTTCCAAGTCATATTAGGTTAAAAAAAACTTCCAAGTCATGTTCTTCCTATTGTCAGCATTTCCGCATGTTTATTCCTGTAGCAGATTTTTTTTAACTGCATCTGCCAATCTTCTTATAGAAAAGCACAATCACTGTTGTCTGGATGCATTCAGGGCCACATTCGATTTGATTTAAAACCTTGTCGCTGCTGACTGTAATCATATTCCTCATGATTGATCAATATATCTTTATTTTCCTTGCCAAAATAAAAAATCGATCCCTTGGAGGTTTGGTCCCTTGGAAATGTCAGGAAAAACTAGCCTTAGGGTAGTCAACGTAAGGGCTAATCTCTGATTAGATCAACAGCATTATGCGGAAGCGTGAGGACTTACAGGTGCTTGGAGAAATCCCATGGCGGCTGCCCAATGCAGCCCCCTGTGTAGACCATGGCTGCACCTTGTGATCTCCAGCAACAGGAGATTGTCGGGCAAGAGAAAGGCAGCAGCTGAATGATGTAGATGGCAGCAGGAACGCCACCAGCACAGACCTTGCGGCGGCTGCGGTGGTAGACGGTCTTCTGGTCATCAGCTCCCTCTTTTTAGGATCGGTAGTTAGACGTAGAGGTTTAACTCGGGAAAGTATCTAGTGCTCCCAGGCCTAGGGTGCTCCCGGTGCTCCAATGCGAAAAACATTTTTTAAAATGTTCAAAAAATTCTGAAAAAAATGCAGCACATCGACGGAACATCGATGTCTCTTCTCACAAAAATTCAAATCAAAATTCGAAACATTGCTCGAGATACAAAAATGACAAATTTGACATCAATGTGATAATGGGCCAAAACTAAAGCCCAACTTATGTTACGTACAAAAAATTGTCATTTTTGTATCTCGAGCAATGTTTCGAATTTTGATTTGAAATTTTGTGACAAGAGACATCGATGTTCCGTCGATGTGCTGCATTTTTTTCAGAATTTTTTGAACATTTTAAAAATGTTTTTCGGACATTTGGAGCACCGGGAGCACCCCAAGCCTGGGAGCACTAGATACTTTCCCGGTTTAACTCGTATGTGTGTACTCTCCTCAAGAGGTACGTGACTCTTCTTTATACTCCCTCCGTCCCAAAATAAGTGTCTCAACTTTGTACTAGCTCTAGTACAAATTTGTACTAAGCTCAAGACACTTATTTTGGGACGGAGGGAGTATATGAGAGGGGCTGATGGGCCAGGGACCGAAACCAGACGTTGGTTCTGGGTGTGCCCGATCAGAACACCATCGTGGGAAAAGACTCCCCCTTTTCTCTCGGTCAATAACTGCCTGAGATCAATTCCAACAGGAATCTATCTGAATAGAAGTGCACAACCGACTCTTTCGATGACTGAGCAGTGACTTCCTACATCGTGCAGAGTTCGAGTTCCCACTTCTCAGGCGATGTATTTAGAGGGAAAGGCATGTTGTACGTTAAACTGTTGTTGTATGAAGTTGTAACTAAGAGCATGAAATATTGCGTTTCAGTGAAATCCGACCATGGTTTTTGCAAACAATCAAATGGTTATCTCGTTTTCATGCCAATGAATTGATTTCAGTCTTTAGTCTATTCTTTTTTTATGCAAGCCTTCAATTTTGTTAGAATAATCAGGTTACTACGCTGGAGGAATTTTGAAGGTAGAAAGGAGCTGCTCTTTTTGGCGACCTGCTAGGGCCTGCCCTCAACCTTGAAGGACAATGCCATGAGGGACATCGGTGGTAGAAATAAGCAGCGTTTGACACTAAGGACATCTCTACCACGGATCCTGAAACCTCGCAAACATCCGGACCGAGCTGTTCGGACGTAGTTTGCCATCCAACGCTGCCCCACATCGACCTGTGACATTCGAACCCCACCCAAAACCCCGCCCGAACCCCGCATCCTCATCCTGCATTCTTACTTTTCACCCGCTTCCTCCCTCGCCGCCGCCTTACCACCCTAGCCGCCCCAAGCCGTTCATCCTTCCCAGACCCTTCTATTTGGAGAACTAGGCGCTAGCAAACGAGCCAGCGCCCACAGCCTTCCCCTGCGCGCCCTTTTGAGCCGGTTCATGCGCTGGATGCCATGTGTTTCTTCATTTCGTTTTCTTGCTTTTTTTTATTTTCGTTCTTCTTTAGATAAATTGTGATCAGAACAAGTTCCAATTTTACAAAAAATGTTAGTATTGTAAAAATGGTCGCGGCTTAAAAAATGTTCACGATTTTTAATAAATGTTCTCATATTAAAAAATGTTCACAGTTTTCAAACTTTTTTAGGATAAAAAATGTCTGATTTAAAAAAAAGTCCGTGTATTACGCAAAAGTTTGTGAATTTTAGAAAATATTCATGATTTAAATACATTCATGAATTTTTAAAAACTGTTCAGAAAATGCAAAATATTTCACGAATCAAAAAAATCATCGACTCAAAAAATGTTTGCTCATTAAAAAAAATATGAATTCCAAAAATGTTCATGCATTCGAAAAATGTTTGTCAAAACTTAAAATTATTAATGAATTACCATTTCCCCCCAATTTCAATAATTGTTCGTCCATTTTAGAAAAACATTCACCAATTCGCGAAATGTTCATGGGTTTCACCAATTTTAACAAATGTTCTTGAATTTGTAAAAACTGTTCATGATTTAAAAAAATTCACGGATTTGTAAAAATGTTCATGATTTCAGAAAAATGTTTGCAATTTCTAAAGATGTTCATGATTTCAAAAAAGAAAAAAGAAAAAAAGAAAAGAAAAAACAAACATAAAAAAGGAAAATGAATAAAGAAAGAAAGGCCGAAAATAAAAAAGCACGGAGAAGGAAGAAAAACACGCAAAAAAGAAAAAAACTAGTTTTTTTTTGGGGTGGGGGGATTTACAATATAGGTCGCTAACTAACGATCTATGCACCAAATAGGATTTCCCAACGACTGATCTTCTTCTAGAAAAAGCACAATTAAGAACAAGTGCCCAGACGGACGTATGAATTCCACCTTTGTGATCTGATTACGTTTCTGCGGTCACAAAATCCATATCGACACATAATATAATAGAGGAGTCAGAATACGAATTCCACTCCATCTTTAAGCCCATCAGATCATGCCACTGTTTTATGTCCACTTTTCACTGCACGAATCAGTTCAGAGATATGTCATGTATCAGCCCACCAACTACCAATTTGCTTCGAGACAGTACAAAAAACCCACAAAAACTTTAGATAGAAACGAAGAAGATTCAAGGAAGCGGCAGCGGTTATTTCATCCTCCATGGTAATATATACATCAACCTGGTGCTGCATGCTCGGTGATATTATTCAGGTACGCTCTGAGGCAAAGCTGGCGAAGAAGCAAAGTCCCCGAATCCCCAATGATGTCTAGCAGGCTCCCTGTATCTCCGCAGTAAACGAAGGGACTGTCAAAAAAACTCTTCCTCTGTTTTTCCTCTTCCTCATGAGAGCTCTGTTTTACTTTTAGCAAGTACACTTCCTCTGTTTTGACTTTTGAGTGAACCATCACTAGCTAGTTCTACAAGTTGCGGCAATCGTTTCAACCAATCTACAGTTTGAAGACACAGTTAGTGGTAATTATCTGCCACATCAATTGAGCTTGATGGCACCAAACTCCATTACTGTAGCTCACCGTCACCGGCACAAAATTAAGTGACGCTGGACAAAATCTTCGTGAAGATGCCATCGAGAAGAAATTTTTGACTTCTCTGAGTATACAGGTAAATTTTTCTGGAAGCGAAACAATGTCTGCGACGAGAAGCTACATTTCAGAATTACTGCACTACAGAATCAAGGTACATACTTCACGTGGAAATGTACTTTCAGATGCACGGTACTATATTGCAGAGTTGCGGCTATGTGATACTTTTTACTAACCAAATACTGTAGTGTTAAAAAGCGTCTTATATTATGGAACGAAGGGAGTACTATATAGTTAATTCCTGCTCTCTGCGCGGTTGCGTTTATGTGCCAACTGTGCTCACAGATCCATATTTAAGCCCATCAATCAAATCACACCCCTAATTTTTCTGTCCACTTTTCACTGCACGAGCCAAAATATAGGCTGATATGATATTGGTTCAGATATGCTCATGGATCATCCTGCCAACTACTAATTTGCATTGATATCACTTCAGCAATCTGGTGCTGCTTGGCGTTCTGAGGGGCATATGTTTGCCGCCAAGAAAGAGGTTCAGTCACGTCTGGTCCAGGTGCCAGCCTCATCCGAATCTATGGATATGTAGGAATCGGTGAGTTCTCTGAATCTCTTCAAGAAACTTTAAACAGCAGGAGGTGAAGCAAATGCATTTTCCCCGCGGCACTGATCGTTCCTCAGCTTAATTGTTTACAATTCTGTCATCTATTTTACATGAAGGCTAGAGGGTTGTCTTGGAGCAAGAAAAGTGTTGAGTCCAGACGCATTATGGTGCGACTGAGACTGAGTTGGGCAGGAGCAAGCGGTTGGATTGGCCCGACTCTTCAAGACCAAAGATACTCGTCTTCCTCTTCATCAAGTCACGAAATTCGACCTTTAGTTAGCAGCACCAAAACTAGAGCAGGCCCAAGACAAGCAAGAACAGTCAGTCAGCACGGATCAGGCAGAAGTGAAAAAGGAGACAGCTTGCTTTTGCACGATAAAAAGAACGCATGCACGGACGCATGTTAACTTCGTGTTCAGGTCGAGAGAGCCTGTGTCATGTCATCTCATCCAAACTTCGCGATGGCAGAGCTCTAGATGAATTCAAGTGCACGAGTTATAATGTTTTTTCTTCTGACATCTGCACGAGTCATTATCTAATTTTGCATGCGTGCAGTATATTGCCATGATGGATCATTGGGGTTAGAGAGTGGAACTGCATGCCTAAGACATGTACTCCCTCCATTCCTAAATATGAGTCCTTTTAGACATTTCAAATGGACTACAACATACGGATGTATATAGACATATTTTAGAGTGTAGATTCACTTATTTTGCTCCGTATGTAGTCACTTGTTGGAATTTGTAGAAAGACTTATATTTGGGAATGAAGAGAGTACACCACAACACATGGACTAGCTAAGCAATTACTAAAAGTCGAAATTTACACCCAACCGGATTGGCCTCGTTGAGATGGCAAATGTGTACCTAATTCAGATAGGAATGTTCCTTTAGATGCATACTATTGCAGAATTTTAGCAGTGTAATACTTTGTAGTAACCATATAATTGACACTAATACAACTTCGTTTCATTATCCAAAGAAAAACTTAGAATATCTTCAATCATGCAATAATTATGATAATTAGCTCAGCTGAAATTTGGCATGTTTGTATGATGCGGCTACCTTTATCGATTTAACATTGTTGTCATGCAGGACGTGAGATGAGCATTCCATAAGGATGAACGGTGTGAAACTTCATTGCTGCTAGTATAAAAGGGTCCTTTACTTGGCACCTGTTGAAGGGACTAAATTATATCCGGACTATGAGATGAGATGACTATACGATCGAAAGGAGTCACCAGCATAATTTAGATGAGGTATTGGAAGAACATTGAAGGGATGGGTCCAGAGGAATTCCAGCAGCAGAGGATTGGCGCGTAGAGGAGCAGAGATAGCCGACAAGAGGAATGACAGCGAGACAAACGGGTCTCCAGTGGATGTCGTCCTCCGGCACTGTCGCGCCTTGCCTCAGCTTGCGACAACAAAAAGGCCGATGAGGTCTAGCCTGGCCAGGATGTGTGCTCCAGCCTAGTATGTTACACATGTAACATGCCAGGTTTATTATGGTGTCCTTGTGCGCCAAGACTGGTAACACGAGTAGTTGGATAGATAGGAGATCTTCTTGTTAGAGTTATCTTTATCTCTCTATCTCCCTTGTAAATCTCCTATGGTTAGCCTATGCTGCCGCACCATGTAACCTACAAGAGATGGGTCTCTCCCCAATCAATATAAACAAATGTGGCCCTCTGTTGGAGGGTAGAGACGCTTACACATTTGGCATGGTAATCATGGCCTACCTCTTCCTCCACATCTATAGCGTCATCTCCTCCACCGCTCCATCGAGATTTTTTTCTTCACATCCACTAGCCTCCCATCCTACCACCTCCTTCGCCATGCCTACTTCTTCTAGCTAAACAATCTCCACCAGCCTGAACAATACTATCTCCGAGCCTCTCACACGAACCAATTATATCCTCTGGCGAGCCCAAGCCCGTTCCCAGATCATGGGAGCAGGGCTATATAGGTATATCAATCAAACCGTCGCTGAACCACCAAAAACTATCACTACCAAAACATCTGATGGTAAGGATCAAACCGTTCTTAATCCTTCCTATACACCCTAGCTCATACAAGATCAACAGATCATTGCATACTTGCTCCGGAGGACGACGACCAACAAAGACTCGTGTGTCTCCTTGCACTAGTGCAGAACCGGCCTTTAGTGCCGGTTCGTAGCGGCCTTTAGTGTCGCTTCGCCAACCGGCACTAAAGAGTGGGGACTAAAGGTCCCCCCTTTAGTACCAATTCGTCATGAACCAGCGCTAAAGTGCCACCACGTGGCACGAGCCAGGCCCGGGTGTGTGTAGGACATCAGTACCGATTGGTAACACCAACCGGTACTAAATGTTTGGGTGTTTTTTAAATTTTTCCTTTCATTTTGTGTTTTCAATTTAATTTAGTGATTGTTTTACATTATAATGAGTTGTTAAATCATTAGATGAAAGTACCGCGGATTAGTTTCGACTGGATGCATTGGATCTAGCTACTAGCTAAGTGATCAAGTATATGCCATATCCATATTAGGTGATCAAGTATAATATATATGGATATGGCATATACTTGATCACTTAGGTAGGATCCATCCAACTGAAACTAATCTGCGGTTTCTTTCATTAAATGATATAATAACTCATCATCATCATCATCATCATATTAATATAAAAACTCTTGCATCATATCATCAACATGAGTATATATACTCTAGCTAGCTAGCTAAAAATCATCATAGTCATCATTATCACTATTTAATCATCATAGTCATTACCGCTATTTAATCACCACCAACACTAGCTTAAAGAAGAAACATTCACTTGTACCAGAAGCAAAAAATATCATCGAGTTCAACATGATTGTCATGATATTATAAGCGTTCATATATAACACCACAAAAGCAAATCACTCTTTGAGATTAAGTTCAGAACGAAGAACACGGACATGAAAGGACAAGTACTAAGAGCATGAACTAACTAAATCACTCCTGCTGCTCTCTTTCAGGTAAAATAGCATAGAACATGTATAGCTCTCCTGATTCATCATACTGGAGCATGCAGATGAACCTGTCTCCTAATCGTGGGCTGCGCTTCTCATTGCTGCCCCCTAGTACTTCTCTGCGATCGTTAACAATTTTCCTCCAATCTTTCACTATTAAGCATTCATCGCTTTTAGAAATCCTGAATGCACTCATGTGCAATGTAGGATATCTTGGCCGTAAGCTAACAATTGACATGCGACCTTTAGTCTCGATCCCCTGAGGCACAACTGTCATCGGGAGTCCCTGTTTTAGAACATCGTATAGTACTTAATTAATATACTTAGCAATGAAAGTTTAGCAAAAAAATTATGTATGCAAAAGATGCACTAAGGACAAATAGTAAATTCTTACATTCATTCCTAAATAGATGTGACCGTAGTTCAATACAATCACTATTGGTCGCACGTTTTGAGTACTAACATTTCTAAGTGCAGGAAGAAAAATTGTCTTAACAGTATGAAGATCCTCAAGCCATGAAACATAATGACTTATCTCCTCGCAGTTTAGTTCATCTCCGGGACAGTAGTAGGTCCTGTCTACCAAGCGCCGGACATGTTTGCTTGAATGGAAATAAGCTGTCAATAGAAATTAGTTGTCAATTATTTTTGAATAAGCAATATCAAAGACAAAAATTGAAGGAAATATGCCCTAGAGGCAATAATAAAGTTATTATTTATTTCCTCATATCATGATAAATGTTTATTATTCATGCTAGAATTGTATTAACCAGAAACATGATACATGTGTGAATACATAGACAAACATATAGTCACTAGTATGCCTCTACTTGACTAGCTCATTAATCAAAGATGGTTATGTTTCCAAACCATAGACATGTGTTGTCATTTGATTAATGGGATCACATCATTAGGAGAATGATGTGATTGACATGACCCATTCCGTTAGCCTAGCACTTGATCGTTTAGTATACTGCTATTGCTTTCTTCATGACTTATACAAGTACCTGTAACTGTGAGAATTATGCAACTCCCGTTTACCGGAGGAACACTTTGGGTACTACCAAACGTCACAACGTAACTGGGTGATTATAAAGGAGTACTACAGGTGTCTCCGAAGGTACATGTTGAGTTGGCGTATTTCAAGATTAGGTTTTGTCACTCCGATCGTCAGAGAGGTATCTCTGGGCCCTCTCGGTAATGCACATCATTATAAGCCTTGCAAGCAATGTTACCAATGAGTTGGTTACGGGATGATGCATTACAGAACGAGTAAAGAGACTTGCCGGTAACGAGATTGAACTAGGTATTGGATACCGACGATCAAATCTCGGGCAAGTAACATACCGATGACAAAGGGAACAACGTATGTTGTTATGCGGTTTGACCGATAAAGATCTTCGTAGAATATGTAGGAACCAATATGGGCATCCAGGTCCCGCTATTGGTTATTGACCGAGAATGGTTCTAGGTCATGTCTACATAGTTCTCGAACCCGTAGGGTCCACACGCTTAACGCTACGATGACAGTTTTATTATGAGTTTACAAGTTTTGATGTACCGAAGTTCGTTCGGAGTCCCAGATGTGATCACGGACATGACGAGGAGTCTCGAAATGGTCGAGACATAAAGATTGATATATTGGATGACTATATTCGGACACCGGAAGTGTTCCGGGTGATTTTGGAGAAAACCGGAGTGCCGGAGGGGTTACCGGAACCCCCCGGGAGAGTATTGGGCCTTATGGGCCTTAGGGGAAAGGAGAGAGGGGCGGGCAGCATGGGCCACGCGCCCCCTCCCCCCTCTGGTCCGAATTGGACTAGGAGGGGGGGGGGGGGGCGGCACCCCCCCCCTTTCCTTCCCCCTCTCCCCCTTCCTTCCCCCTCCTAGTAGGAGTAGGAAAGGAGGAGTCCTACTCCTACTAGGAGGAGGATTCCTCCTGCCTTGGCGCGCCCAAGGGGCCGGCCGGCCTCCCCCCTTGCTCCTTTATATACGGGGGCGGGGGGGGGGCACCCCATAGACACAGAAGTTGATCTACAGATCGTTCCTTAGCCGTGTGCGGTGCCCCCCTCCACCATATTCCACCTCGGTCATATCGTTGCGGAGTTTAGGCGAAGCCCTGCGCCGGTAGAACATCATTATCGTCACCACACCGTCGTGCTGACGGAACTCATCTCCGGAGCTTCGCTGGATCGGAGGCTGGAGATCGTCATCGAGCTGAACGTGTGTTGAACTCGGAGGCCCCATACGTTCGGTGCTTGGATCGGTTGGATCGTGAAGACGTACGACTACATCAACCGCGTTGTGCTAACGCTTCCGCTTACGGTCTACGAGGGTACGTGGATGAACACTCTCCCCTCTCGTTGCTATGTCATCACCATGATCTTGCGTGTGCGTAGGAATTTTTTTGAAATTACTACGTTCCCCAACAGTGGCATACGAGCCAGGTTTTATGCGTTGATGTTATATGCATGAGTAGAACACAAGTGAGTTGTGGGCGATACAAGTCATACTGCTTACCAGCATGTCATACTTTGGTTCGGCGGTATTGTGAGATGAAGCGGCCCGGACCGACATTACGCGTACGCTTACGCGAGACTGGTTTCACCGTTACGAGCACTCGTGCTTAAAGGTGGTTGGCGGGTGTCTGTCTCTCTCACTTTAGCTGAATCGAGTATGGCTACGCCCGGTCCTTGAGAAGATTAAAACAGTACCAACTTGACGAACTATCGTTGTGGTTTTGATGCGTAGGTAAGAACAGTTCTTGCTCAGCCCGTAGCAGCCACGTAAAACTTGCAACAACAAAGTAGAGGACGTCTAACTTGTTTTTTCAGGGCATGTTGTGATGTGATATGGCCAAGACGTGATGCTATATTTTATTGTATGAGATGATCATGTTTTGTAACCGAAGTTATCGGCAACTGGCAGGAGCCATATGGTTGTCACTTTATTGTATGAAATGCAAACGCCCTGTAATTGCTTTACTTTATCACTAAGCGGTAGCGATAGTCGTAGAAGCAATAGATGGCGTAAACGACAACGATGCTACGATGGAGATCAATGTGTCGCGCCGGTGACGATGGTGATCACGACGGTGCTTCGGAGATGGAGATCACAAGCACAAGATGATGATGGCCATATCATATCACTTATATTGATTGCATGTGATGTTTATCCTTTATGCATCTTATCTTGCTTTGATTGACGGTAGCATTTTAAGATGATCTCTCACTAAAAATTATCAAGAAGTGTTCTCCCTGAGTATGCACCGTTGCCAAAGTTCGTCGTGCCCAGACACCACGTGATGATCGGGTGTGATAAGCTCTACGTCCATCTACAACGGGTGCAAGCCAGTTTTGCACACGCGGAATACTCAGGTTAAACTTGACGAGCCTAGCATATGCAGATATGGCCTCGGAACACGGAGACCGAAAGGTCGAGCGTGAATCATATAGTAGATATGATCAACATAGTGATGTTCACCATTGAAAAATACTCCATCTCACGTGATGATCGGTTATGGTTTAGTTGATTTGGATCACGTAATCACTTAGATGACTAGAGAGATGTCTGTCTAAGTGGGAGTTCTTAAGTAATATGATTAATTGAACTTAAATTTATCATTAACTTAGTACCTGATAGTATTTTGCTTGTCTATGTTTGTTTGTAGATAGATGGCTCGTGCTGTTGTTCCGTTGAATTTTAATGCGTTCCTTGAGAAAGCAAAGTTGAAAGATGATGGTAGCAAAGATTATCCTCATTGCTGCACAAAAAAGTTACGTCCTGGAAGCACCGCTGGGTGCCAGGCCTGCTGCTGATGCAACTGACGACGTTAAGAACGTCTGGCAGAGCAAAGCTGATGACTACTCTATAGTTCAGTGTGCCATGCTTTACGGCTTAGAACCGGGCCTTCAACGACGTTTTGAACGTCATGGAGCATATGAGATGTTCCAGGAGTTGAAGTTAATATTTCAAGCAAATGCCCGGATTGAGAGATATGAAGTCTCCAATAAGTTCTACAGCTGCAAGATGGAGGAGAATAGTTCTGTCAGTGAGCATATACTCAAAATGTCTGGGTATAATAATCACTTGATTCAACTGGGAGTTAATCTTCCGGATGATAGCGTCATTGACAGAATTCTCCAATCACTGCCACCAAGCTACAAGAGCTTTGTGATGAACTATAATATGCAAGAGATGAACAAGACTATTCCCGAGCTCTTCGCAATGCTAAAAGCTGCGGAGGTAGAAATCAAGAAGGAGCATCAAGTGTTGATGGTCAACAAAGACCACTAGTTTCAAGAAAAAGGGCAAAGGGAAGAAGAAGGGGAACTTCAAGAAGAACAGCAAGCAAGTTGCTGCTCAAGAGAAGAAACCCAAGTCTGGACCTAAGCCTGAAACTGAGTGCTTCTACTGCAAGCAAACTGGTCACTGGAAGCGGAACTGCCCCAAGTATTTGGCGGATAAGAAGGATGGCAAAGTAAACAAAGGTATATGTGATATACATGTTATTGATGTGTACCTAACTAGAGCTCGTAGTAGCACCTAGGTATTTGATATTGGTTCTGTTGCTAATATTTGCAACTCGAAACAGGGACTACAGAATAAGCGAGCACTGGCCAAGGACGAGGTGACGATGCGCGTGGGAAACGGTTCCAAAGTCGATGTGATCGCGGTCGGCACGCTACCTCTACATCTACCTTGGGGATTAGTTTTAGACCTGAATAATTGTTATTTGGTGCCAGCGTTGAGCATGAACATTATATCTGGATCTTGTTTGATGCGAGATGATTATTCATTTAAATCAGAGAATAATGGTTGTTCTATTTATATGAGTAATATCTTTTATGGTCATGCACCCTTGAAGAGTGGTCTATTTTTATTAAATCTCGATAGTAGTGATACACATATTCATAGTGTTGAAACCAAAAGATGCAGAGTTGATAATGATAGTGCAACTTATTTGTGGCACTGCCGTTTGGGTCATATCAGTGTAAAGCGCATGAAGAAACTCCATACTGATGGACTATTGGAATCACTTGATTATGAATCACTTGGTACTTGCGAACCGTGCCTTATGGGCAAGATGACTAAAACGCCGTTCTCCGGAACTATGGAGCGAGCAACTGATTTGTTGGAAATCATACATACTGACGTTTGTGGTCCAATGAATGTTGAGGCTCGCGGCGGGTATCGTTATTTTCTCACCTTCACAGATGATGTGAGCAGATATGGGTATATCTACTTAATGAAACACAAGTCTGAAACATTTGAAAAGTTCAAAGAATTTCAGAGTGAAGTGAAAAATCATCGTAACAAGAAAATAAAGTTTCTACGATCTGATCGTGGAGGAGAATATTTGAGTTACGAGTTTGGTCTACACTTGAAACAATGTGGAATAGTTTCGCAACTTACGCCACCTGGAACACCACAACGAAATGGTGTGTCCGAACGTCGTAATTGTACTTTACTTGATATGGTGCGATCTATGATGTCTCTTACCGATTTACCGCTATCGTTTTGGGGTTATGCTTTAGAGACGGCCGCATTCACGTTAAATAGGGCACCATCAAAATCCGTTGAGACGACGCCTTATGAACTGTGGTTTGGCAAGAAACCAAAGTTTTCGTTTCTTAAAGTTTGGGGCTGCGATGCTTATGTGAAGAAACTTCAACCAGATAAGCTCGAACCCAAATCGGAGAAATGTGTCTTCATAGGATACCCAAAAGAGACTGTTGGGTACACCTTCTATCACAGATCCGAAGGCAAGACATTCGTTGCTAAGAATGGATCCTTTCTAGAGAAGGAGTTTCTCTCGAAAGAAGTGAGTGGGAGGAAAGTAGAACTTGATGAGATAACTGTATCTACTCCCTTATTGGAAAGTAGTTCATCACGAGAACCGGTTCCTGTGACAACTACATCAATTAGTGAGGAAGCTAATGATATTGATCATGAAACTTCAGATCAAGTTTCTACTGAACCTCGTAGGTCTACCAGAATAAGATCCGCACCAGAGTGGTACGGTAATCCAATTCTGGAAGTCATGTTACTTGACCATGATGAACCTACGAACTATGAGGAAGCGATGATGAGCCCAGATTCCGCAAAATGGCTAGAGGCCATGAAATCTGAGATGGGATCCATGTATGAAAACAAAGTATGGACTTTGGTTGACTTGCCCGATAATCGGCAAGCCATTGAGAATAAATGGATCTTTAAGAAGAAGACTGATGCTGATGGTAATGTAACTGTCTATAAAGCTCGACTTGTTGCGAAAGGTTTTCGACAAGTTCAAGGAGTTGACTACGATGAGACTTTCTCACCCGTAGCGATGCTTAAGTCTGTCCGAATCATGTTAGCGATTGCGACATTTCATGATTATGAAATTTGGCAAATGGATGTCAAAACTGCATTCTTGAATGGATTTCTGGAAGAAAAGTTGTATATGATGCAGCCATAAGGTTTTGTTGATCCAAAAGGTGCTAACAAAGTGTGCAAACTCCAGCGTTCCATTTATGGACTGGTGCAAGCATCTCGGAGTTGGAATAAACGCTTTGATAGTGTGATCAAAGCATATGGTTTTATACAGACTTTTGGAGAAGCCTGTATTTACAAGAAAGTGAGTGGGAGCTCTATAGCATTTCTGATTTTATATGTAGATGACATATTATTAATCGGAAATGATATAGAATTTCTGGATAGCATAAAGGGATACTTGAATAAAAGTTTTTCAATGAAAGACCTCGGTGAAGCTGCTTACATATTGGGCATCAAGATCTATAGAGATAGATCAAGACGCTTAATAGGACTTTCACAAAGCACATACCTTGATAAAATTTTGAAAAAGTTCAAAATGGATCAGGCAAAGAAAGGATTCTTGCCTGTGCTACAAGGTGTGAAGTTGAGTCAAACTCAATGCCCGACCACAGCAGAAGATAGAGAGAAAATGAAAAATGTTCCCTATGCTTCAGCCATAGGCTCTATCATGTATGCAATGCTGTGTACCAGACCTGACGTATGCTTAGCAATAAGCCTGGCAGGAAGGTACCAAAGTAATCCAGGAGTGGATCACTGGACAGCGGTCAAGAACATCCTGAAATACCTGAAAAGGACTAAGGATACGTTTCTCGTATATGGAGGTGACAAAGAGCTAGTCGTAAATGGTTACGTCGATGCAAGCTTTGACACTGATCCGGACGATTCTAAATCGCAAACCGGATACGTGTTTATATTAAACGGTGGAGCTGTAAGTTGGTGCAGTTCTAAACAAAACGTCGTGGCGGGATCTACATGTGAAGCGGAGTACATAGCTGCTTCTGAAGCAGCGAATGAAGGAGTCTGGATGAAGGAGTTCATTTCCGATCTAGGTGTCATACGTAGTGCATCGGGACCAATGAAGATCTTCTGTGACAATACTGGTGCAATTGCCTTGGCAAAGGAATCCAGATTTCACAAGAGGACCAAGCACATCAAGAGACGCTTCAATTCCATTCGGGACCAAGTCCAAGTGGGAGACATAGAGATTTGCAAGATACATACGGATCTGAATGTTGCAGACCCGTTGACTAAGCCTCTCTCACGAGCAAAACATGATCAGCACCAAGACTCCATGGGTGTTAGAATCATTACTATGTAATCTAGATTATTGACTCTAGTGCAAGTGGGAGACTGGAGGAAATATGCCCTAGAGGCAATAATAAAGTTATTATTTATTTCCTCATATCATGATAAATATTTATTATTCATGCTAGAATTGTATTAACCGGAAACATAATACATGTGTGAATACATAGACAAAACTATAGTCACTAGTATGCCTCTACTTGACTAGCTCATTAATCAAAGATGGTTATGTTTCCTAACCATAGACATGTATTGTCATTTGATTAGTGGGATCACATCATTAGAAGAATGATGTGATTGACATGACCCATTCCGTTAGCCTAGCACTTGATCATTTAGTATACTGCTATTGCTTTCTTCATGACTTATACAAAGTTCCTACAACTATGAGATTGTGCAACTCCCGTTTACCGGAAGAACACTTTGTGTGCTACCAAACGTCACAACGTAACTGGGTGATTATAAAGGTGCTCTACAGGTGTTTCTGAAGGTACATGTTGGGTTGGCATAATTCGAGATTAGGATTTGTCTTTCCGATTGTCGGAGAGGTATCTCTGGGCCCTCTCGGTAATACTCATCACCTAAGCCTTGCAAGCATGTAACTAATGAGTTAGTTATGAGATGATGTATCACGGAACGAGTAAAGAGACTTGCCGGTAACGAGATTGAACTAGGTATTGGATACCGACGATCAAATCTCGGGCAAGTAACATACCGATGACAAAGGGAACAACGTATGTTGTTATGCGGTTTGACCGATAAAGATCTTCGTAGAATATGTAGGAACCAATATGGGCATCCAGGTCCCGCTATTGGTTATTGACCGAGAATGGTTTTAGGTCATGTCTACATAGTTCTCGAACCCGTAGGGTCCACACGCTTAACGTTTCGATGACAGTTTTATTATGAGTTTATAAGTTTTGATGTGCCGAAGTTTGTTCGGAGTCCCGGATGTGATCACGGGCATGACGAGGAGTCTCGGAATGGTCGAGACATAAAGATTGATATATTGGAAGCCTATGTTTGGACATCGGAATGGTTCCGGGTGAAATCGGCATTTTACCGGAGTACCGGGAGGTTACCGGAACCCCCCGGGGGGTTAATGGGCCTACATGGGCCAAGAGGGAGAAGAGAGAAGGAGCCAGGAGGGGGCCGCGCGCCCCTCCCCCTCCTAGTCCGAATAGGACAAGGGAAGGGGGGCGGCGCCCCCCCTTTTCTTCCCCTCTTCCTCCTCTTTCCCCCTTTTCTCCTACTCCTACTTGGAAAAGGGGAGTCCTACTCCCGGTGGGAGTAGGACTCCCCCCTTGGCGCGCCCCCTAGGCCGGCCGCCTCCTCCCCCCTGGCTCCTTTATATACGGGGGCGGGGGGCACCCCATAGACACACAAGTTGATCTACGGATCGTTCCTTAGCCATGTGCGGTGCCCCCTTCCACCATATTCCACCTCGGTCATATCGTCGCGGAGTTTAGGCGAAGCCCTGCACCGGTAGAACATCATCATCGTCACCACGCCGTCGTGCTGACGGAACTCATCTCCGGAGCTCGGCTGGATCGGAGGCCGGAGATCGTCATCGAGCTGAACGTGTGCTGAACTCGGAGGCTCCGTACGTTCGGTGCTTGGATCGGTCGGATCGTGAAGACGTACGACTACATCAACCGCGTTGTGATAACACTTCCGCTTACGGTCTACGAGGGTACGTGGACGAACACTCTCCCCTCTCGTTGCTATGCCATCATCATGATCTTGCGTGTGCGTAGGAATTTTTTTGAAATTACTACGTTCCCCAACAATTACAAGAATACTGAATAGAGGATTTTTGAGGTATCATGGTACTGCATGGGAAGAATGGGTGCACTAGTCAAATTCTAACAATGCATCTTCAACATGGTACTTTGGAGTTTTGGTCCCTTGGAATCTCTCTGAATTGAAGCGCACAACCGACTCTTTCAGTGACTGAGCATTGACGTCCTACATCGTCCGGAGTTTGAGTGCCAACTCTTCTGGCGATGTATTTAGAGGGAAGGACATGTTGTACATAAAACTGTTGTTGTATGAAGTTGTAACTAAGAGCATGAAATATTGCTTTCTAGTGGAACCGACCATGGGTTTTGCAAACAATCATATGGTTATCTCGTTTTCATGCCAATGAATTTATTTCGGTCTTTAGTCTATTATTTTTTATGCAAGACTTCGATTTTGTTAGAATAACCAGGTTACGACGTCGGAGGAATTTTGAAGGCAGAAAGGAGCTGCTCTTTTTGACGACCTGCTAGGGCCTGCCCTCAGCCTCGAATGACAACGCCATGAGGGACATGGGTGGCAGAAATAAGCAGCGTTTGACACTAAGGACATCTCTACCACGGATCCACAAAGCTCTCGCAAGCATCCAGACCGAGTTGTCCAAACGTAGTTTGCCATCCAACACCGCCCCACATTGACCCGTGACATCCCAACCATACCCAAAACCCCGCCCGGACCCCGCATCCTCATCATGCATTCTTTCTTTTCATCTGCTTCCCCCCTCGCCGCTGCCGCCCTACCACCCTGGCTACCCGCCAAGCCGTTCATCCTTCTGAGACCCTTCTATTTGGAGCACTAGGCGCTGGCGAACGAGCCAGCGCCCACCGCCCTCCCCCGCACGCCCTTTTGAGCCAGCTCATGTGTTGGACACCTGTTTTCTTCATTTCATTTTTTTGCCTTTTCATTTTCTTTCTTCATAAAATAAATTGAGATTAAAACAAGTTCCATGTTTACAAAAAATGATAGTATTGAAAAAAATGTTTAAGAATATTTTTTGTGGCTTAAAAAATGTTCGTGATTTTTAATAAATGTTCTCATGTTAAAACAATGTTCACAATTTTGAAAAAAATAGGAAATATAAAAATGTTCATGATTTAAAAAAATGTCCATGTATTACGCAAATGTTTGCGAATTTGAAAAAAATATTCATGATTTTGGAAAACAAATCATGCATTTTGAAGAACTATTCATAAAATGCAAAAAATGTTTTAAAAAACATGAATTCAAAAAATGTTCATGCATTCCAAAAATATTCGTCGAAAATTAAAATTGTTCAGGAATTACCCCCCCCCCCCCCCCAATTTCAATAATTGTTCATCAATTTTAGAAAAACGTTCACCATTTTATAAAATGTTCATGATTTTTTTTCACAATTTTAAAAGATGTTCTCGAATATGTAAATATGTAAAAAAATATTTATGAATCAAAAAAGTTCATGATCTTATAAATATTCACGGATTTGTAAAAAATGTTCACGATTTCAGGAAAATGTTTGAGACTTCTAAAGATGTTCATATTTCAAAAAAAGTAAAAAGAAAAAGAGAAATAAAAAACCAACATGAAGAAAGAAAAAGGAAAATGAATAAAGAAAGAAAGGATGAACATAAAAAAACAGGAAAAACAATGAAAAACAAACAGTAAAGAAAAACAAAGATGTTCATATTTCATGGTAGGTCACTAACTAGCGACCTATGCACCAAATAGGATTCCGAGCGAGAGATAGCACGGCGTCGGACGTGCTTCCAAACCAGGTTCTTCCCCTCGTCAATATTCCAGACTTTTTCAGACCGCTACAGTATTTCCACCATAAATTGATCTTCTTCTAGAAAAAGCACAATTAAGAACAAGTGCCCTGACAGACGTATTAATTCCACCTTTGTGATCCGATTATGTTTCTGTGATCACAAATCCGTATCGACCACATAATATATTTTTTTGCGAATAGAGGAAAAGACAGAATACGAATCCCGCTTCATCTTTAGGCCCATCAGATCAAGCCCCTGTTTTATGTCCACTTTTCACTGCACGAATACGTTTAGAGATATGCTCATGCATAATCCTGCCAACTGCGTACCAAATTTGCTTCACACGTTAACTTCCTGTTCTGGTCGAGAGAGCATGGATCATCTCATCTCTTCCAGACTTGGCGATGGCAGAGCTCTAGAGTGATTCAACTGCTGGAGTGATAATGTTTTTTCTTCTGACATCTGCATGAGTCATTAATCATTTTTACATACGTGCAGTATATTGCCATAACGGATCATTCGGGTTAGACAGTGGAACTGCAAGCCAAAGACATGTACACCAACAAACATGGACTACCTAAGCAATTACTGAAAATTGAAATGTAGGCCCAACCAGATTGGCCTTGTTGAGACGGCAAATGTGTACCTAATTTAGATAGGAATGCTTGTTTAGATGCATACTACTGCAGAGTTGCAGCAGTGTAATGCTTTGTACTAACCATATAATTCACACTAATACAACTTCGTCTCATCATTTTCAAAAACCCATGGAATATCTTCAAGCATGCAACCATTATGATAAATAGCTCAACTAAAATTTGGCATATTCATGTGATGCAGCTTCCTTCATCGATTTAACATTGTTGTCATGCAGGACGTGAGGCGAGGATTCCACAAGGATGAATGGTGTGAAACTTCATTGCTGCCAGTATAAAAGGGTCCCTTACTGTGAGACCTTTCTAAGGATTTGGACTCTGGGACAAGATGATTATAGACAAAGGAGTCATCCACATAATTTAGATGAGGTATTAGAAGAACACTGAAGAGATGGGTCTAAAATATGTAGGTATAGAAGAGCTTTGCGCTGATCTTTAAGGTTGATTGCAATCAACTGCCACCAGTATCATAAGTATTGTTGGATATTTTGTTCGACTAGGAGGAAAATTCCTGCCTATGTATACAAACACATGGTCTTCCAAGTCATGGTTTTCCTCTTGTCAGCATTTTTCACATTCTTACTTCTGTACCAGATTTTTGAAGTGCATATACAGATCTTACAGAAAATCACAACCACTGGTAGCTGCATTCAAGTCCAGGGATTGGATTCTATTATTAAAGTTTGTCAGCATGTTCATTGCTGACTATAATCATATTCCCGATGACCGTAATGCCCCCCCCCCCCCCCCCCCCCCCCCCCCCCGGCCACACAAAAAGGAAAAGGAAAACATACGCTCAAAAATCCATACTAACCACGTAGTATAGAACAACAGAGAAAAGGTGGGATGCGAATCCATCTTTAATCCCATCAACCAAATCACACCCCTAATTTTTCTTCCCCCTTGTCAGTGCACGAACCAATACAGGCTAGCTGCCTGATATGATATCACTGCAGATATGCTCATTGACCATTCTGCCAACTGATTCACACTGAGAAATAGAAACAAAGAAGATTCAGAGAACCAACGGGGTAATACAACAATGGTCCAGCCTCCGTCGTGCAAACCTACAAACACATAGGAATCGGCGGGTTTTCAGAATCTGTTGACGAAACTTTGAACAATAAGAGGTGAAGAAGACGCAGTTTCCTCACGATGCTGATCAAGTGAAAAAAGAAACAGTTCGCTTTTGCATTTATACAGTTTCATGTATGCCCTGGTGATAAAAAGTCGTACGCACGTTGACTGTCATCGTCATGTTCCAGTCGAGACTTGAGAGACCCCGCGTCTTAGTCCACACTTGACTCCTAGCTCCCGTGCTGCCTGGCCATCGAGGTGCATGTGGTCGACGCCATTGTCCTCGCGGCTGGGCGCATCCACGCTTCCAAAATGCATGTTCTTTTTGTTGCTTTCCACCGTTCGTTGTCTGCCGTGGGCGGCCCATTTCCATGACCGGCGCGTCATTACCAGTGTGGCGTCTGCCTTCGGTGGGGCGGTAGAAACTCCGGAGCACCTCATGTTTAACTTCCCACATGCACACGCTTTCTTGGTGCTCGCAGACCCTTCCAGGTCTGGCGCATTCTCAGTGGAGGTTGTATGCGTCCCCTCTACCTCTGATCTGGCCTCTCCTCGCCTTCTATCTATGGTCGCAATCGCCATGCTATGAAACATTTGGAAAAGCTGCAACTCCAAGGTATATCGTGATCACCCTCTGTTGCCCGTGACTTTATACGACAGCTGTCCAGCTTCGCTCGATCCGCAAATTGATCCTGGACGAACGGGTTTCCATGTTTTGTTGCTTTGGCTTAGCTTTCTCTCTAGCTAGCCCCTCCTTGTTATTATATCTTGGGTCTTTTCCCTGGTGTGGCTCAACGATCATCTGAGTCTTGGCTGCATGATCTGCCTTCTAGACTTTTTTTCATGCCCTGTAACTTACTGGTTTGCCTCTTTTGTTAGAGATACGACAGGCAAATCAACACGAGAAGAATGAAAACAAGCAAGGGATACGAGATTTAATGTAGAAAACCCCTCCAGCATGAAGGGAAAAAAACCACGGTCGCCAGCCAGCAAATTTTCACTATATCGGGGGAGGTTACAAACGCAGGGGATTTACAACTGATCAAGTCATCCCATGCGGTGGCTTACAAAGGATACATATAACACAGGTGACCTAGGTCAATACATATATAGTTCGGCCTCGCTCCGCTCGCTCGTCAAAAGTTAGCCTTTCTCTTTATATTGCTCAATGAAATGTTCAGGTGGGTGGTTTGTTCCCCGTGACCATTAAAAAAAATTGATTTAACTCCATGCCGTATATCGTCATTAGGCATAATTCAGGTTAGAGAGGGGAACTGCATGCCTAACACATGTACACTACAAAACTGACCGAAGCACATTTCACCTGCTGCAACCACATGCACCATTTTTTTTCTTCCAAGGGGACTGACTAGGCAACCACAAGTTGATTCATGCCAAATGATTCCCTTTTGATCTTAGTTTCCTGGGAATTAGCTCCCAGCACCCAAGGGATCGGAGGGGGGATTTTGGAGGCAAAGGAGTTCACGCATTCTCATTTTTGTTTCTCCAAACAGGAAAACATTTGAACATGAAACTTTGAAGGTCAACATCATACAAGAACTACTCTGTGTAGAAAAATGTTTCAGATTTTTCGGTGCAACATAAATTTATCAAATAGCATAATTTACAATAGGATCACCACTTTCGATATTCCTGTTGCAACAAAAAAAAATCAAAACAGTTTCTCGAATGGTAGTACGTACTTGCGTGATATTGTCCTGCAAAGCTTCAAGTCCAAATCTTTTATTGTTTGGGAGAAACGAAAAAGTGATTTTATTACGCACGAACTCCGATGCAAAATTGGACAGCCGAGATAATGTGGCGCACCTACATGGGGGCTCAACTACATGTCTCTCTTTCTTATACCATTATAAAATAGAGTTCCTTGCAATACTACCTCCGTTTTTAAATATAAGACGTTTTGGCAGTTTAAATTGAACTGCCAAAACGTCTTATATTTAGGAACAAAAGGAGTACATATTACTGAAGATGCAACTCGAGATCTCTAAGCTTTGAATGCAGAGTTGTTGTGTTGTACCAGTGATTTAGTACGTAAACATACTTTGGCATGCTTGGTAAACTTTGCAAAAGTACATTTCAGACATGCAGTTGCCATTTACATTGTGAGTGTCTCAACGTAGTCCATGACCTGTTTTCTGATGTGCCTTCATCAATATAATATTGGTACTTCAGAAAACAAGATGATTGTGATAGATATCACAAGGATGGGGTGAAGAGGGTGTTGATGCGCTTATAAAAGGGCTTGGTTTTGAGAGGATATATCAATTGTGTCTATGAGGCCTGTCCGAACGATTAACTAGTATTGCACTTCCAAGCTGACTATGTGGTTGAAAGGTTTATATAGTGTAGCTATAAATGTGAGGGATGAGATATTACAAGAATACTGAATGCAGGAATTTTAAGGTACCATGGTACTCTATGGGAAGGATCAGTGCACTGGTCAAATTCTAATGGTGCATCTTCGATACTGGTCCCTGTCAGTCTCTTTGGTCGGACTCGATCTTCCAGTGACTGAGCAGTTCCCTTGTCCATCTTGCGGAATTCGAGCACCTCACCCCTCGGCGAATTTAGATGGAGAAACCTGTTGTACTGTTAGAGTGCTTAAGATATGCTGGCATAACTGATCTTGCGCCTTTTGATGAGGTTTAGCTATCATAGATATGTTGTTGTATGGAGTTGTAATGAACAGTATAAAATATTCCTTTGCACCGAAATCCATACTTTGTTTCTCCAATGATCTTCTCACTTTCATGCCAAGGAATCCGTTTTGGTTTTTACTTTGTTCTCTGTTTTTACGCGAGCCTTTGATTTCGCTGGAATAGTTAGGTCACGACGCGGAAGGAATTTTGCAGGAAGAGAAGAGCTGCTCTCGGTGTCGACCTACTAGGGCCTATCTGCAACCTCTAATGAGAACGCCCACAAGGGACATGAGTGAGGGTGGCCTGTGTTGTGCATCTCCACCTATGAGGCGGAGGCCGCAACACCAGGAGATTTGCAGGACAAAAACCCTGCCTTTATGGAAACACACATGACAGATATACCGAAAAAGGATTTCGCCCCGCTTTATATTATAAAGCAACTGCCCAAGCCAACATTCCACATAGGTTCACACACACGCACAAACACATAAGTCTCAGTACACACAGGGTCCAAAAGGGTTAATGCTGAGGGCACAACTCAACAAGCCCTGAGAACAGAAAAAGCACACACACATGGGGTGCAAAGTAGCATCTAGTCGGGCTGGGGGGGGGGGGGGGGGGGTAGCGGAGACGCTAGGCGGAAGGCGAGCGATCGAACGTCGGCGAGGAGGGTGTTGATGACGTCCCGATCCTGAGGGCGGCTAAGCGGCCGCCAAAGCTGCAAGTACCCACACATTTTAAAAATGGCGGCAGTAGCGCGTCTAAGAGGCACCTTTTGGATGACAAGCTTATTGCGAACAGTCCAAAGCGTCCAGGCGAGGACCCCAACACAGAGCCATTTGATATGACGGTAGCGAGGGGGGAGGCATGGATCTCCGCGAGAAGGTTAGGGAAGTTGGAATTGCACCACTGGCCTCCAACCGTCTCGCGGAAACTGGACCAGCGAAACTGGGTCGTGGAGCACGTGAAGATGTGATTAGCATCCTCCACCGTGCCGCACAGGGGCAAAGCCCATCTCCGGGTCCATTACGCTTGAGGACCTCTACTCCGGAAGGGAGGCGGCCACGGATCCATTGCCACAAGAAGATCCTGATTTTCAGGGGCAAGTGGATGTCCCAAATCAGGCTGAAGGGCTCGGGGGCGGGCGAGGGGGCGATGGCTGCGCATAGGGATTTGGTGGAGAAGCAGCCGGAAGACTCCAGACGCCAAGAGATGGCGTCCGGGGTGTCGTTGATGCTCATCAGGAGAAGGGCGATGTCCTGGAGGAGGGCATCCCAGGCGGCCACTTCGGGCGGGCCAAAGGGGCAGCGAAAAGCGAGGCGCCCTAAGTCAATAAGGGCCGACTCGACAGAGACCCGAGGGTCGATAGCAATGGCGAATAGCTCCGGAGAATGAGCGTCCAGAGGGATGACGCCAATCCACCGATCAAACCAGAACAGGGTCACGGACCCAGTACCAACCGAGATGGAAGTGCCAATGAGAAGCACAGGGAGCAGCTGGATGACGTCCTGCCAAAACTGGGAGCCGCCGGATCGCTGACAGAATGCAAGAGGTTGTCCATGGAGGTACTTGTTCCGGATGATGGTGAGCCAAAGGCCTCCGTTGCCATTAGCAATGCGCCAGAGCTAACGGGTCAGGAGGGCAATGTTCATGCGCCGAGAGGACAAAATCCCAAGACCACCCTGGTCCTTGGGTTTGCAGATGTCCAGCCAGCTCACCATGTGGTACTTTTGCTTGTCATCCTCACCAGCCCAGAAGAATCTGGGCTGGTACTTAGCAATTTCCTTATGGAGCGTCACATGAAGGCTATATAAGCTCATGAGGAACCATAGAAGGCTGGCGAGCGAGGAGTTGATGAGGATCACACGAGCAACCTTCGACAACCAGTGCCCTTTCCAGGTCTCAACGCGATGTTGCATACAGGTCATCGTGGGGCGAAGGTCTGCCACGGTGAGGCGTGAGTCACTAATGGGGATCCCCAGGTAGGTCGTGGGGAAAGAGCCTAACCGACAATTAAGTCGGTCCGCAATAGCCTGAGCTTCCACCGGGGGGTAGCCAAGAACCATCACTTCGCTCTTATCAAAGTTAATCGTTAGGCCCGACATCTGTTGGAAGCACAGGAGGAGAAACTTCAGGTTAGCTATGTCCTGAGCAGACCTCGCAACCATTATAGTGTTATCATCTGCATATTGAAGGAGGAAGACCCCTTCCCCTCTGACTAGGTGGGGAACAATGCCGTGAATATGGCTGGCATCCTTGGCCTTGTCGAGGATAGCGGCCAGGGCATCCACCACCATGTTGAACAGGAACGGCGAGAACGGGTCACCCTGACGAACCCCACAGAGGGTGGGGAAGTATGGCCCAATCTCATCGTTGATGTTCACTGCGGTCCGACCGCAGGAGACCTATTGCATAACGCGAGTCACCCATCGGTCGTCAAACCCCTTACGGAGAAGCACTTCTCGCGAGAAAGGCCAGTGGACAGGATCATATGCTTTGTGGAAGTCAAGCTTCAAGAAGACTGCTCGATGGTGCTTCACCCGTGAAGGAAATATGCCCTAGAGGCAATAATAAAGTTATTATTTATTTCCTCATATCATGCTAAATGTTTATTATTCATGCTAGAATTACATTAACCGGAAACTTGATACATGTGTGAATACATAGACAAACGTAACGTCACTAGTATGCCTCTACTTGACTAGCTCATTAATCAAAGATGGTTATGTTTCCTAACCATAGACATGTGTTGTCATTTGATTAACGGGATCTCATCATTAGGAAATGATGTGATTGACATGACCCATTCCGTTAGCCTAGCACTTGATCGTTTAGTATGTTGCTATTGCTTTCTTCATGACTTATACATGTTCCTGTAACTATGAGATTATGCAACTCCCGTTTATCGGAGGAACACTTTGTGTTCTACCAAACGTCACAACGTAACTGAGTGATTATAAAGGAGCTATACAGGTGTCTCCGAAGGTACATGTTGGGTTGGCATATTTCGAGATTAGGTTTTGTCACTCCGATTGTCGGAGAGGTATCTCTGGGCCCTCTCGGTAATGAACATCACTATAAGCCTTGCAAGCAATGTAGCTAATGAGTTAGTTACGGAATGATGCATTACGTAACGAGTAAGGAGACTTGCCGGTAACGAGATTGAACTAGGTATTGGATACCGATGATTGAATCTCGGGCAAGTAACATACCGATGACAAAGGGAACAACGTATGTTGTTATGCGGTTTGACCGATAAAGATCTTCGTAGAATATGTAGGAGCCAATATGAGCATCCAGGTTCCTCTATTGGTTATTGACCGAGAATAGTTCTACGTCATGTCTACATAGTTCTCGAACCCGTAGGGTCCGCACGCTTAACGTTACGATGACAATTTTATTATGAGTTTATAAGTTTTGATGTACCGAAGATTGTTCGGAGTCCCCGATGTGATCACGGACATGACGAGGATGCAGATGCAGCAGATCAGGGAAAAGAAATCTCACTCCAGGATTATATGCGGAATAAAACAGTAATGCAACAGAATCACTCATATTAATTGAAGCTAAAGATTTACTTGCCGCGCAAACTCGGGGTACCACGCACAAGTTACAACACATAAATAAAAGTTGCGATAATAAATATAACAGTGACGTCTAAATCGAAAACAGTTACTGGACGGGGCCCTGAGAAAATGTCTCTGTCACAGGGATACATTCCTCTTCTATCGGGGAAAGTGGATTGACTAGACGATGAATGTGTCTCTCCTGGTCGGGCCTCAGTGATCTGCCGATGGCGATCTGAGGATTTAAATCTGCGAGACTCTGGAGATAACTCGTCACGTGCTGGACTAAATGCTCTTCCAACGCATAGGCACGACGGGTGAGGTTTGCGAGTATGGTCACAAAACCTCCAAGGTTGGTTGCTGTGGTCTCGTTGTGCACGACGGGACCAGGTATTGTGGCTCAGTTTGGGGTAGAGGCTGTGCTGTGCTGGTTTGGGGCTAGCGTGCCCTTTTTATAGTAAAAGGGAACGGAGTCTTCCTTCGCACGCTTGCGAATGAGACACCTTGGGTGCTGGCTACTGGTGCATGATCGACCTGCTAGGTTGATAGGTTTGGCACTGACTGCCAAAAGTGTCGGGGTCACTGTGTGGCTATCTTGCACGAGAAGCTTTGGCTGGGGTTCGGTTATGGCTTGGTGGGTTGGTTTGCCTAAGTTTTTCGACCTGGCTAAGATAGGATTAGCCAATGGTCAGCCTGGCTTTGATACCAAGCCTGTCACGACCGGTTTTCCGGGGAATAAATTTCCAAAAAAGACCGTTGTGCTCATCAGCCCCAGGATTACTGTTAGCTGATGAGGCTCCAACTTGATACAGAAATTCCAAGCAAAATACAAAATAAGCGGTACAAGACCATTCTGGCCTGTGAGTACAACAAATGGTTTCTAGTGGTTGATGGCAGAAGCGGTTTGTGGATCATCAGTGTCTATGGGACTCCAATTTCCACAGGAACAGCTGACCAGGTTAACTCCTATCTTCCCGAGGCTGCTATCATCGTTGCTTAGGTTCCGGGGCTGTCATCGCGTCGCTCCTCCCCGTGCAAGAAAATCTGGCCAAGACAATAGCCAGGGACAAGCCAGTGAGTACTTTGAATGTACTCGCAAACATCATGAACACAGGTATAATATAACAATGATGTGCCGAAAATATGTTATGCTCATGACGTTAGTCACAAAAAATAAATCTCTGATGCATGCAAGCTCGTTATTTATGAATATGCAATAACATAGTAGTATTAAAATTTATGAACTAAATAACAAGCAATGCCACAGTCGGGCGTCTTAGCGACACAACATAAAGGGCTTTAAAAGAAATGCCACAGTCGGGCGTCTGAGCGACACCACATAAAGGGCTTTAAAAGAAATGCCACAGTCGGGCGTCTGAGCGACACCACATAAAGGGCTTTTAAAAGAAATGCCACAGTCGGGCGTCTGAGCGACACCACATAAAGGGCTTTAAAAGAAATGCCACAGTCGGGCGTCTGAGCGACACCACATAAAGGGCTTTAAAAGAAATGCCACAGTCGGGCGTCTGAGCGACACCACATAAAGGGCTTTAAAAGAAATGCCACAGTCGGGCGTCTGAGCGACACCGCATAAAGGAATTTAAAAGATAAACAATCATAGTGAATATCCCGGAGGTAGAACCATCCCAGAGATACTCGATAATGACAATAATATCACGGGTTAGTCAACAATAATAATAATCATAATTATCACAAGTCACAAGTAGTAGTTCCAGTTCTGGTTAACAGTTTCACCTCCGAAGACCGACACTAAGACCGACACTTGACCCATCCCAGACTGTAATCCTTAACCATGGACACGGCTATTCGAATAGGTTTAATCTCTGCAGAGGGTGTACTCTTTACCCACGAGTAACGGATTTCTTTAGTCCATCGGGACTAATTCCGTCTACGGTCTTTTTGTTGAAAACACACCTAACTTGCACACACCAGCTTAACTCACACGTGTCTGGAATCACCCACGACACCTGTTAAGCAAACTCTAAGTGGGGAGGCTACAACCTCGCGTAGCATGGGATCAAACTTATATCGCACGCTCTAAGGGGTGCCCCCCTCTTGGTCCCAACCGGAAACACCCATGCCCCCGGACCAGGTGGCCTGCCTACCAGCTACAACCGGTATCTTCCACCCTGGCCTCTCTGTACGGTGTGTGCTAGAAAGAGGTTGACAACTTACTGAACCATACTCTACTTGCTGTAGAGACGAGTGGTAGTACGAAACAAGTATGGGGGTTACTGGAACAAGACTCGATCTACGGTCGACTCAGGAGGTTTAAGTATTCCCTGCATGATTAGTATAACGAATATATTTCATCCAATAGAGTCACCGCTCATATCACCTTACCATGCCATACCAGACATAACCGTCCCGACGGAGACCGGCGACGACTCATGCCTACCCAAGGCAGAGGTTTTCCCGGGTTCCTGCCGGTATGCATGCAAGGCACATGAGGGTGATTATCATCACAAGTGTGTTCATTTCCAACAGCATGGAAATCAATAACATGCACCCATGCATATGATCATGTCACATGAAATAACAAGTTTCTCCGAAGTGAGGTGATGTTATAAACGTGTCACCGAACACACAAAAATATTATGCCGGGGTTCAGAATGCTTGCCTTCAGGTCACGGGAAGGCAGGGTGCATTTCAAACTCTTGAAATATTTCTCCTCTCTTCAAAAATCCTATTTTAGCAATATAAATGGATTAACACACAAAATAAAAATAGCACAAAAAGTTGTTCTGAATTTTTTTCAAATAAATCTTAAAATAAACTAGATCAAATTTGAGGGAGGTAGGAAAAAGAATTAATTCATTTGGAGTAATATTTAAAAAGATAAAGCCAGTCAAAGATTTGGTCAAAATCTGTTTTTAATAATAAAACAGAAAAGAAAACGTTTCGGCAGAATACGTCTTCGAAGTGGGAGAAACGTACTGCGTTGGATTGCGCCTTCACTTAAACACGTGGACGGCACGGGGTGTCACTGACAGTGGGCCCGCCTGGCCCACTGGTCAGGTTTGACCAGTCGCCGCGCGTCGTCTCCCTTCTCTGCCCGAGCGGGGTGGGGCTTCGGCGATCGTCGCCGGCGAACGGAGGCTCCTCGAGGGCATCCGAGGCCAGGGATGGATCCACCACTCCTAGACGGTCCTCCCGGTGGTCGACTGGCCGGCGGGGGCGGAGGGAATCGCCGGCGGCGAGCTCCGCGGCGGAGGGAGCTTTGGGCATGATTGGGGGCTTTGTCTCCGGTGGCTCCTGATCAAAATCGAGCTTGGGGGTGGACTCACAAGACGAAGGGAGGGCCCCTGGTGAAGAGAGTGGAGGGGGGGAGGCCCTGGTGGCGCCAGAGTGAACGAGGCAGTGGCGGCGGCCGTGGTTGCCGGAGATGAGGAAGACGTCGTTTCCCTGACGATTGTGGGCTGTGGGGGTGCCATGGGGGTAGCCTGAGGTTGCGTGCGTGCTCAGATGGGCTCGGGGTCCCTTTTTATAGCGTGGCCATGTCGGTTTGCGGCGGCCGGGGATAAGTTCGCCGGCGAACCGCCCTACTGTGCTGCAGGGCGACGTGGCGGTGGTTGGTCGGCTCCAGGAGCTACCGACGAAAGCTCCACTGTCTATGGAGGCGAGCTGGCGCGCTGTGGTGGTCGGGGCGGTGCTGCCCATGGCGGTGGCGGATGCGGCCGCGGGCGTGCTGCCAAGCCGCTTGCTGGCTACGCTGCAGGGGGCGCGGAGGCGGTCGGGGTGTCTAGCGTGAGGTGGCGAGAGGGAGTGGATTTGGATGAGCTCGGGGAAACTTATCCAGGGGGGGTGAGTTGGCTCGGGTGCGAGCACATGCAAAACGCGCGCTCTGCTCGCGCTCTGGGCGTGCACGGCACTCGTTCGACGAAATGCCAGGGCGAGCCAACTTGCTAGGAAGCTAATGCAAATCCACAGGCCTAGGTTAGAGACATATAGAAGGCTACTAGACAACTTGGTTTGGACAGATGGAAAGTTCACAACACAAACTTACAATCATGCCAAATCTGTCCATGCCCACAGGGTGTTTGACAAAATGCCAGAGGCATCTAGGAAGGTCTTGGAGGGGCCAATTCTTCCAGATCAGTGTCTCTTTGGAGGCTCAAGAGGGTGGTGAGGTTAGTTGGTGAAAAGCATAAACTTGCTAGTGCAAGTTTTGCAGAACTTCAAATCTGGACAGGAGGTGGAGGGCATTATTTCATGAACCAAGAATGTGCCAATGGTTGCATGCTCCTGGACTTAGGAGTTTAACATGGAGGACTACAAGTAGGAAGAGGAATCATGGATAAAGGAGCAACTAAAAATGTGGTTGCTGTGCAAACCATCCTGTTGGGCCAGAATAAAGATGAGGTTGTTTCACTCAAAATTTTCAAAGAACATCCCTGGATTATTGCATATAATGGAATCATATGCTCCTACTGACAACCCATAATTTTTGGTGTAAGCTAGAAACAAATATTTAAAAGGGTTGTAGTGCAAAATTGCTCTCTGGACCAGAGAAGAAAATTGGGTGTAGAGCTCAAAATATTTCAAGAATAAAAGATATTTTTGTATAAAAGTGATTTAAAGGCATCACATGACATCTGTAAATTTTGGTGGGATTTTTAGATAAATATATCAAATGGTTGTAGTTCAAAAAAGAGCTCCAAATTTTAAAACAAGTCATTTAATGAATAAAGCTCAGGGTGAAATAATTTAATAAATAAATCTACCGATGGAGAGATGTTTTTAAATGAGAGGGAAAATAAGTCCAATATGTTTTGGAAGGATCCACTTGGGAGAAACTCCTTAATATTAAAAGAAAAGTTTTGAAATCAACAGATATATTCTTGCAGGCAAAAATTCTAAACTCTTGGCAAAATTTTAATAACTAAAACCTGGTTAAATTTTTGGGGTATTACAGCACGATCTGCTCTAAGGAGGACCCACTTCCCCCCCTAAAAATGATGGCCGAGTCAGTGGCCACCTTGGCGAGGTGTCCGAGAGGAATGGCCTCAAGCGCGGGTTTTAGATATATCAGTAGCGCGGGTACCCCGCCACTAATAAGGCGCTACAGCTAACTCATAGCAGTAGCGCGTGCGCACCCCGCCACTAGGGAAAAGGCTAGCAGCAGCGCGGGTTTTAGATATATCAGTAGCGTGGGTACCCGCGCTACTAATAAGGCGCTACAGCTAACTCATAGCAGTAGCGCGTGCGCACCCGCGCTACTGCTACACAAGTGTAGCAGCAGCGCGGTTAGAGGAAGCTCGCTACCGCTAGTAGCGCTAGCGCTCTTTGGCTAGACGCGCTACTGCTATTGAGGCGCTACTGCTAACTTTTATACACTCGCTACTGCTAATTTAAGTAGTTTTTTTTGGCATATTTGTTTTGTATTTGAACCGGCTTTGTAGAAGAATCTTTAGCACATAGAATTATCATCATGATACACATACAAATGCCTGCGAGACCACAAATGTAATCATAGCATGTACATACAAATAGT
Organism: Triticum timopheevii; assembly: GCA_963921465.1. Classification (NCBI taxonomy): domain Eukaryota; kingdom Viridiplantae; phylum Streptophyta; class Magnoliopsida; order Poales; family Poaceae; genus Triticum; species Triticum timopheevii. Next base: position 38,989,900 of record OY997264.1, on the reverse strand, counting down.
CTCATCATAATCATCATCCAACACAAAGTGATATCTTGTCATCATCTCGAAAATAGCAGTACATGCAAGTCTCGAATACTTGCAACTACAACAACGTCATCCATCTAAACAAAGGTATACGCAAGAAGTGCTATCACTATGAGTGAGAGCGGAACTATGCAGTACATGAGGTGGCGGTTACGAGTCCTCTCTCGCGCTAGCGTGAACCTCAAGTAACTAGCTTCTCCTTCTTGTCTGCTTTTGAAGCCTTTATGGCTGGTGCCCGTGAACCCATTCACTTGCGCCTGACACTCATGCCACTCGTTGTACACCCCCGGAACCTTCCCTTTGTACACGACATAGCATTTCCATCTCGCCATTAAGAAACTAGGTACCTGTTAGAGATGCATGTTCATGAAGAGGATGTACAATCATATATATGCAACAAAATATACTAGAGCAACACCAAAAAAGAAAGGTTAGCAACTAGATGCAACATATACAGTACGCAAATTAATTAACTAGAGGTACGCAGGTCATCGTACGCAAACTAACAAAGTAGCGTTACGCAAGTTCGGCAGGGACCGTGGACATCACAAAGTTTCATCGCTACAAAAAGTATACAAGTTCAACCGACACATATCATCATCATCGGCATCATAAATCACTAGAAGTTCCATCCTTCCATATCATCGAGGACGAACCCTAGCTTCTTGAACGGCGTGAGGTCTAGACGTTGCATGCCTATGCGAGTTCGGACGTCAGTTCGCGATATAGGGCCGTGGTGGAACATCCCCTTCTCATCGACGACTTCTTTCATGATGATCGTCGCAATGTCGCTTTGGATGCGAAAGAAGTCATCTCTAAGTTTATAATTCGCTTCTCCATGAGATTCGAGCCACTTGTGGATATGATCATCATTTCTGCTGTTAATGTGAAGCTTTTGGTGATCCGTGTTGAACTGAATCATGAGATGGACGATGTAGAATCCATCCTTCTTGCTTGGTTTTGGGACATGGATGCAGGAGAAGTTAGTTTTATGCGCGAAACCCATCTTCTTGTTCCTTTGTTTCTTGATATGCACGTGGCCACCTCTAAAGCTGAAGCTTGGAGAGCATCATTTAGAATATTCATTATGTGGGTGTAGTCCTTTTTCTCGTAGTCTCTGGAAGGGTCAAAATACACGGCGTGGGAGACTTGCGGGTAAAGAACGATAAGGACGGCGCGCCCGTTGCTGCGGGGAAAAGACACCTCAAATTATTCCCCATATGAGAGAGAAGGAATGATTGAAATGTACGAAAGGGTTGTCCGGAACTGACTTTCTTTGGATGATAAGGCACGAGGACAATTTCCCGGTCCTTATTCTGTACCATGAAGTTTTGGAGGTACTCCCTAGCAGTTTCATGCTCAAAGTCGCTGAGACTCAAGAAAGACTCGTGCATGTAGTACAGATCCGCCACATAGATTTGCGAGACTTCTTCACTCTTCATGACGGAGCTCATATGTAGCGCAAAAAGGTGGACGATAGTAAAATCAAGCCGCCTTGTTAGAAACATCTCAAAGATATGGTCAAACCGCAGGAAGAACACCTCCGCGGGCCGTGTGTTGACGTAGCACTTCCCCTGAGGCACACGCGCCGCGTATGTCGGATATCCTGGATCCTTTGAGGCTAGTAGGCTTTTCTCAGTCGACAGCACATGGTCGTGCAGTCTCCTGAGATCCCCTGATAGTGCCTCCAGCGGTTTCAGCGGTAGCATCGGCTCGCCTGTGAGATGGAACATGAACGCACCTTTCACGGGTACACGCTCTTCAGAATGCATCGTCTGGCTGCTGTGTGCTCTGGCTTGTTTGGAGGCAGTTACCTTCCCCGATCTCTTCCTCTCTTTTTTCTTGGGCACACCTTCCAGACCCTTCCTTAACCCCTTCCCAAGTGTTCCCGGGCTAAGTACTGTACGACCCTCGCGCCCGGCTAGTTGAGCCTGTGTTGAGGCAGCATCTTCAGGCGTGTCCTGTGAGGATTTCATGAAGAGAGACTTTTTGCAATCCATGGTACGACCCTGCCAGGGCATATCATCCATATCCTCATTAGCAAGCTGATAGCCCGATTCGTCATATGGTTGACTCATCATATCTATGTCACAGTCATCCGCGTTTGTATTGAGGTAATCCATAGGGTCGACCTCCGTCTCATCATCCATTCTCTGTTCTACAGGAGAAATTACATCAGCCAGTACTATTGCACCCCCTTCATCATGTCGTCCGCCGCTCTCACCCGGCACTACAGGAGCTGGTAATTGCGTAGGCGGGGTGGTGGTCTCCGCACATGCTTGTTGATGTGTGGTAGTTATTGGTGTGCTCTCGGCCGGCTCCAGACGAATAAGATTCTTCGGCCATAGCAGCACCCAACCCTTGCAGCTTCCAATCCGCGGCGGGGTCTCGTCGTCCGCTCCCACATGCTGTACTGGAGGAGGCAAATCCTCGTGCCCCGATTTCACACTGGTCAAGCTAACCCTGAAGTGCCCAGCGGGGATCGGTTGGTTGTGGAACGTGCGTTGAGAGGGGTCCATTATCATCCCCTTTCCCACGTCCACCTTCTGGCCTTTGATCAAGTAGAGTATGGTGCACGGGGTTTCTTTCGCCTGCAAACACATATGTCTGTGGCGTAAAACAACCGAAAGGCAACAAAAATGGAATATTATCTATATATATATATGTTGGTGCGACATGTAATTACCGTGACGGCGTCGAGCTCAGCCAAAGACGAAGGCCCACCTAGCGCGCCTGAGACTGAGGACGGGCTGCTATGAGCGGGAGCGGCTGCGAGAGGAGGCCCGGTTGCTTGAGCAAGTGATGGTGCGATGGTGTTGTTGTTCATGGAGTTGCTCGTGACGAAACTGGGCATCGGGAAATCATGTATCGTCTTGTCTGGATTTTCCTTCGCCCAGTTGATGATAACTGGAACCAAGTTAGTAGCGAAATCATTTCTGCAGGCAGTTACAGCTGCATTGACTGCCTGCTGTAGCAACTCATATTTGTCCTCGGCTGCTTTTTTCGCATCCTCAGCTGCTTTTTTCTCGACCGCAAGCTTCACCTTTGCGTCGATGTCCGCCTGACTAAACTTCTTTTTCTGCTTCTTGGCCTCCGGGCCGTGGTTGTAAAACACCTTCCACGTGGCGCCGTCTCCAGCACCGTGCACACGACCATATTGCGGCCGCTGGTCCAACGGGAGTCCCTTAAGTTCGTTCAAGGCCCGATTGAGAGGGGTGTCCCACTTGGGCCTCATCGGAGAAGTAGGGCTTTCGGCTGCAAGCCGGTGTTGCTTCTCCAGTAGTCTAATCAATTTCCTCATGATGTTGTCCGTGTAAAAAACCTTTTTCTCCTTGTCCCACTTGTAGCGGGCCCTGATGAAGTCATGCTCCAAGGGGTTGGTGAACTTCGCGAAGGGGTCTGGGAGACCCGCGGCTTCACGTTCCGCATCCTCCTTATCCCATATTGGCCTTTTACCGAGGTAGCCACGGCTTCCGAGGCGATGCTTCCCTGTGTTCCGGAGCTGAAGGCTTTTGAATTTCGCAGCCTTAGCCTTGGCTGCCTCGGTAGCGCAAGTGTCCTTGAACTTTTCGAACTCCTCTTCCGTAAGTGTCGGATTTTCCTCTAGAATCTTGGACAGGGGTTCATCAGCCTCAATAGCTCGTTTCACCCTCCCTTTCCAGGAGGCCAAATCATTGTTGAACATGCCCATGGCGTGATTGTTAATCTTTTTCATCTTCGGATCATCCCACGGTTGTTCTATGTTATCATCCCGGTCGGGGAACTTGAATCTCTTGTGCAACTTCGTTAGGAGCAACTGCCTCAAATATTCTTTACTCCTTAAGTCATCGTCGTTGATGCTCGCGCATTCCTGTAGGATGCATCCTACTTGGTTCCCATAGCACTTGCGAGGTTCTTCCGGCTCTAACGGCTCAAACTTGCTAGGTACCATCTTTGTGATCACAAGTCGTCCAATCCCTAGTTTGTTAGGTTTTCGTATCCTCTGCTTCTTATGCTTCCTCTTTTCGGTAGCGGCATCGGGTCCGGTACCTTCCCCGCCGGTACCTTCCCCACCGGTCTCGGTGCCGCCATCGGTGCCGGCGCCGTCGGTGTCGATGTCGGCGTCAGTACCATCATCGAGGCCGACCTGCAAACCTTGCACAGTAGTCAAATAGTCAAGGTACTCTTGTTCACCCTCATAATCCATCTCGTCTGCATCTTGGTCAGAAGGCCCAGTTTCTTCGTTGTTCGACCGACATGTTTCCTATGATTAAGTGGCCTCATTTATTTCTAAAAGTATGAATAAATGAAAAATGACATAAAAAGAAATCTATGTGCCAGCACTCGATATGCCAACTATGTAGCACAACTCATGCCTTTATTCACGGGAAATTTTGGCATGACCTTTGCTAAAGAATGGACATATCGAGCGCCTGAAATTCACCGAAACGGAAATGAATCAACATTCCGGCGTAACATAGGCCACTCGGATCATTTTCCAAACATGACATATGCACATATCACATGTCCAGTTCAAATTTGCATATAAATTCAGCTAATTTTGAAACCTAGCTAAATTCATAACTAAATAGATAACCTAATTAATTAACATGAAGAACCCTAGCAGAGAGGGGGGGGGGGGGTTTACAGAGAGTGCATGGGCGAGGAGGCAGGCCCGACGACGGCCGGTAGGGGAGAGGAGGGAGGCGTGGGCCAACGGGTCGGGGCGAGCGCGCCGAGGTTGGGGCGAGCGCCGACGCCCGAGTCGGGGGCGAGCGGCTGGGTCGGGGGCGAGCGGCGTGGTCGGGGGCTAGCGCCGGCACCAGGGTCGGGGTCGAGGGCCGGGACGGGGGCGAGCGCCGGGGCTAGCGCCGGCGCCGGCAGAGTCGGGGGCGAGCGCCGGGGCCGGGTCGGGCGCGGCGGTGCGACGGGGGAGAGAGAGTGGGGATTTGGGGGGAAATGGCGGGATGAAGCAGGGCGAGTGAGAATTTTGGGTTAAGTGGACGTAGCAGTAGCGCGTTATGTCAAAACGCGCTGCTACTAAATTTAGTAGCTGCAGCAGTTTAGGAGAAACGCGCTACTACTAAATTCTGTAGCTGCACCGGTTTAGGAGAAACGCGCTACTACTAAGATCTGTAGCTGCAGCGGTTTAGGAGGAACGCGCTACTACTAAGATCTGTAGCTGCAACGGTTTAGGAGAAACGCGCTGCTACTACCGTCGCTACTGCCAGTTTTCCTTCTTCTTTTCCTTTATTTTATCCCACTTTTATTTCCCGAGGGCAGTGAACGAAGGGAGGGTGATATATATTGCATCATTTGACGGTTAAATATGTATGCAAAATAGGAACATATATATTACACATCATTGGACCCATGCATAATAATGGCTAAGTGTGTATACAAAATAGGAATATATATATATTACAGATCATTGGACCCATAACATACGTTTCCTCAGTGCTGACGTTTTCGTTTTTGAGTCAGCTTCTTTCCCTTCTTGTTCGTCGAAGAATAATTGAGCCCCTCATTGTGACTTTGCCATTTCCATGGAGTGCGATTTTTCTTAGGTAATGTAGTATTGATTCTTCTTTTAACGTATACTTCATCATCATCGTCATCTTCCCTCATTGGGTTGCCATACTGATCATAGTCTTCCTCGTTGGCGACTCCATCCATTCCAATGATGTTCCTTTTGCCTCTCCTCACGACAACACGGCTGGGATTGCGCGGGTCAGTTATGAAGAAGCATTGTGTCACGTGCTTAGCATGTACCCATGGCTCGTTTTTTGTGATAGCGTTCACGGTAGCGCTTTTGGCGTCGGGTTTGTCATGGTAGTGAACATCCGGCTTTCTCTTTCGACATTCTTAGCCCATCTGACACGGAACATCGTCGTGTTGTGCAGTCCAGAGTAGTCAAGCTCCCAGATCTCCTCGATCCTTCCATAAAATCGTTCGGTTGTGCCGTTGTCGCTGCCGGTCATGCATTCCATCGTCACCCCTGAGTTCTGATCATCACTGTCCATATCTTTTGCCTCCGTGTAGAACGTGTATCCGTTGATATCATATGCCTGATAGGTTACGAGGTTGGGCGAGGGGCCATGTGCTAAGGCATATATGAGCAATCCGTCCTTAGAGCCCTCCTCCGGGGGATTAGCAATAATATGCTCTTTGAACCAATGCAGGAAAGTGGAGTTGTGCTCTCTAGTAACTTCGGCGTCCGTCCTCCATACCCCCCGGTCACGATACTTCTTTGCGATAATTTATTTGTGCAGTGCCACGAAAGGATCTACCTCATCTAGGTGTTGTAGCACTACCAAGTTTGCTCTGTCAAAGTCGCTACGTCGATCTGAGTATGCCACGTGCAGTTCCCTGCGACCGTTGCAGTGACCATCTCCTTCGAGCCTCCCATCGTGCTTGTTAACGGGCAAACCAACACTAACACCACTACTAGGAAAAGGCATGCTAGTGGCGCACCAAATTTGCCTTCTAATGGCGCACTACTGGTGCGCCACTGGCATCACGCCATTAGAATTAAATTCTAATGGCGCACTGCTGGTGCGCCATTAGTATCTGGTGTTCTAATGGCGCACCACGTAGTGCGCCATTAGTATAGCCTGCAGTGCGCCATTAGAATGCCTCCCAGGGGCCATATGTACAAATGTGCTTTGGCATTCTAATGGCGCACCAGCAGCTAATGCGCCATTAGTGTGATGATCACAGTGCGCCATTAGTGTCTTGTGTGGTGCGCCATTAGTATGAATATTAGGTTTTATTTTTTTTGCTTTTCTGATTTTTGCACAGGTTACAAAATATGTTTGGGCTCCGGAGGTTGCGCAAATTCCCTCGGTCCTTATGCCTAAGGTTCTCGGTGTTGATCGAGACGGTGCTCCGAAGAATGCACCCGAGCTGAACCGAGTACCCCTTGACTATATGTTTGGGCTCCGTTGGATTCCCGCCGGAGTCCACTTGAGTGAATTCCTCCTTGACGGTGCGGAGCGCATTCGGGCGCCGGTCCTTCCTTTGCTTCTTCGGTTGGCTCCCATCTGTGTGTGCGCCGCCACCATCTGTGTGTGCGCCGCCATCATCAGTGGTGGCATCCTCGGCGGCACCATCAGTGGTGTCATCCCCGACGCCACTAGGGGTTGTGTAATCAGGATCGGTGTATTCCGCGGCGTCATCATAGCGGTGAGGTTGTTCCTCCATCTCTTGGGACAGCTCCCAGAATTGCTTGCCGCCCGAACCACCGGCCTCATCGTTGTGGGCCATGTTTCTCTCTAAATAGGAAAAAAGTTTGGTCAAAAAGATGGTTATTGTCAAGGAACAAGATCATGGTCTCATGATTTAGGGTTTGTCAACACCGAGGCACCCTAAAAGCCTAAGCTTTCATCATTTAGGTTCTCATCGACACCGAGGCATCCGGGGCAGCCAAGTTAAGTTTTCATCATTTAGGGTTTATCGATGCCGAGGCACCCTAGGTTGGGCCTAATCACTTGGCTCTATTGCCACCTATGTTGGGTTTATCATCTAGGGTTTATCGATGCTAAGGATAATTCTAAGTTGGGCCTAATCACTTGGCTCTATTGCCACCTATGATTTAATGCAGCAAGAATGGCAGGGTAGTTGATCCTACTTAACTAAGTACTAAGATAGCCCCGCCCATGCATTAGTCGCAAGTACCCCATATGTCCTATTTTTAGCAAAGTCATGCTAAAATTCACGGAAAATTTCAGCATGACCTTTGCTGAAAATAGGACATATGGAGTACCCGAATTTGCTGGAATGGAAGTTAATCGACATTCCGGCAAACTCAAGGGCCTCTCGGGGTACAGTAGCAGCATCACAAGTTGACAAAATTTCCAAGTAGTACAGCAGCAGCATCACAAGTAGTACGAATGAACATATAGTCCAGCACATTCTGAATTTCGATAAATGACAGCAAGTTAACTCATGCTGACAGCAACAAACTTATAACAACATAAATGAAATTGCAGTTCCAAGTGGGTATGCGAAATAATAAAACCAGATAAATGATTTTGTTCGCTCCACTTAACAAAAATAAAGAAATGATTTCTTTCAATACATCTGGTAAGCTGCACACTGTCTAATATGTGTCATAAATGACAAAGCTGCACACTGTCTAATATGTGTCATAAATGACACTAAGATCTCATTACACTCTACATATGCAGCATCTATAGAAAGAGGCCATCAGTAATAATCGGGTACTGTCACAAAAATCATGCAAGGCACATTTTCTGTATCAAGGAGAAAATAAGCAGATATTTGGCAAGGTCTTTCGGTACTGTTCAAAGGCACTTGTCTGTTGGAGTAATCCAAAGTGAGTTGTGTTTAATCAAGCAAGTACTACTAGTTATACGTGTGCAAGGTTATTGTGATGGATCAGGGAAGAAGTTCTGGAACTTGTTTTACCTGCAGCCTATGTGGGTTCAGAAGGTAGCGAAATGTTATTGAAATGTTGAATTTGTTCTGGAGATTGCAGGTACAGTTACATGGATATTGCTCTTCATGATTTATACTCAAACATCAATGATCAATGATTAATGATTTATACTCCAGCAATTCCAGGAATGGTTTTAGGATATTAGTATAGATTAGGAGTTTTAAATCGAGTACTCCATCAGATTGGGATACTACTCTAGATTAGTGTAGCCACTATCTAACAAAAAATTTCAGAACTGAATTTCAGAGTACTCTAAATGTTGTGTGCCCTAGTATTTCTATGTTCCCTTGCATTTCTATAACATTTAGTAGCATGACAATTTTATCATGTTGAAAAAAATTCAGGAACATGAATTTGGCTAAGCCAAGCATGATCTTGCTTGCATTGCCGCCTTTGCTACATGAAGCAATAGGGTAGGTTCAGTTTCACTGAATTTTTGAAACTATACATCATTTGCTGAATTTTTGCTCTACATCACTTGCTCTTTGTAAATTATTGCATATATCCAGTGACTAAATTTCTGAAACTATAGGTGAACCTCTTCAGGAAACGCAAAACAGTTAACTGAAACTGTCTAAAATAGTTAAATCCACTTGATGCTTAGCTAATGCAGGCCAACAGAATGAAATGAACAACGAATTTGTTCTCTGAAATACATGCAGGCCAACAGAGAGGATGTTCTTACAAGGGAGCAAGAAGCCTGCCGCCATGGACCTAGGGTTTGCAGGTGAGGGGGTGGAGGAGAAGGGAGGAATCACCTGGGGGAGGGGATGGAGGAATGGAGGAAGACGCCGGCGTTGAAGCTCCGGCAGCGGCTGGGCGTTGAAGCTCCGGTGACACGCGGTGGGCTCCTCCACTCGCCTGTCTCTGCGTCTCGGCTTGGGCGGAGGACGTCGACGGCGCGGGCGTGGGCGGAGGGGGGACGGCGAGGGCGCGGGCGCAGGCGCGGGCGCGGGCAGAGGGGGGACGGCGAGGGCGCGGGCGCGAGTGGGGGCGCGGGCGGAGGGGGGACGGAGAGGGCGCGGGCGCGGGCGCGGGCGCGGGCGGAGGGGGGGCGGTCGTCGTCTCCTCTGGCTCGGCGCGGGAGCGGGCGACGGCGCGGGGGCAAAGTTAGGTCGAGTGGGGGGGATCTGGCGAGGGAGGGAGAGAGGCCAGAGGGGAATAGGTGGAGGGAAGCTTTCTAATGGCGCACCACACGCCGGTGCGCCATAAGTACGACTGTTCTAATGGCGCACCACCCCCGGTGCGCCATTAGAATTTTGTTTTAATCTAGCCCAGTAGCCATATCTACAGCCCAACCCTATATACAACAGAATCCACCCACTAGCCCGACCGGTCAGCACGCAGCACACACACCAGGAGGTCTTGGGTTCGATTCCCAGGATCCCCAATATTTTTTTATGCATTTTAAATGGTGTTTTTTATATTTATTTGTGTTTAAATATGTTCAAACTTGTTTAAATCATAATAGTAATATTTTTTATGCATTTTAAATGCCGTTTTTTATATTTATTTGTGTTTAAATATGTTCAAACTTGTTTAAATTATAATAGTAATATTTTTTATAAAAATAGTAAAAAAAATTAAAAAATATGTTCAAAAAGTGCGGGTGCGGGGGGCCGGGTGCTCCGGCGGTGGAGCGGGGGAGGGTTGCGATGGGTGGAGCTAGCGGGGGAGGGTGCGGGTGCGATCGAGATGGAGGGGGATCGAGATCGAGATGGAGGGGGAATCGAGATCAAGTGTCCTCATGAATCCAAAAAGTGCCCATGAAATTTAAAAATATTCATGATATCAAAAAGTGCCCATGAAATACAATCGAGAAATGGAGACTACGATTTAAATACAATCGGTCTTAGCTAGCTATCTGTTCACAATCTTCTTGCCCTTCTTTTTCGCAAACGGAGTTCTTCTGTGGAACGGACGTCCTTTAGGTAGGGTGGTCCTGCTTCTTCTTGTGGTGTGTGCTGCTACTTCATCGTCGTCGTCATGTTTGATCTTCGGGTCGCCGTACTTGTCGAAGTCTTGCTCATTGGCTACTCCATCCATTCCGATGATCTTCCTTTTGCCTCTCCTCACGACAACACGACTGGGCTTTGGCGGGTCGCTAATGAAGAAGCATTGGTCCACTTGGGAAGCCAGTACCCATGGCTCATTTTTCGCGGTGACGTTTGCGCCCGCGGTCTTGGATTTGGCTTCGGGTATAACCATGGTGGTGAAATACCGGTCTTCTTTTATGAAGTTTTTGGCCCATCTGACACGGAACATCGGGACCTTCTCTCCAGCTTAGCTCAGCTCCCAGATCTCCTCAATCCTTCCGTACATCTCAAGCTCGCATAGTATCACCACGATCTCTTCCTGTAGCCTTCTGAGTTGCCTCACGCCAATCGACTTCCGAGAGATGACGTCGAAAAAGTTGCATAGGCCAAATAGCGTTTCACGGACGTGCGCGTCCATGATCCCACGGATTGCAACTGGAAGTATCTGCGTCATCAGCACGTGACAGTCGTGAGAGTTCATCCCGCTGAACTTCTGCTTCGCTGGGTCTAGGTATCTGCTTATCTTCCCCGCGTAACCGTAAGGAAGTTTTACTCCTTGGAGGCAGGTGAAAAACTGCTCGATATCCTCCTAACTTAGAGTGAAGCACGCGGGAGGGTAGTCATTTCCGGTCTTCTTGGCCTTTTTGCCTTTGTGACGACTTTCCGTGTCCTGCTTCGCCTCATCATCATCATCATCATCATCATCATTAGCGTGAAGCTCCTGCCTGATGCCCATTGATTTCAAGTCTGCCCTTGCCTTCGGCCCATCTTTGGTCCTCTTTGGCATGTTGAGCAGGGTACCAAGCAGACTCTCGCACACGTTCTTCGTGATATGCATGACATCAAGGCTGTGAGGCACACGGTGGATCTTCCAGTACGGCAAGTCCTAGAAAACAGACCTCGTTTTCCATACCTTCAGCAGTGGCTCTGGCGCCTTTCGCATCTTTCCCGGCAGTGGGCAGTCTTTCCAATTTTTCAACAGCTTGTCTATTTCCTCGCCGCTCCTCGTACACGGGCGTTTTCGGGGTTTGGTTTCACCATCGAACAGATCCTTGCATTTCCTCCACGGGTCATCGTCGCGAAGCCACCTTCGATGTCCCATGAACACGGTTTTCGAAGACCCAGGATCTCTATCTAGCTGGCGATACGTTGTGTCATCCATGCACCTTACGCATCCAGAAAATCCGTGGACTACCTGCCCCGCGAGATATCCGTAACCGAGATAGTCGTGCACCGTCGTGAGCAGTGCGGCTCTCATAGGGAAATATTCTTTCTCTGCGGCGTCCCACGTATTGGCTGGCGTTTTCCACAGCGTGTCTAGCTCCTCCTTCAGCAGCCCCAGATACAGATTGATGTCGTTCCCTGGTTGTTTCGGCCCTTCAATTAGCATACTCATGTGAATGTACTTCCTCTTCATGCACAACCAGGGGGGAAGGTTGTACATCCACACAAACACAGGCCAGGTGCTATGTGTGCTTCTCTGGCTGCCAAACGGATTGACTCCATCGGTGCTCTCACCCAGCACGATGTTCCTTGGATCCTTCCCAAATTCCGGGTCTTCGAAGTTCAACGCTTGCCACTGGCTCGCATCCTTAGGGTGACTCAGCATCTTGTCTTTTTTATCTATCTCCGGATCATTTCCGTCATCTTCCCGCTTCTTCTCCTCCCTATCCGCGTGCCAACGCAAGAGCTTTGCTACCTTAGGGTCCGCAAAATACCGCTGCAGACGAGGAGTGATCGGAAAGTACCACACCGATTTTCGAGGAGCTTTCTTCCTCTTCTTGTATCGAGTGACGCCGCACACCGGACATATGGTAGACTCCGCGTGCTTGTCCCGATAAATGATGCAATTGTTCATGCACACATGGTATTTCACGTGCGGTAAATCCAGAGGACACACGATTTTCTTCGCCTCCTCGAAACTGGTCGGGCACTTGTTCCCCTTGGGAAGACGTTCGTGCCAGAATGACATGTTCTCGTTGAAGCATGCGTCGGTCATTTTGTGTTTTACCTTCATCTCCAGAGCCATGAGCGTTACTTTCAGGCGGGTATCCTCGGGCCTGCATCCTTCATACAATGGAGTAACCGCGTCTATCTCCAGTTGATCCAGCTTGGCTTTCTCTCGGGCAGCAGCTCTTGCGTTATCCGTCCGCTTGAGAAGCAGCTCTTGAATATGAGGGTCCTGCACCCAGCCTCCATCGTCGTCTGCTCCGGCATCTTCATCTTCATGATCATGCCCTTCGTCTTGATCTTCCTCATCATCATGTACGACATCTTCTACATGATGACTGTGTACAGCATCACCGTCGTGATCATGTCCTGGAGATTCTTCGTCTTCTCGCCCGCCCTCGCCGCGGTGGTACTTGTCTTGTTGCCCTTCCTCATTTCTTGCCCGGCCCCGACCATGGACGACTTGATAGTCATCTTCATCACCTTGCCACCGATAGCCATCCATGAAACCACGCAAGAGCAGGTGGTCCCGCACCTGCCCGGAATCCGGGTCCGCAATAAGGCTCTTCAGCTTGCATCTTCGACATGAACATCTTATCTCCGTCTCGTTCTTTTGAAGCATCTCGGCCTTCGCGGAGCTCAAAAACCTATTCACGATGCCTTCAGTCATCGTGCGGACCATGGTCGCCTGCGGGGTAGAGCAAAACGATATGTTAGAACCAAGAAAAAATTTGGCATGACCTTCCCTAAAAATAGGACCAAAAAGAATGCATAGTGCCAAAATTCTCGCCGAAACGGAAATGAATCAAAACATTCCGGCAAAATATTGGCAACTATCGCATATTTCAAATACCGGTACCTTCAAACACAAACATATATGCAACACCACAAACACGTGCAACACCACAAACATACATAGATCTAGCTAGGCCACAAAAAGTGCATGTGCACGTTGTTGGAGCGAGCTAGGGAGAAAAAAAAGTAGATCTATATCATGAAGATAGCTTTCCCTTACTTACCTATCAAAAGAAGGTAATTTCACCACTTAATTTTGTTGAATCTATGGTGGAAATGAGGTGAGGAGGAGGAGATGGCCGAAATCTTGGAGAAGGAGGTGGATGGAATGAAGTGGGGAAAGTGAGTGGGTAGGTGTGGGCTGTCCAAAATATCTTGTTGGTCCCAGGTTACTAATGGCGCACCATAGGAAAATGCGCCATTAGTAACCCTGGTTACTAATGGCGCATCAGCAGACGGTGCGCCATTAGTAGTTTTGCAAAAAAGTAAAAATAATAAGTATATATACTAATGGCGCATCTCCTCTTAGTGCGCCATTACTAGTTTAAACTAGTAATGGCGCACTGTGTCACGATGCGCCATTAGTAGTTTTGCAAAAAAAGAATAAAACAAAATTTACAGTAATGACCCACTGCCTGCTTGGTGCGCCATTAGTAGTTATAGATAGTAATGGCGCATTATGGACCAGATGCGCCATTAGTATGTATGGGAAAATGGAAAAATAATAATAATTCATACTAGTGGCGCACCCTGTTTACGGTGCGCCATTAGTGTCTTCCACACTAATGGCGTATCACAAACAGGTGCGCCATTAGTATATAGTAGTGGCGCACTGCTTCCACGGTGCGCCATTAGAATCAATCCTATCTATAGCCCTTTTCCTAGTAGTGCACCAGGCGGCTGGTCTGCGCCATATAGAAAATTCTCACAGAAAGAGATGCACTCTTGTGCCAAATAGCCCTGGACGATGCTTCCATCCGATGGGACATGTTACGAACGAATCCTTTGATGATCCCATTCATCCTCTCTAACGGCATCATGTTGTGCAGGAATGACGGCCCCAGGTCTATTATGTCATCCACAATATGGACACACAGATGCACCATCACGTCGAAGAACGCGGGCGGGAAGTACATCTCAAGCTCATTCAGTATCACAACGATCTCTTCCTGTAGCCTTTGGAGCTGCTTCACACTGATCGACTTTCGAGAGATGACGTTGAAAAAGTTGCAGAGACCAATAAGCGTGTCACGGACGTGCTTGTCCATTATCCCTCTAAGGGCAACAGGTAGTATCTGTGTCATCATCACATGACAGTCATGAGACTTCATCCCGCTGAACCGATCTTGTCCGTGTCTAGATATCTACTTATCTTGCCACAGTAACCGGAACTAACTTTCACTCCGGTAAGGCACTTAAAGAATTGATTGATCTCAGCCTGACTTAAGGTGAAGCAAGAAGGGGGGCAATAATCCTCTTTCTTTATTTTCTTGCCCTTCTTCTCCCGTGCCTCTGTCTCCGTCACTGTCTTGTCTGACATTTTACGGGGCGGCATGTGCAGATCTTCCCTGATTTTCAAATCTTGCAAGTCTTTTCTTGCCTTCGACCCATCCTTGGTCTTATCCGGCATGTTCATCAGTGTTGCGAGCAAGTTCTCAAGGACATTTTTACAGATATGCTTTTGATCAAGACAATGAGGTGTATCGAGTTTGTGCCAGTACTCCAAGTCCCAGAACACAGACCTCGTCTTCCATACCTTCAGCAGCGGCTCCGGCGCCTTTCTCATCGTCTTTCCTGGCGCGGGGCACTCCTTCCAATTTTTCAACAGCTCATCGATTTCGGCACCGCTCCGCTTACATGGAGGTCCTCGATGCTCAGCGTGACCATTGAATAGATCTCCACGGTTTCTCCACGGGTCGTCCTGTTCAAGCCATCTTCGATGCCCCATGTACACGATTTTCCCAGACCCGCCATCTTTCCTTGACGTTAGCTACTGAGACGTTGTATCATCCATGCACCGCGTGCATCCGCAATATCCATGCCACACCTGGCCTGCCACATATCCGTAACCGAGATAGTCCTGCACTGTCGTGATCAGCGCGGCTCTCATGTTGAAATAGTCACCTTTGCTGGCTTCCCATGTCTTGGCCGGTGTTTTCCATAAGGTGTCTAACTCCTCTTGAAGTAGCCCCAGATACAAATTAATATTATTTCCTGGTTGTTTCGGCCCTTGAATAAGCATGCTCATGTGAATGTACTTCGATTTCATGCACAACCAGGGGGGGGGGGGAGGTTGTACATCCATACAAACACGGGCCATGTACTATGGTTGGTGTTCTGGTTGCGAAACGGATTCATGCCATCGGTACACGCGCCGAGCACGATGTTCCTTGCATCACATTCAAAATACCGATAGAAGCTGTTCAACACTCTCCACTGGCTTCCATCCTTCACGTGTCTCAGGTTCAGATCATCTCCATCATCGGGCTTCTTCCTCTCCGCGTGCCAGCGCATTATCTTTGCTTCCTTGGGATCTACAAAATACCTCTGGAGACGGGGAGTGATCGGTAAGTACCATACAACTTTCTGGGGACATTTCTTCCCGGCCTTCTTATATCGAGAAGCATTGCACACCGGACAGCTTGTTTTTTCTGCGTGCTCCTTCCGATAAATTATGCAATCGTTGATGCATGCATGGTATCTAACGTGTGGCAGACCAAGAGGGCACACGATCTTCTTGGCCTCATCAACACTAGTAGGACATAGATTACCCGCGGGAAGAACATCCTTTAGGTACTTGAGATGCTCATCGAGGCTAGTGTCGGTCCATTTGTTTTTAGCCATCGTCTTCAGGAGTTGGAGCGTGAAACTCAACCGGGTCACCTCAGGATTGCAACCATCATACAATGGAGTGTTCGAGTCTACCACCAGTTGCTCTAGCTTAGCCTCCTCTCTAGAAGTAGCTCTCTCAGTACTCGTCTCCTTGCGAAGCAATGCTTGAACATGAGGGTCCCGCACAATTGAACTTAGTACCGACGAACTCTGCTGTGTGGAGTCCATGTCATTCTCTCTGCCGCCATGTCCGGCCCCTTCTCCTCCGCCATGTCCGGCCCCTTCTCCGCCGCCATGTCCGGCCTCTTCCTCGCCGCCATTATCGATCATCTCTTCGTCTTGCCCTGTGTCATCATTGCCTGCCCCGTCGGCATCCTCAACATCGTCATCCTCATCTTCAATTATCCACCGAGTATAGCCATCCATGAAACCAATCATGATCAAGTGCGCTTTGACACGACCATCGTCATGGGGGTCGAGCCAAACTATTCCTTTGCATTTTCGACACGGACATAAAACCTCTGTCCGGTTATTTTCTTTCATGTCCTGCACCGCCGACCGCAACCACCTGTCCACCATTGTTCCACTGACCATCGTCAACTCTGCACGGTAATAATAAAAAAAATTGATTATAAAAATGCATGCATGCATCAAAGTCATAAATTTTTTTGGCATGACCTTCCCTAAAAATAGGACATATATGGATCTAGAGTTTGCCTGGAATTCGCCGAAACGGAAATAGATCGACATTTCGGCAAAACATAGGCAACTCAAAAGCACAATTTGGCGGCGTCAACTCATGCCACACACACAATTTCCACAAACATATCACACACACATAAACACATTTCCATTTTGCAAAAGCATGAAATTTTCATCACCTCTATCTCGATCGAGATCGAGCACACGGTGGAGATGATGTTGTAGGGAGATCAAAAGTGCACAAAGCTCTTCTTGACAAAGATAGATCTAGTTAGGGGGCAAATAGGTCACTTAACTAAATCCTACATCTACCTAGCTACTTATTTGGGAGGAGACAACTTCAACTAGTGGAGGGGGAAGGAAAAAGAGAAAGGAGATGCATTAATGGAGGTGGTGTAGTTATGTAGGAGTAATGAAGAGAGAGAAAGGTGGATAGAAGAGAGAGAGTAATGGGGGAGAAGTATTGAGGAGAAGAAGAAGAGTGAGAGTGGGAGAATGTGGTGGAGGTAGGGGAAAGGGAAGAGAGGAGCGGGAGGTAGGGGGGAGGGAAAAGAGGATGGGGAGGGGAGGGACGGGTGGGGAAAGGTGTTGGGTTGGTGCGGGTTAGCAGTAGCGCGGGAGAGAAAATGCGCTGCTGCTAAGAATTTAGCAGCAGCGCGCTTTGCGGTACAGCGCTACTGCTAACTGGGACAAAAAATTGTGGCAATTTGAAACTTACCAGCAGCGATCTCGAAGAAAGCGCGCTACTACTACATACTTAGCAGTAGCGCTGTTCTTGCGACCGCGCTACTGCTACTTAGAGTTAGGTGGACACCGCCGGTCGATATTTGTAGCAGCACGTTTCTGGCCGAGCGCGCTACTGTTAAATCCTTATCAGCAGCGAGTTTACATAACACGCGCTACAAATAGTTAGCAGCAGCGCCCCATTTGGAACCGCGCTGCTGCTAAGATTCTGTGTATAGGCTTTTCCCTAGTAGTGTCCTCATTGTCGTCGAAGCGGGAGTGGCGGGGTCGCCTGTGGTGGGAGCCATCGGCATCAGTGGGGCCGCCCCCTGGAGGCTGTCGGCGGAGAGGCGGGGGCGGCCGATGTGGTTCGGAGGCTCGGGGCAGATGGTGAGGTTGTATCCGTCGTCGTTGAAGAAGACCCGAAGCATGGTGTGGAGCTTGGAGGAGTCCAGACATTTCACCTTGACCCGGACCTCCTCCTCCTTGCGCAGAGAGAGCTCGTCGACCACTACCACCTTGTCCAGGATCTTGGACATACTGCTAATGACACGCTCAGACTGGGCCACATCAGGCAGACCGGCGATGAGGAGCCAAGCAGTGTCCAGGACCGCCACGGCCTTGGAATCCCACCTCGACTCAGAGATGTTCACCACAATCCCGTTGAGGGCCAAGGTGATCTTGTCGCTGCGGGTGCAGAAGCCCATGCTCATGGCGTCGGGGAAGATCACCGAGAAGGCATTGGCCGAGGTGGAGGTCACCTTCCAATCCCACTTGCATCTGCATAGGTGGTTGAGCTCAGCCTCGATCAGCTCCGGAGTGGCGACGCCTTCCCCCACGATAGTCACAAGAGTGAGGAGGGAGGGGGAGGGAGGCGGGAGCTCCGGTACCTCGATGTGGAAGAAGCCCATGTCCTCGATGCCGTGTCTGTACATCATGATCTCCTCCGTCACCGGGCGCTCCGGACACAGAATCGCGGGGTGCCCGGATTCCTTGCAGAGGTAGCACGTCGGTGGGTTGGGGCAAGCCACCTGGAAGTGACCGGTCAGGCCGCAGTTGAAGCATGGCGGACCATCGGGGGCGGTGGCGGCGCACGAGGAAGGGGTCACCTCGGCGGCGGAGGTAGCGGCGGTCGATGGGCGAGGAGGACCCTTCTTCTTCTTCTTCTTAGCGCCCGAACGCCCCCGGTTCCCGTTGCCACCGTTAGAAGGCGGGAAGGCGGCTTGGGCGCGCGGGGGCTGGTAGCGCCGGGCCGCTGTGGCGGTGGATTCGGAGGCGGGGTGCTGCTACCGCGGAGGGGAGGACCGACGGGACTCGCGGGCATCTTGAGCGGGTGAGCGCCGGGCCGGCGAGCGGCCGCGGTCAGGGGAGGGCCGGGCCGATGAGCGGCCGCGGTCACGCGAGTCCGCCCGAGGCGAAGCCCGTCGAGCCGGCGAGCGGGAACGGCGGTCGTCCCACACCGGGGACCGACAGGACTGGCGGGGGGGGGGGGGGGGGGGGACTGCAGGAGTCGCGGGAGTCTCGCGCGGGGGAGTGTCACAGCCCCAGATCAGCCCTTGCTTGATTTTTCTTACATCCCTGCATCATGTCTAAATTTATTTTAAATTTGAATTGGGGAATTGGAGAGCCTCAGAAATCATTTCAAAAAAAATGATCAACATTAAAAATTGCTTCAAATGTTTCCAAGGAAATGTTCCTTTTCAGCTTTGAAAAATATTGGCAAGAATAAAAGTCAAACCAATATTTTTGGAGGTTCAAAAGTATTTATCTTGGGCCTTTGAGTTTAATCCTATAGTATTTGAATTGGATTATATTCATAATAATTAGTTTACTAATCCAATAATTCTGAAAATTGGTGAGTGGCTCTGAATATATTATACATAGCCACATGATTATTTTCAGAAGCTAAAAAAATAGTTTAGTGCCTGAACTAAATCAGAACACAGAAAACGAAATAGAAAACAAAAAAACAGAAAAGAGGGAAACCATACCTGGCGCTTACCTGTCCAGCTGGCCGGCCTGCTACTGTGCGGCCCAGCCCACAGCGCAGTGCCAGTCACCACCAACCTCTCGCCAGAAGGACGAGAGGCGCGTGGCCGCCGCGTGCACGGCCACCGACGGCCACCTCCTGCTTGCCGCTTTGCCCTGGCCCTCCCTGGCGCTGCCACGCACTCCCTTCGACCCTCTGCACTTCTCCCCTCCTCGCAGCTCTCGCCCCTCCCCTCTCTGCTCTCTTCCCGAGCGACCCGTCGCCGCCGTCCACTGCCGCCGCGTCCACCGAGCTCCCCTCGCCCTGCCGCTGAGCTCAGGAGCTCCGCCACGACCCGCTCTCCCTCCCCACGGAGCCAGGCCCCTCCGGAAGCCCTGCAGCGTCGTCCCCAACCTCGTCTTCAACCTCTGACCGCCGGCGGACTCGTCGGGGATTCGCGAGCTCCAGCCTCTCCCCGGCCTCGCCATCGCCTCTATTGGATCCACCATGAGACCCTTCTCCTGTTCCCCCTCTCCGTTTTCCCCTCGTGTGCCGTAGCCATCGCCTCGCCTGCAACCGAACGCGCCGCCGCCCGCGCTCACCACCGGTGATGCTCCGGTGACCATTTGGTCTCGGGCATGCGACCAACGTATTCACCGCATCACGTAGGCCACCACTAGCGCCTCAGCTCGCTTGCTCGCACACCGCAATGCTGCCCGCACCCACGCCCGAACTCCGGCGGCCGCAACCGAGCTCGCCGCCGTCGACTCCAGCCACCCCAGGCCCAACCACGGCTGCCAATGGATGCGCCGTTGCGCCAGCTTTCCGTAGAGCCCAACAGCGCCTTGAATGGTTCCCTGTAGCGCATTCCCGAGCCGTCCCGCCGTTTCTGTCATCGCCGGCGACAAGCCGCCGGCGAGTTTGACATAGTTGACCCGGTTTGACCCCTGTTTGACCTCCCGTAGGTCAATGACAGGTGGGGCCCCGCCCTGCTAATTAACATAGGTTAAGACTAACTAAATTTAGTTAGTTTAGTTAACCACTGACACGTGGGGCCCAGTGGTCAGTTTGACCTGGGCCACCCGTTGACCTGCTAACCTCAGCCTTACATCATACTGACGCAGTAAATGTTTTCTGGCGTTTTTATAATCCAGGAAATTTCAGAAAATGTTTAAAACTTGTAAAAATCATAGAAAATAATCTATAACTCCAAATGAAAAGTTTTATATATGAAAAATTATCAAAAAAATCCAATGTATCCATTTATGCTACTTTCATGCATGTTCAACCAACTTATACCCCCTGTATAGGTGAAAACATGATAATGGCATTTTAAATACCCCTTATGGAGTTTGCATATGAACCCTTGGTTCATATGGACTTCATTTAAATTGTTGCTAGATGCATTAGTACAAATCATAGCATATTGCCATGTCATGATCATGCATCATATTGTCACATTTGCATTGATTGAGTTCTTCTCTATTGCCGGTGCTTGTCCCCTCTCAATAGACATGGTTTCGACGATGAGATCGATGACACCGATGAAGAGCTATATTATCTTCAAAAGTGCCAGGCAACCAAACCCCCTTGTTCATTCTGATACAATCCCACTCTCTCTCTCTCTTGGTCTCTTTTACTGCATTACGACAACAACGTTTCAACTGTTACATGCTGCGGTAGTTGAACCCCTTTCCTCTGCATGACCTGTCATTGCCACAGTAAATAGATGAAACCCACTAGCATGAGTAGGAGTTGTTTGAGCTCTGTTGTGCCTACTCATTCATGCTTGTTTGTCATGCCTGCTACTGCTTAGAGTTGAGTCAGGTCTAATTCATCGGGGATGAATTAGAGGTGTGTGAACATGTCCTACTGTTGAGAGCTAAGTGTGTGAACACGATTTGGTAAAGGTAGCGATGAGAGGCCATGTAGGAGTACATGGTGGGTTGTCTCATTGCAGCCGTCCTCAAGAACTGAGTTCTGTGTTTGTGATCCATGAACAATTACTACCACGCATTGGAATGCTTAAGTGCCCCTCTCGACTTATTAATCAACTTGATCTCTGTCCAGGAGTTGCAACTAGTTTCTGGTGTTTGTAGGTAGTGTTAGTAGTCTACCAAGTGGCACCCAGTACAGGTGGGCTTGGGACAGACTAGGCACAGTGGCACGGTGTACCAAGTGGCACCCGGTTGGTGGGCTTGGGAACCCTGCTCAAATCGTTTGGGGCCGTGAGCGACACCCCGGCCGGATCTCCTTGCGGATGGAACCCGAATAGGCGATAAACCTGGACCATAGACTTGTGTGGTTAGTCAGGTCGTGGCCGACTCCCTCGCCCGGCTTCCGCTTGAAGGTGCCGAGGTACATGACGTGTACAGGGCGATAAGTGGTGAGAGCGTGTGTGAAGAAGTACACCCCTGCAGGGTTATCATTATCTATTCGAATAGCCGGATTCCTCGGATATGGAAACTTGGACCCCTTGCATAGTTCATAGACAAGTGAAAGTGGATACTCTAAAATACGCAAGATAAGCGTGAGTGCTATGGATGGCGTTCTCGTAGGGAGACGGGAGCGGATCCATAGTGGTGTATTGATATGGTGAATATGTGGACTCGTGTGCGCCACCTCAAAGAGATACATTGCAGTCGTAGCTCAGGATAGCCACTGAGTCAAAGCTGGCTTGCTGCAGTTAAACCCCACAATTCCCTTTGTTGATAATGATGCATATGTATTTAGTTCTGATGTAAGTCTTGCTGGGTACATTTGTACCCACGTTTGCCTATTTTATGTTTTTGCAGAGAGACTTCAGTCTCGCTAGTAGTTCTGCTTGGACTTCGACGTTTAGCTTGTTACCTCAGCTACGATCTTGTGCCCTCGGCAGGATCTGGTAGTTAGTCAGGCTTCTCAGCCTTTTTCATTTGTAGTTGTCTGTACTCAGACATGTTAAGCTTTCGCGTGTGCTTTGACTTGTATGCTCTGAATGTTGGGTAATGAGACCCATGTTTGTAATATCTCGCTCCTCGGAGCCTATTGAATAAAATACTTGAGTCGTAGAGTCATGTTGTGATGCCATGTTGTATTTGCACATATCGAGCATATTGTGTGTATGTTATTGAAATGCTTGGTATGTGTGGGATCTGACAATCTAGTTGTTTATCCTTAGTAGCCTCTCTTACCGGGAAATGTCTCCTAGTGCTTCCACTGAGCCATGGTAGCTTGCTACTGCTCCGGAACACTTAGGCTGTCCGGCATGTGTCCTTCTTTGTTCCTGTGTCTGTCCCTTCGGGGAAATGTCACGCGATGAATACCGGAGTCCTGTTAGCCCGCTACAGCCCGGTTCACCGGAGTCCTGCTAGCCCAGTGCTACAGCCTGGATTCACTCGCTGATGACCGACACGTTCGATGCTGGGTCATGGATGCCTGTCCCTGTAAGTTTGTGCCACTTTGGGTTTACAACTAGCCATGTCAGCCCGGGCTCCTTATCATATGGATGCTAGCGACACTATCATATACGTGTGCCAAAAGGCGCAAATGGTCCCGGGCAAAGGTAAGGCGACACCCGTGGGAATACCGTGCGTGAGGCCACAAAGTTATATGAGGTGTTACATGCTAGATCGATGTGGCAATGAGTCGGGGTCCTGACAGCTTTGGTATCAGAGCCTGACAGCCTGTAGGATTACCAAGCCAAACTGGTCGAAGTTGTGTCTAGAAATGCTTTAGTTATGTAAAGGAATTGATTGTGGAAGGGAATGTAAGGCTCTTTTTACTCCTTATACCTCATGGCCTTCTGATCTGCGTCATCCTCTTCTCTTCTATGGGGATTAAGGAACTAGGCCTTCTCATCTATCTATCAGGATGACGTGTTACTAATCCATACACTTATAGAATTGATAGTTTCACATCTCAGTTCAGTTTCTATTACTTCCGTATGTTCATAGCTGGCCTCGGAACCTTGATATGATGTTGTTCAGTGGTTATGCCACCATTTTGCATGATGTCTCAAATCTTTTTGAGCATTTACAGCCGTTATGCTGTCCGAGTCATCCCAGGTTTCTAAATAGTCTGATGCATTTGCAAATCCCTTCTTACCGTTCCGATGTTCCTTTGGCCAGATTAACCACACCAACTAGTGTGTTGAGGTACTTCATTGCCTCAGTATATACGCTGGAGCTTGTATTATGACCCTAGGTGTCTTAGAGTACCACCTAGTAGGCTAGCCATGATTTGTGTTCCCAGTGTGATGATTCTGGCCTTTATTCTCGAAAGCAACCCGTGATGCCATTTAGTCGGTAGGTATTCTATTCCTGGGTTTTGAACCCGAGATTCACCCTACTTATTTCATGTTGATAGTGTTTGCTAGTTCCTTTAGGATATTAGTAACATTTGCAATAGTCCTCGAGGTTCCTGGTATTACCTTCTTCCAAGTACCATGAGCTGTTTATGGCAGAAGTTCCTCGCTGAACCGAAAGATCACAACCAGAGTGCTCTTGACGAGTTCTCGATTCTATGTTGATACCCTGCCAGTCCTACCTTCTCTGCATGGGTTATCTGGAAGAAACCTGTTGAACTTGGTTTGACATACTAATCTATGCATCCACAACTCAGAAACTTATATGCTCCTTTGAGTTGTCCCTCTTTAGTTGTATTCCGACCCTCGTCTATCAATTGATAGTCAAGAGTATGCGTGCATTCGTTCATCGATACCTATTACTCTTGTGGTCCGTCAAGCCATCCTACTCGGAATGACTAGGAGAAACAAACTCCAGTATCTCTTCCATATCCAGGATTGGGTCAAAGTAGTTGTATCTCACAGATCAAAATGCCAACCCAGCTTTTGTTCTGTTCTATCTTGAAGTATTACCCACTTTATGTCAGGAATGTCATGAGGATTGCACCTTCTCTTATGGATTCTTGACGTAGTGATACTTCTTGCCATCATTGTTCATTCCTCGGCCCCGTGTTATTGTAACCGGAACGCCGACAAGTGAATCATGATGTGTGAAATCAATATCCCTAGCAACCATGTTGCTTAGTGGTTAATGGACGAAAATCCCATTCTTAGTGTGTTGGTTATGGAATCATCATTCTAAGATTGATCGTGCTACCTAGTCCTTATTTCCTGGTGCACTCTTTGATCAATGAGTTAGGATTGTGCCAACCCCTCGCTTATTTGATCACATCATCTTGCCCTGAGAAGCAAGATTGTTCTCGAGCTTAGTAACATATCGGTGGTTCGTGATTTTCTGAATATCTTCTCGGAAGTATTACCAGGTTGTCACCTGATCGCTATGTTGAGCTCGTGATCAAGATGGTTTCTTATAAACCACCCCTTCTCCAAGAATCCGTGTAGGATACCCCAGAGCTAGTTGGTTAAGCTATACATCAACTTGGAGAGTTGGAAGATAAATGCTTTGCCTAAACTTAGTTCATTTCAAAGGGATATCTTTTGTATATGTGTGTTGAAGAAAGATGATATCTTCATCGATTGGTCCTCGTGGTCAATTGTTGGATTTTTTGTCTTACCCAAACCTTTGATTTGCATATGGGCTATCATCAAATCAAGTCAGAACCAACGATATTCGTAATGTTGTCTTACTCGTTGTTGTTTTTCTCCTCGAGCATACAACATTACATCTTTTGGTCTGACCAATGCTATCACCGTGTTCACATAATGGTGGAAGTCCAGTGATATGGAAATTTCGATGAGTTGCTGTTGAGGCCATCAGCAGCATTTTGTCTCCCCCAAGATTCATGTTGAACATCCAGCTAGTATTGGAAACTTTATAAGCATTATCTTCGTGTTCCGTTCATGAAGCATATGTTCGGATGAAAGAAGTGACTTCCTTTAATTCATGTGCATTTGATGCAAGTTGCCGCCATGAATTAGAGAAAGTTTGTTTTGCCTCCTCTGGAATCATCCCAAATCGGTCATGCATACGTGCGAGGTATTCTGTGGTTCGGAGACTTGCAACCTTCATTCTATATGTGTCCCTAGCACACCAAGCCACTGATTGATTTGTTCAAGGAGAAGAAGTTCCTTTTTAAGAGCTAACCCGGGCTTAATCAAGGACTTCGTTATCTGCAATGATGGTTTCCCACCTGAACTCGGTAGTGTTTATTTATAAGACTACCATGTGGTCATGCTTGTCTTGGATAGCGTGTTCACAGGTTTGTAGCAGAACCAGCTCATGTTTTGGAGCTTGCTATCGTAGTTCATTTCCTGAGAATCTTGCAACGTCATCTCATCGATTTGTGTTGCAACCTTTCCTTTTCAGACATGCTGTCTGAAATATCATGTTACCAACCAGATCTGAATCTCAGGCAGATATGATGGTTGGAACATTCCCAACATTTGCATTTTGCTCCCAGCTTACACCACCATTGTGCCAAATTCCATGGGCTATTTTTCTTAGCAGTTGTTGTCCAAGATCATCTTCGAAAGTGGACGTACCATGGGTCCAACAAGGCAGTCCACATCATCCATCCTAGTTTGAGTATGCCATTCTCCCGAGCTCCCTCTAACGATCGATTGTGATTGCCCCAGGCTGGTATAAAGAGTTTCAATGATCTCTGAATCAAAAGTAATTCTTTTTGCCACTTAAGGGAACAGTTCAACGGGTCATTTTCCCAAGGTGCCCCGTTAAGGAATCATGGCAATTATTTCCTCGCCACCTTGACACCATCCACCATCTCTCTAAGCGTGGAATTGTTGCCTACCAAATTGAACATTTATCATCCGCTTCTTTCCATCACCCCTGATGTGTGTTTCGTGTCTCAACTCAACAGATGTTTTATGTCACATTCCATGAGTTGATCTTGAGTGCTCAACCTTCGAGGAGATCGTCTCCTATAGAGTTCTTTCTGTTGTCATAATTGTATGAAGATCTCGAAAGCAAAGACGTCAATGACAACATGAAGCAGTGGTTCAACATCTTCGAGAAGGGCAACTGGATCATGAAGATCGTGTTAGCCTTGTGCCCCCTCTGTCTTTTTACCTCACGTCTTGAATCTCGGGACAAGATTCTTGTTTAGCAGGGGTGAGCTATCACAGCCCCAGATCAGCCCTTGCTTGATTTTTCTTTCATCCATGCATCATGTCTAAATTTCTTTTAAATTTGAATTGGGGAATTGGAGAGCCTCAGAAATCATTTCAAAAAAATGATCAACATTAAAAATTGCTTCAAATGTTTCCAAGGAAATGTTCCTTTTCAGCTTTGAAAAATATTGGCAAGAATAAAATTCAAACCAATATTTTTGGAGGTTCAAAAGTATTTATCTTGGGCCTTTGAGTTAAATCCTATAGTATTTGAATTAGATTATATTCATAATAATTAGTTTACTAATCCAATAATTCTGAAAATTGGTGAGTGCCTCTGAATATATTATACATAGCCACATGATTATTTTCAGAAGCTAAAAAAAATAGTTTAGTGCCTGAACTAAATCAGAACACGGAAAACGAAATAGAAAACAAAAAAACAGAAAAGAGGGAAACCATACTTGGCGCTTACCTGCCCAGCTGGCCGGCCTGCTACTGTGCGGCCCAGCCCACAGCGCAGTGCCAGTCACCACCAACCTCTCGCTAGAAGGACAAGAGGCGCGTGGCCGCCGCGTGCACGGCCACCGACGGCCACCTCCTGCTTGCCGCTTCGCCCTGGTCCTCCCTGGCGCTGCCACGCACTCCCCTCGACCCTCTGCACTTCTCCCCTCCTCGCAGCTCTCGCCCCTCCCCTCTCTGCTCTCTTCCCGAGTGACCCGTCGCCGCTGTCCACTGATGCCGCGTCCATCAAGCTCCCCTCGCCCTGCCGCTGAGCTCAGGAGCTCCGCCTCGACCCGCTCTCCCTCCCCACGGAGCCAGGCCCCTCCGGAAGCCCTGCAGCGTCGTCCCCAACCTCGTCTTCAACCTCTGACCTCCGGCGGACTCGTCGGGGATTCGCGAGCTCCAGCCTCTCCCCGGCCTCGCCGTCGCCTCTGCTGGATCCACCATGAGCCCCTTCTCCTGCTCCCCCTCTCCGTTTTTCCCCTTGTGTGCCGTAGCCATCGCCTCGCCTGCAACCGAACGCGCCGCCGCCCGCGCTCTCCACCGGTGATGCTCCGGTGACCATTTGGTCTCGGGCATGCGACCAACGTATTCACCGCATCACGTAGGCCACCACTAGTGCCTCAGCTCGCTTGCTCGCACACCGCAGCGCTGCCCGCACCCACGCCCGAACTCCGGCGGCCGCAACCGAGCTCGCCGTCGTCGACTCCAGCCACCCCAGGCCCAACCACGGCTGCCAACAGATGCGCCGTTGCGCCAGCTTTCCGTAGAGCCCAACGGCGCCTTGAATGGTTCCCTGTAGCGCATTCCCGAGCCGTCCCACCGTTTCTGTCATCGCCGGCGACAAGCCGCCGACGAGTTTGACCTAGTTGACCCGGTTTGACCCCTGTTTGACCTCCCGTAGGTCAATGACAGGTGGGGCCCCGCCCTGCTAATTAACATAGGTTAAGACTAACTAAATTTAGTTAGTTTAGTTAACCACTGACACGTGGGGCCCAGTGGTCAGTTTGACCTAGGCCACCCGTTGACCTGCTAACCTCAGCCTTACGTCATACTGACGCAGTAAATGTTTTCTGGCGTTTTTATAATCCAGGAAATTTCAGAAAATGTTTAAAACTTGTAAAAATCGTAGAAAATAATCTATAACTCCAAATGAAAAGTTTTATATATGAAAAATTATCAGAAAAATCCAATGTATCCATTTATGCTACTTTCATGCATGTTCAACCAACTTATACCCCCTGTATAGGTGAAAACATGATAATGGCATTTTAAATACCCCTTATGGAGTTTGCATATGAACCCTTGGTTCATATGGACTTCATTTAAATTGTTGCTAGATGCATTAGTACAAATCATAGCATATTGCCATGTCATGATCATGCATCATATTGTCGCATTTGCATTGATTGTGTTCTTCTCTATTGCCGGTGCTTGTCCCCTCTCGATAGACATGGTTTCGACGATGAGATCGATGACACCGATGAAGAGCTATATTATCTTCAGAAGTGCCAGGCAAGCAAAAACCCCTTGTTCATTCCGATACAACCCCACTCTCTCGCTCCTGGTCTCTTTTACTGCATTAGGACAACAACGTTTCAACTGTTACATGCTGCGGTAGCTGAACCCCTTTCCTCTGCATGACCTGTTATTGCCACAGTAAATAGATGAAACCCACTAGCATGAGTAGGAGTTGTTTGAGCCCTGTTGTGCCTACTCATTCATGCTTGTTTGTCATGCCTGCTACTACTTAGAGTTGAGTCAGGTCTGATTCATCGGGGATGAATTAGAGGTGTGTGAACATGTCCTACTGTTGAGAGCTAAGTGTGTGAACACAATTTGGTAAAGGTAGCGGTGAGAGGCCATGTAGGAGTACATGGTGGGTTGTCTCATTGCAGCCATCCTCAGGAACTGAGTTCTGTGTTTGTGATCCATGAACAGTTACTACCACGCATTGGAATGCTTAAGTGCCCCTCTCGACTTATTAATCAACTTGATCTCTGTCCAGGAGTTGCAACTAGTTTCTGGTGTTTGTAGGTAGTGTTAGTAGTCTACCAAGTGGCACCCGGTACAGGTGGGCTTGGGACAGACTAGGCACAGTGGCACGGTGTACCAAGTGGCACCCGGCTGGTGGGCTTGGGAACCCTGCTCACATCATTTGCGGCCGTGAGCGACACCCCGGCCGGATCTCCTTGCGGATGGAACTCGAATAGGCGATAAACCTAGACCGGAGACTTGTGTGGTTAGTCAGGTCGTGGCCGACTCCCTCGCCCGGCTTCCGCTTGAAGGTGCCGAGGTACATGATGTGTACAGGGCGATAAGTGGCGAGAGCGTGTGTGAAGAAGTACACCCCTGCAGGGTTATCATTATCTATTCGAATAGCCGGATTCCTCGGATATGGAAACTTGGACCCCTTGCATAGTTCATAGACAAGTGAAAGTGGATACTCTAAAATACGCAAGATAAGCGTGAGTGCTATGGATGGCGTTCTCGTAGGGAGATGGGAGCGGATCCATAGTGGTGTATTGATATGGTGAATGTGTGAACTCGTGTGCGCCACCTCAAAGAGATACATTGCAGTCGTAGTTCAGGATAGCCACTGAGTCAAAGCTGGCTTGCTGCAGTTAAACCCCACCATTCCCTTTGTTGATAATGATGCATATGTAGGTAGTTCTGATGTAAGTCTTGCTTGGTACATTTGTACTCACGTTTGCCTATTTTATGTTTTTGCAGAGAGACTTCAGTCTTGCTAGTAGTTCCGCTTGGACTTCGACGTTTAGCTTGTTACCTCAGCTACGATCTTGTGCCCTCGGCAGGATCTGGTAGTTAGTCAGGCTTCTCAGCCTTTTTCATTTGTAGTTGTCTGTACTCAGACATGTTAAGCTTTTGTGTGTGCTTTGACTTGTATGCTCTGAATGTTGGTTCATGAGACCCATGTTTGTAATATCTCGCTCCTCGGAGCCTATTGAATAAAATACTTGAGTCGTAGAGTCATGTTGTGATGCCATGTTGTATTTGCACATATCAAGCATATTGTGTGTATGTTATTGAAATGCTTGGTATGTGTGGATCTGACAATCTAGTTGTTTATCCTTAGTAGCCTCTCTTACCGGGAAATGTCTCCTAGTGCTTCCACTGAGCCATGGTAGCTTGCTACTGCTCCGGAACACTTAGGCTGGCCGGCATGTGTCCTTCTTCGTTCCTGTGTCTGTCCCTTCGGGGAAATGTCACGCGATGAATACCGGAGTCCTGTTAGCCCGCTACAGCCCGGTTCACCGGAGTCCTGCTAGCCCAGTGCTACATCCTGGATTCACTCGCTGATGACCGACACGTTCGATGCTGGGTCATGGATGCCTGTCCCTGTAAGTTTGTGCCACTTTGGTTTTACGACTAGCCATGTCAGCCCGGGCTCCTTATCATATGGATGCTAGCGACACTATCATATACGTGTGCCAAAAGGCGCAAATGGTCCCGGGCAAAGGTAAGGCGACACCCGTGGGAATACCGTGCGTGAGGCCACAAAGTTATATGAGGTGTTACATGCTAGATCGATGTGGCAATGAGTCGGGGTCCTGCCGGGCGGGAGGAGAGCTGGTGCCGGAGATCCGCCTCCCGCCGGAGGCCGTCAGGGAAGGAATGGGGTGGATCTCGGCATTCATCCGCACGACGCTTGGGGCGGGCCTCCTCGTCGCCCCACTCCCGGGGCATGGCCGGTGGGGGAGGGGGAGGTGGGGGGGCAAGGTGGCCGGAGGGGACAACAAGAGGGGCGGCTGGGGGTGCGTCGGGTTGAGGCGCTGGAGGCGAGGGACGGGAGGAGCGGGGAAACCCTACCGGGGGCCAGATGAGGCGCCGAGTTGGGCCAGAGGCCCCCAAAGGGGAAGCTGGGCCGAACAGTGCGACACCAGTCCAGGAGGCCGGCTGTCGGTGTCAAAACCGACGGATCTCAGGTAGGGGGTCCCGAACTGTGCGTCTAGGCGGATGGTGACAGGAGACAAGGGACACGATTTTTTTACCCAGGTTCGGGCCCTCTCGATGGAGGTAAAACCCTACTCCTGCTTGATTGATATTGATGATATGGGTAGTACAAGAGTACATCTACCACGAGATCAAGGAGGCTAAACCCTTGAAGCTACCCTATGGTATGATTGTTATATGTCCTATGGACTAAAACCCTCCGGTTTATATAGACACCGGAGAGGGCTAGGGTTATACAGAGTCAGTTAGAATGGTAGGAGATCTACATATCCGTATCGCCAAGCTTGCCTTCCACGCCAAGGAAAGTCCCATCCGGACACGGGACGATGTCTTCAATCTTGTATCTTCATAGTCTTGGAGTCCGGCCAATGATGATAGTTCGGATATCCGGACAGCCCCTAGTCCAGGACTCCCTCAGTAGCCCCTGAACCAGGCTTCAATGACGACGAGTCTGGCGCGCATATTGTCTTCGGCATTGCAAGGCGGGTTCCTCCTCCGAATAATTCATAGAAGATTTTGAACACCAGGATAGTGTCCGGCTCTGCAAAATAAATTCCACGTACCACCGTAAAGAGAATAATATACACACAAGTTCAATCTGCTGACGTACTTCGTGGCGTGAAGTCACACCACGGCCAAGCCTTTACTCGAATCGTTTTTATTATTCCACCTCAGCGCGTTTAGCGAAGCGGTTTCCTTGGCATGTCTTGTCGAAGCAGAGATCATGTCCCCTTATTCCGGGATTCTCATCAATACGGACGTGGGTAACCCAACCGCACCATTGATTGCGGCGCTTGGGAGATAAGCGAGTTTTACCGGGCTGGTGGGGGCGCGCAGTTTCGTCCGCCCATATATAAAGGGATAAGGATCCACCTTTTTCACCTATGCCTTCTTCCTCCTTAGCTTATCCATCTCGTCACACTTGAGCTCCAGCGCCCAAGTCCGCACATCTCACCTCAACCTTCTCCAACCATGTTCGGAGCGGGAGGCAAGTGGATGGCCTCCTCCGTCACGGAGGGGCACATCAAGAAGCTGCGCAAGGCCGGATATTTGTCCAGCGATATCGCGCACCGGCTCCCCGACGAGGGGCAGCTCGTACCCACCCCCGGGCCCCATGAGAGGACGGTATTCCTTCCCCATTTCCTCCGCGGACTGGGCTTCCCACTTCACCCCTTTGTCTGGGGGCTCATGTTCTACTATGGCCTGGATTTCCATGATCTGGCCCCGAATTTTATCCTCAATATCTCAGTGTTCATCGTCGTGTGCGAGGCCTTCCTCTGCATCCAGCCCCACTTCGGCTTATGGCTAAAGACCTTCAAAGTCAAGCCGAAGGTTGTGAAGGGCAGCCAAGTGGAGTGCGGAGGCGCCATGGTGGGCAAGATGCCCAACGTCACCTGGCTCGAGGGTGCCTTCATGGAAACCATCAAAGGGTGGCAATCGGGGCGGTTCTACATCACCGAGCCGCGTGACCCTGAATGGGTAGCGGCCCCTGAATTCAGATCTGGCATCCCCACGCGGCTCACCTCCTGGAAAGAGAAAGGTCTCCAATCCTGTCTCCAAACCCTGGTGAAAAAGAAGCTCAAGCTTGTCAACATAATCCAGGTCATGCTCATCCGCCGGATTCTCCCCTGCCAACAGCGGGACTTCAACTTGTGGGAGTTCGATCCGGCACAGCAATAGACCTTGAGTAGGCTCTTCGACACTACGTACAAAGAGGACTGGAGGGTGCTGTTCAAGGGCGCCGAGGCGCCCGCATCCGCTACCGAAGATCGCGGGTTCAGCTCGCAGCGTCCGGCTGGCGAGGTAAGCTATATTATCCTTTATGGGACACTTGCTATTCATAGTTTGACTCTATGCGGGATCTAAACTCCCAATACCTTTAACAGGCCTGGCAAAAGACGTCCAGACAGGTTAACTGTCCAGCTCCCCTTCCAGAAGACCCAGCGGATGCCCGTTTGACAGGGCTGCTGGTCCCGACGCCATACGTGGTGCTGGAGAAGAAGGCCAAGAAGAAGGCCACGGGAACCCGGAGGAGTTCCCGACGTCAGGTGTTATCGGATTCATCGTCCGATGACTCCGAGGAGGACTCCTCCCACGAGGACGAGGAGGAGAAGAAAGAGGCCTCTCCCCCAGCGGGGGGAGAGAAGAAGAGGAAGGCCACCCCAATGGGGGAGGCCGAAGGATCCATGAAGGGAAGGACCCTTCCCCCGGACTGTTCCACCAACGCCGACGACGGCGACGAGGAGTGGCCCTCAAGGGCCAAGCCCCTGGCGAGATCGTAAGTGTCCGGACCCCTTAATAACTCATAATTTTTCTTTTTGTCGCATTGCGTCTTCTAACACCGCATACAACCCTGTAGTCCGCCCAAGGATGATCTCCCCGCTTCGTCGAGCGGGTCCTTGGGTTCGTCGGATGTGAATAGTGATTCACTTCCGACTGCCTCCTCCCCTCGTGACGCTGACGAAGCCGAGGTGGGGTCCCCGAAGGGGACCGGCCAGGAGGAGGAGACCCCGGAGGTGCCGCAGGGCAACCTCCCGGACCTTGGGCCGGACTCCGTGCCAGAACCTTTGGTGGTTCCGGAGTCCGGCGGGCAGCTCCTTCGTAAGAAGGGCGAGACGGCGACGCTGGTGACCTTGCTGGAAGCGCTCAACGGCGCTTCCATCGACGAGGAACACTGCACCGTCATGAGTGCGGTGATTCAGAAAGTTCAGTCCGCCAAGAGCGAGCTGACCGAAGCCTGCAGCAGCCTTCTAACAGGCTTTGAGGTAAGGATCTTTTTTAAGATATGTAAAGTAGTACCGCATAGACAGTAGCCCCTGATGCTTAGTTCGGTGTTCGGAAAGAAAAGCCGAGCTGAGGATCTAAAAAGATATACGCAGGAGTCTAACACAAATATGTCAATATGGGAATGCAGGCTGCGCTGCTGACCTCTGTTGGGGAACGTAGTAATTTCAAAAAATTCCTACGCACACGCAAGATCATGGTGATGCATAGCAACGAGAGGGGAGAGTGTTGTCTACGTACCCTCGTAGACCAAAGCGGAAGCGTTGACGCAACGTAGAGGAAGTAGTCGTACGTCCTCCCGGTCCAACCGATCCAAGCACCGTTACTCCGGCACCTCCGAGTTCTTGACACACGTACAGCTCGATGACGCACCCCGATCTCCGATCCAGCAGAGGCGCGGGGAGGAGTTCCGTCAGCACGACGGCGTGGTGACGATCTTGATGTTCTCCTGTCGCAGGGCTTCGCCTAAGCACCGCTACAATATGACCGAGGTGTAATATCGTGGAGGGGGGCACCGCACACGGCTAAGGAACGATCTCAATGATCAACTTGTGTGTCTATGGGGTGCCCCCTACCCCCGTATATAAAGGAGAGGAGGAGGAGAGGGCCGGCCCTCTACTATGGCGCGCCCTGGGGAGTCCTACTCCCACCGGGAGTAGGATTCCCCCTTTCCTAGTCCAACTAGGAGACCTTCCATGTAATAGGAGTAGGAGACTAGGAAGGGGAAGAGAGAAGGGAAGGAAGGAGGGGGTGTGGCCCCTCCCCCTAGTCCAATTCGGACTAGGCCATGGGGCGCGCGCGGCCTGCCCTAGGCAGCCCCTCTCTCTTTCCCGCAGGGCCCAATAAGGCCCAATACTTCTCCCCGGCGAATTCCCATAACTCTCCGGTACTCCGAAAAATACCCAAATCACTCGGAACCTTTCCGAACTCCGAATATAGTCGTCCAATATATCGATCTTTACGTCTTGACCATTTCGAGACTCCTCGTCATGTCCCTGATCTCATCCGGGACTCTGAACTCCTTCGGTACATCAAAACTCATAAACTCATAATATAACTATCATCGAAACCTTAAGCGTGCGGACCCTATGGTTCGAGAACAATGTAGACATGACCGAGACACATCTCCGGTCAATAACCAATAGCAGGACCTGGATGCCCATATTGGTTCCTTCATATTCTACGAAGATCTTTATCGGTCAGACCGCATAACAACATACGTTGTTCCCTTTGTCATCGGTATGTTACTTGTCCGAGATTCGATCGTCGGTATCCAATACCTAGTTCAATCTCGTTACCGGCAAGTCTCTTTACTCGTTCCGTAATACATCATCTCGCAACTAACTCATTAGTTGCAATGCTTGCAAGGCTTAAGTGATGTGCATTACCGAGAGGGCCCAGAGATACCTCTCCGACATTCGGAGTGACAAATCCTAATATCGAAATACGCCAACCCAAAAAGTACCTTTGAAGACACCTGTAGAGCACCTTTATAGTCACCCAGTTACGTTCTGACTTTTGGTAGCACACAAAGTGTTCCTCCGGTAAACGGGAGTTGCATAATCTCATAGTCATAGGAACATGTATAAGTCATGAAGGAAGCAATAGCAACATACTAAACGATCGGGTGCTAAGCTAACGGAATGGGTCATCTCAATCAGATCATTCAACTAATGATGTGATCCCGTTAATCAAATAACAACTCTTTGTCCATGGTTAGGAAACATAACCATCTTTGATTAACAAGCTAGTCAAGTAGAGGCATACTAGTGACACTCTGTTTGTCTATATATTCACACATGTATTATGTTTCCGGTTAATACAATTCTAGCATGAATAATAAACATTTATCATGATATAAGGAAATAAATAATAACTTTATTATTGCCTCTAGGGCATATTTCCTTCAGTCTCCCACTTGCACTAGAGTCAATAATCTAGATCACATCACCATGTGATTCACATCAATAGTTCATATCATCATGTGATTAACACCCATAGTTCACATCGCCATGTGACCAACATCAAAAGGGTTTACTAGATTCAGTAATCTAGTTCACATCGCTATGTGATTAACACCCAAAGAGTACTTAGGTGTGATCATGTTTTGCTTGTGAGAGAATCTTAGTCAACGGGTCTTTCACATTCAGATCCGTTATGTATTTTGCAATTTTTTATGTCTACAATGCTCTGCACGGAGCTACTCTAGCTAATTGCTCCCACTTTCAATATGTATCTAGATCGAGACTTAGAGTCATCCAGATCGGTGTCAAAACTTGCATCGACGTAACCCTTTACGACGAACTTTTTGTCACTTCCATAATCGAGAAACATATCCTTATTCCACTAAGGATAATTTTGACCGCTGTCCAGTGATCTACTCCTAGATCACTATTGTACTCCCTTGCCAAACTCAGTGCAGGGTATACAATAGATCTGGTACACAGCATGGCATACTTTATAGAACCTATAGCCAAGGCATAGGGAATGACTTTCATTCTCTTTCTATCTTCTGCCGTGGTCGGGTTTTGAGTCTTACTCAATTTCACACCTTGTAACACAGGCAAGAACTCTTTCTTTGACTGTTCCATTTTGAACTACTTCAAAATCTTGTCAAGGTATGTACTCATTGAAAAGCTTATCAAGCGTCTTGATCTATCTCTATAGATCTTGATGCTCAATATGTAAGTAGCTTTACTAAGGTATTTATTTTAAAGAACTCCTTTCAAA
Organism: Triticum timopheevii; assembly: GCA_963921465.1. NCBI lineage: Eukaryota > Viridiplantae > Streptophyta > Magnoliopsida > Poales > Poaceae > Triticum > Triticum timopheevii. The sequence continues at coordinate 38,953,400 of OY997264.1, read as the reverse complement.
CACTCCTTTATGCTTTGCAGAATAATTCTACATTATTTCCGATCAACAATATGTCATTCACATATACTTATCAGAAATATTGTAGTGCTCCCACTCACTTTCTTGTAAATACAGGCTTCACCGCAAGTCTGTATAAAACTATACGCTTTGATCAATTTATCAAAGCGTATATTCCAACTCCGAGATGCTTGCACCAGTCCATAGATGGATCGCTGGAGCTTGCACATTTTGTTAACACCTTTAGGATCGACAAAACCTCTTGGTTGCATCACATACAACTCTTCTTTAATAACTCCATTAAGAAATGCAGTTTTGTTTATCCATTTGCCAGATTTCATAAAATGCGGCAATTGCTAACATGTTTCGGACAGACTTAAGCATAGATACGAGTGAGAAACTCCCATCTTAGTCAACACTTTGAACTTGTCGAAAACCTTTTGCGACAATTCTAGCTCTGTAGATAGTAACAATACTATCAGCGTTCGTCTTCCTCTTAAAAATCCATTTAATTAACATGGCTTGCTGATCATCGAGCAAGCCAATCAAAGTCCATACTTTGTTCTCATACATGGATCATATCTCAGATTTTATGGCCTCAAGCCATTTTGCGGAATCTGGGCTCATCATCGCTTCCTCATAGTTCGTAGGTTCATCATGGTCTAGTAACATGACTTCCAGAATAGGATTACTGTACCACTCTGGTGCGGATCTCACTCTGTTTTACCTACGAGGTTCGGTAGTAACTTGATCTGAAGTTACATGATCATCATCTTTAGCTTCCTCACTAATTGGTATAGTAGTCACAAGAATAGATTTCTGTGATGAACTACTTTCCAATAAGGGAACAGGTACAGTTACCTCATCAAGTTCTACTTTCCTCCCACTCACTTCTTTCGAGAGAAACTCCTTCTCTAGAAAGGATCCATTATTAGCAACAAATGTTTTTGCCTTCGGATCTGTGATAGAAGGTGTACCCAACAATTTCCTTTGGGTATTCTATGAAGACGCACTTCTCCGATTTGGGTTTGAGCTTATCAGGATGAAACTTTTTCACATAAGCATCGCAGCCCCAAACTTTAAGAAACGACAACTTTGGTTTCTTGCTAAACCACAGTTCATATAGTGTCGTCTCAACGGATTTAGATGGTGCCCTTTTAACGTGAATGCAGCTGTCTCTAATGCATGATCCCAAAACGATATTGGTAATCGGTAAGAAACATCACAGATTGTACTATATCCAATAAAGTACGGTTATGACGTTCGGACACACCATTATGATGTGGTGTTCCAGGTGGCATGAATTTGTGAAACTATTCCACATTGTTTTAATTGAAGACCAAACTCGTAACTCAAATATTTGTCTCCGCGATCAGATCGTAGAAACGTTATTTTCTTGTCACGATGATTTTCCACTTCACTCTGAAATTCTTTGAACCTTTCAACTATTTCAGACTTATGTTTCATCAAGTAGATATACCCATATCTGCTCAAATCATCTGTGAAGGTCAGAAAATAACAATACCCGCCGCGAGCCTTAACACTCATTGGATCGCATACATCAATATGTATTATTTCCAATAAGTCAGTTGCTCGCTCCACTGTTCCGGAGAACGGAGTCTTAGTCATCTTGCCCATGAGGTATGGTTCGCAAGCATCAAGTGATTCATAATCAAGTGATTCCAAAATCCCATCAGCATGGAGTTTCTTCATGCGCTTTACACCAATATGACCTAAACGGCAGTGCTACAAATAAGTTGCACTATCATTATTAACTTTGCATCTTTTGGCATCAATATTATGAATATGTGCATCACTACGATCGAGATCCAATGAACCATTTTCATTGGGTGTGTAACCATATAAGGTTTTATTCATGTAAACAGAACAACAATTTATTGTCTTACTTAAATGAATAACCATATTGCCATAAACATGATCAAATCATATTAATGCTCAACGCAAACACAAAATAACATTTTATTTAGGTTTAACACTAATCCCGAAAGTATAGGGAGTGTGCGATGATGACCATATCAATCTTGGAACTTCTTCCAACACTCATCGTCACTTCCCCTTCAACTAGTCTTTGTTTATTCTGCAACTCCCGTTTCGAGTTACTACTCTTAGCAACTAAACCAGTACCAAATACCGAGGGGTTTCTATAAACACTAGTAAAGTACACATCAATAACATGTATATCAAATATACCTTTGTTCACTTTGCCATCCTTCTTATCCGCCAAATACTTGGGGTAGTTCTGCTTCCAGTGACCAGTTCCTTTGCAGTAGAAGCACTTAGTCTCAGGCTTAGGTTCAGACTTCGGCTTCTTCACTTGAGCAGCAACTTGCTTGCCGTTCTTCTTGAAGTTCCCTTCTATCCCTTTGCCCTTTTCTTGAAACTAGTGGTCTTGTTAACCATCAACACTTGATGTTCTTTCTTGATTTCTACCTTCGTTGATTTCAACATCACGAAGAGCTCGGGAATCGTTTTCATCATCCCTTGCATACTATAGTTCATCACGAAGTTCTACTAACTTGGTGATGGTGACTAGAGAATTCTGTCAATCACTATCTTATCTGGAAGATTAACTCCCACTTGATTCAAGCGATTGTAGTACCCAGACAATCTGAGCACATGCTCACTAGTTGAGCGATTCTCCTCCATCTTTTAGCTATAGAACTTGTTGGAGACTTCATATCTCTCAACTCGGGTATTTGCTTGAAATATTAACTTCAATTCCTGGAACATCTCATATGGTCCATGATGTTCAAAACATCTTTGAAGTCCCGATTCTAAGCCATAAAGCATGATGCACAAAACTATCAAGTAGTTATCATATTGAGCTAGCCAAACGTTCATAACGTCTGCATCTGCTCCTGCAATAGGTTTGTCACCTAGCGGTGCATCAAGGACATAATTCTTCTGCGCAGCAATGAGGATAAGCCTCAGATCACGAATCCAATCCACATCATTGCTACTAACATTTTTCAACACAGTTTTCTCTAGGAACATATCAAAATAAACATATGAAAGCAACAACGCGGGCTATTGATCAACATAATTTGCAAAATACTACCAGGACTAAGTTCATGATAAATTTAAGTTCAATTAATCATATTACTTAAGAACTCCCACTTAGACAGACATCTCTCTAGTCATCTAAGTGATCACATGATCCAAATCAACTAAACCATAACCGATCATCACGTGAGATGGAGTAGTTTTCAATGGTGAACATCTTATGTTGATCATATCTACTATATGATTCACGCTCGACCTTTTGGTCTCCGTGTTCCGAGGCCATATCTGCATATGCTAGGCTCGTCAAGTTTAACCTGAGTATTCTGCGTGTGCAAAACTGGCTTGCACCCGTTGTAGATGAACGTAGAGCTTATCACACCCGATCATCACGTGGTGTCTGGGCACGACGAACTTTGGCAATGGTGCATACTTAGGGAGAACACTTCTTGATAATTTTTAGTGAGAGATCATCTTAAAATGCTACCGTCAATCAAAGCAAGATAAGATGCATAAAGGATGAACATCACATGCAATCAATATAAGTGATATGATATGGCCATCATCTTGTGCTTGTGATCTCCATCTCCGAAGCACCATCATGATCACCATCGTCACCGGCGCGACACCTTGATCTCCATCGTAGCATCGTTGTCGTTTACGCCATTTATTGCTTCTACGACTATCGCTACCGCTTAGTGATAAAGTAAAGCAATTACAGGGCGTTTGCATTTCATACAATAAGCGACAACCATATGGCTCCTGCCAGTTGCCGATAACTTCGGTTACAAAACATGATCATCTCATACAATAAAATATATCTTATCACGTCTGGTCCATATCACATCACAACATGCCCTGCAAAAACAAGTTAGACGTCCTCTACTTTGTTGTTGCAAGTTTTACGTGGCTGCTACGGGCTTAAGCAAGAACCAATCTCACCTACGCATCAAAACCACAACGATAGTTTGTCAAGTTGATGCTGTTTTAACCTTCGCAAGGACCGGGCGTAGCCACACTCGGTTCAACTAAAGTTGGAGAAACTGACACCCGCTAGTCACCTGTGTGCAAAGCACGGCGGTAAAACCAGTCTCGCGTAAGCGTACGCGTAATGTCGGTCCGGGCCGCTTCATCCAACAATACCGCCGAACCAAAGTATGACATGCTGGTAAGCAGTATGACTTATATCGCCCACAACTCACTTGTGTTCTACTCGTGCATATAACATCAAACCATAAAACCTAGGCTCGGATGCCACTGTTGGGGAACGTAGTAATTTCAAAAAATTCCTACGCACACGCAAGATCATGGTGATGCATAGCAACGAGAGGGGAGAGTGTTGTCTACGTACCCTCGTAGACCGAAGCGGAAGCGTTGACGCAACGTAGAGGAAGTAGTCGTACGTCCTCCCGGTCCAACCGATCCAAGCACCGTTACTCCGGCACCTACGAGTTCTTGACACATGTACAGCTCGATGACGCACCCCGATCTCCGATCCAGCAGAGGCGCGGGGAGGAGTTCCGTCAGCACGACGGCGTGGTGACGATCTTGATGTTCTCCTGTCGCAGGGCTTCGCCTAAGCACCGCTACAATATGACCGAGGTGTAATATCGTGGAGGGGGGCACCGCACACGGCTAAGGAACGATCTCAATGATCAACTTGTGTGTCTATGGGGTGCCCCCTACCCCCGTATATAAAGGAGAGGAGGAGGGGAGGGCCGGCCCTCTACTATGGCACGCCCTGGGGAGTCCTACTCCCACCGGGAGTAGGATTCCCCCTTTCCTAGTCCAACTAGGAGACCTTCCATGTATTAGGAGTAGGAGACTAGGAAGGGGAAGAGAGAAGGGAAGGAAGGAGGGGGTGCGGCCCCTCCCCCTAGTCCAATTCGGACTAGGCAATGGGGGGGCGCGCGGCCTGCCCTAGGCAGCCCCTCTCTCTTTCCCGCAGGGCCCAATAAGGCCCAATACTTCTCCCCGGCGAATTCCCATAACTCTCCGGTACTCCGAAAAATACCCGAATCACTCGGAACCTTTCCGAACTCCGAATATAATCGTCCAATATATCGATCTTTACGTCTCGACCATTTCGAGACTCCTCGTCATGTCCCTGATCTCATCCGGGACTCTGAACTCCTTCGGTACATCAAAACTCATAAACTCATAATATAACTGTCATCGAAACCTTAAGCGTGCGGACCCTACGGTTCAAGAACAATGTAGACATGACCGAGACACATCTCCGGTCAATAACCAATAGCGGGACCTGGATGCCCATATTGGTTCCTACATATTCTACGAAGATCTTTATCGGTCAGACCGCATAACAACATACGTTGTTCCCTTTGTCATCGGTATGTTACTTGCCCGAGATTCGATCGTCGGTATCCAATACCTAGTTCAATCTCGTTACCGGCAAGTCTCTTTACTCGTTCCGTAATACATCATCTCGCAACTAACTCATTAGTTGCAATGCTTGCAAGGCTTAAGTGATGTGCATTACCGAGAGGGCCCAGAGATACCTCTCCGACATTCGGAGTGACAAATCCTAATCTCGAAATACGCCAACCCAACAAGTACCTTTGGAGACACCTGTAGAGCACCTTTATAATCACCCAGTTACGTTGTGACGTTTGGTAGCACACAAAGTGTTCCTCCGGTAAACGGGAGTTGCATAATCTCATAGTCATAGGAACATGTATAAGTCATGAAGGAAGCAATAGCAACATACTAAATGATCGGGTGCTAAGCTAACGGAATGGGTCATGTCAATCAGATCATTCAACTAATGATGTGATCCCGTTAATCAAATAACAACTCTTTGTCCATGGTTAGGAAACATAACCATCTTTGATTAACAAGCTAGTCAAGTAGAGGCATACTAGTGACACTTTGTTTGTCTATATATTCACACATGTATTATGTTTCCGGTTAATACAATTCTAGCATGAATAATAAACATTTATCATGATATAAGGAAATAAATAATAACTTTATTATTGCCTCTAGGGCATATTTCCTTCAACCTCTGCCGCACTTACTGCAGAGGTAAATGCCTTAAAGAAGAGCCTCGAGCGGTCCGAGAGCGAGCTCGGCCGTGCCAAGAAGCAGCTCGAGGACAAGGAAGGTAAGTAACACCTTATTAAAGTTGTACCTTATAAAAAAGGATTTTGTTGCAAAAAATGACAGGAATAACGTGGGTATTGCAGGGGCCACAAACGAGGTGGGAACCCTGAAGGAGGCGGTGTCCGCGACCGAGCGCAATGCGGCCGCTGAACGCACAGAGCGAGAGAAGCAGGCGCGCGGGTGGCAGAGGTTCAGCAAGAGCTCCAGACTCTCGTAGAAAAACACGAGGATTTGGAGCGTGACTCGAAGACTCGAGAGTCCGAGCTTGCGTCCGCTCTTGAGAGTGCCAAAGACGCTAAGGCCGAAGCCCAAATGGCCCTCCAGGAAATCGAGGAGGTGAAGAAGATAGCGGCGGGTAAGGCATTCTTCATGCAAAGCAAGCATGTAAAAGTGAATTACCTGTTACTTACCCAAATTCGGAGATCTCCATGAGCATTCGCAGATCTGCCCCGCAGCGTGTCCGATGCTGCCGCATTCTACAGAGCCGAGGAGGGGAGCTCGACGGAGAAGGTGTTCTGGTCTCAGTATGCTGAGGCCGGACATCCGATGCCCCTGAGCGACCAGCTGAAGCAGCTGGTCTAGCTCCACAAGGCGGCCGAACAGGCCATGAAGGGCCTTATAGTTCGGCTATGGCCCAAGGAAGCCATGCCTGGGAGCTACTTTGGTCTGGTGCGGCGGCTGGTGGACGCCTGTCCATGGGTTGGCGTCATCAAGCATTCTGCCTGCATTGAAGGTGCCCGTCGGGCCCTCGCCCGCGCTAAGGTGCACTGGGGTAGGATGGACGCCGAGAAGCTTGCGACGGACACGCCACCGCCGGGCAAGGAGTATCGCACGCCCGAGATATATTATAAGGGTGTCCTGAAGGTTGCCCGCATTATTGTGGGTGAGTGCTCCAAAGATGTAATCTTTGATTAGACTCGCGTTTTGTTATCCTGTGCGTTGAAAGCTTTGTTCATATGCGCTAAGCAACTTTTGTTAATTTAAAATATTACCTTCTGTGCGGCCATTTGTCAAATCTGAGAGATGGCAAGTCGTTGGCTTCAGCCCCCATGCCACTAGTGTTGGGGTGTTCGGGATAAACTTGAGCGCTCTTGTTCCTATTTTTGGGTCCTTCTAGGGAGGCGCTCAACACAGTGAACGAGGCAACCGGACTTATACTGCTTGAACACTCTCACTTAGCCATAGAATTCTATAATTTTAAATTTCGGCGAAGCCACTAGTGTTCGGAAGGCCGATTTCGGGGCGCTATCCACGTCTGGGCCGGACAAAGCCGGTTCTTCGCTCTAAGCGACATAAGTCTTTAGGGACTCGAAAAAACCTCTCGAATAGCGACCGGCTCTCGCCCCATCATGATGGTCAGTTTTAGCTTTCTCCACTGTGGTGCTCACCCAGCTCAACTAGGGCACAATCGCAGTGGTTCTCCCAGCGCTACCTTAGCCGATATAACGGAACGTAAGGTACCAAAACATGGGAGCCGGGCAAACCCAACTATTGACCCAAGACATGATTCGGAGCCGATGCATATAATGCTATAAGTTCGGGGTGCCGCACTTGTGAAAGTGTTCGGACTTATCGCACCATAATTTGGGGAACTTAAGCCCCTGGTGTATTTAGCCGTACCAAAGCGTACGGATGTGACATGTCATAAGTGAACATATGTATAAAAAGGGAATGCCATGATAAAAAGATGCATTGTTTATTCAAAAATACTGCAATGAGTGCAGGACGATACAAATAGTGCGATAAGCAAGGGGTGGGACTGTTTTACATGTCCCCCTCCAGGGGTAGGCTGCGGAATGGTATGTAAAACAGGCATAATGCTCGTAATGGAGACCACCTGGATACTCGTCGTAGCTTTTCTGCTTCCCTGGCTGTTGCATCGTTAGTTCGGCAGATCCACTGCCGGACAGGGCTTCTGAAAACGGAGTCCTAAGAATAAGAGAGAAAAGAAAGAAAAAAGGAATGACCAATTCGGGAGCCCCTGGTGTGGTTGATCCGTGCTCTGGGCCTGCCATGGTCATGCCCCTCCCCCTATGCCATGGTATCTCCAGGGCGTAATGATGTACGCGTGGCACTGATCTCGCGATGTCGCGAGGGCTGGGGTTGGGGCCGCATTGCTATGCGTGTTCGGAACGTGCCAGGTGGTCTTGTTGTAGGTTACTTCGGGCGCGCTTGACGGTCTCCCGTCGCTTAACGGCCGGACTCGAGAATTGCCTTAAGAGGCTGCTCTGTACTTCCGCCGCAAGAGCCGCTATATGCTCCTCTGTTCAGAGAGATCGTTTAGTGTTTCTGTTGACCGTAATAACTCCTCGAGGGCTTGGCATCTTGATCTTGAGGTATGCGTAGTGCGGCACCGCATTGAACTTTGCGAATGCGGTTCGTCCGAGCAGTGCATGATAGCCGCTGCGGAACGGGACTATGTCGAAGATTAACTCCTCACTTCGGAAGTTATCCGGAGACCACTTCAAGTGTGACTGAGCCGGTACAATTGGCCTCTACACCTGGTATGACGCCTTTGAAGGTCATCTTTGTGGGTTTAATCCTTGAGTGGCCTATGCCCATCTTGCGCACTGTATCCTGATAAAGCAGGTTCAGGCTCCTGCCGCCGTCCATCAGGACTCTAGTGAGGTGAAATCCATCAACGATTGGGTCTAAAACCAATGCGGCGAATCCGCCGTGGCGGATACTGGTGGGGTGGTCCCTTCGATCAAAAGTGATTGGGCAAGAGGACCACGGATTGAACTTTGGGGCGACTGGCTCCATCGCATATACGTCCCTGAGCGCACGCTTCCACTCCCTTTTGGGTATGTGGGTTGCGTATATCATGTTCACCGTCCGCACCTGTGGGGGGAATCCCTTCTGTCCCCAATTGTTCGGCGGCCGTGTCTCCTCCTCGTCGTCGCTATGTAGCCCCTTGTCATTGCCTTCGGCGATTAACTTGCCTGCCTGTTTGAACACCCAGCAATCTCTGTTGGTGTGATTAGCTGGCTTTTCGGGGGTGTCGTGTATCTGGCACGAGCGATCGAGTATCCGGTCCAAATTGGACGGGCCTGGAGTAGTTCTTTTGAATGGCTTTTTCCGCTGACCGGGTTTAGAGCCTCTGAATCCGGCGTTGATTGCCATATCTTCAGTATTATCGCCATTAATGCGGCGCTTGTGCTTATTGCGACGTGACCTGCCACTGCTGTCTTTGGTATCCGAACTACCAGAGTTTTTGGTTAGGTTGTTTCTGCGGACTAGCCAGCTGTGTTCTCCCGCACAGAAGCGGGTCATGAGTGATGTGAGGGCTGCCATTGATTTCGGCTTTTCCTGTCCTAGGTGCTGGGCAAGCCACTCGTCGCGGATATTATGTTTGAAGGCTTCAAGGGCCTCTGCATCCGGACAGTCGACGATTTGATTTTTCTTGGTCAAGAATCGAGTCCAAATTGTCTGGCCGACTCGTCTGGCTGCTGAATTATGTGGCTTAGGTCATCGGCGTCTGGTGGTCGCACATATGTGCCCTGGAAGTTATCAAGGAATGCGGCTTCCAGGTCCTCCCAACACCCAATTGATTCTGCTGGCAAGCTGTTGAGCCAATGCCGAGCTGGTCCTTTAAGCTTGAGTGGGAGGTATTTGATGGCGTGAAGATCATCACCGCGGGCCATGTGGATATGAAGGAGATAGTCTTCGATCCAGACCGCGGGGTCTATTGTGCCATCGTAGGATTCAATGTTCTCGGGTTTGAACCCTTCTGGGATTTGATGATCCATTACTTCATCTGTGAAGCATAGTGGGTGTGCGGCGCATCTGTATTGGGCTATATCACGACGTAGCTCAAGCGAGCTTTGTCTACTGTGCGCGGCCCGGCCGGAATTGCTGTATCCGGCGCGACGGTTGTCGTCGTGTATTGTGGGGCGCCCGCGCGATCCGTAGATCGATCTTGATTGTCTTGCCTTATCCTCCAATATTTCTCGCAAGTCCGGCGCATTCTCCCGTGGCTTTGTACTTTTCGAGCGATGCCGGGGTGCGGCTTTAGTGGAGGGCCTAGAGTCCTCTCTGTCGCGGCCACGAGGTGGCCGGTCGGCCGTATTGTGCGCTGGTGATGTAGGTTTATATGCTTCCTCCTCTAATCGGGGCAGCAGCTTGCGTTTGGGGAAGCTTTTGGAGGGGCGTTCGAGTTTGTACTCTTCGGCTGCGAGGACTTCAGTCCATCTGTCGGCTAGCAAATCTTTATCAGCTCTAAGTTGTTGCTACTTTTTCTTGAGGCTGCTTGTTGTGGCCATAAGCCTGCGTTTGAAACGCTCTTGCTCGACGGGATCCTCAGGCACGACAAATTCGTCGTCGTCGAGGCTTGCCTCGTCTCCGGAGGGAGGCATGTAATTATCGTCCTCTACCTCTTCGTTTGCCGCTCTCTCGTGAGGGCTGGCTTCTCCACCCTCCTGTGCTGAATCTTGCTGGAGGGGGTTGTCTTCGACACTATCCGGGGTGTTATTATCTCCGGTGCCGAAATCTCCATTCTTACTGTGGCGGGATTTGGAGCGGCGCCGCTGACGCCGGCGCTTAGGCTGCTTTTTGGAGGGGTCGTCCTCCGCTGTTCCATCGCCATTTCTATCATTTGGGATGTCCACCATGTATATATCGTATGACGAGGTGGCTTTCCAGTGCCCAGTAGGCGCCGGTTCTTGGTCGTCTCCGACATCGTCGTCCATACCGTCGATGTCTTCGGAGTCGAAGTCTAGCATGTCGGTTAAGTCATCGACAGTGGCTACGAAGTGGGTGGTGGGTGGGCTTTGAATTTCTTCGTCATCCGCATCCGAACCGTCCTGGCCATAATCCGGCCAAGACTCTCCTGTCAAAGAGAGACACTTTAGCGAATTCAGGATGTCGCCAAAGGGCGAGTGCTGAAAGATGTCCGTAGCGGTGAACTCCATGATCGGCGCCCAATCGGATTCGATTGGCAGGGGCGCGGAAGGTTCGGAGTCCGGATAGTAGTCCGGCACCTTGGAGTCACGAGCTTCATGAGGGACAGGGTCGGTATTTGGCTCCATCACCGTAGAGGTAGCAGCGCCCGAGGTGGTGTCCAACCACCCGTCCTCTATTGGCGCCGTCTACTCCGAACTAAGGGTCGGAGCGGACTCTTGTGCAGCCTCCAGGGCACTGTCCGGCAGCAGGGCTGAATCATGCCCATCGGGACAGTGCGGAAGACTCCGCTGTGGCTCGAATCCGTCGAAGATCAAGTCTCCGCGGATGTCGGCCGTATAGTTCAAACTTCCAAATCTGACCTGATGGCCAGGGGCGTAGGTTTCGATCTGCTCCAGATGGCCAAGTGAATTGGCCCGCAGTGCGAAGCCGCCGAATACGAAGATCTGTCCGGCGAGAAAAATCTCATCCTGGACCGCGTTGTTGTTGATGATCGAAGGAGCCATCGGGCCTATAGGTGAGGACACAGAGGAACTCTCAATGAAAGCACCAATGTCGGTGTCAAAACCAGCGGATCTCGGGTAGGGGGTCCCAAACTGTGCGTCTAGGCGGATGGTAACAGGAGACAAGGGACACGATGTTTTTACCCAGGTTCGGGCCCTCTCGGTGGAGGTAAAACCCTACTCCTGCTTGATTGATATGGATGGTATGGGTAGTACAAGAGTAGATCTACCACGAGATCAAGGAGGCTAAACCCTAGAAGCTAGCCTATGGTATGATTGTTATATGTCCTATGGACTAAAACCCTCCGGTTTATATAGACACCGAAGAGGGCTAGGGTTACACAGAGTCGGTTACAATGGTAGGAGATCTACATATCCGTATCGCCAAGCTTGCCTTCCACGCCAAGGAAAGTCCCATCCGGACACGGGACGAAGTCTTCAATCTTGTATCTTCATAGTCTTGGAGTCCGGCCAATGATGATAGTTCGGCTATCCGGACACCCCCCTAGTCCCGGACTCCCTCACCGGCCCACGGGGCTGCCAGCGGCCCGCTCCCCACCCGGCGGCCCAGCGGCTGAAAGCACGGGGGGGGGGGGGGGGGGGGAGGGGAGCGCCCAACAGATTAGGCCACGGGGCAACCAGGAGGGGCACAAGGGTTTCCCCGAGCGCCGCCGCGGTGGCCGCCGCCGAGGCAGGACAGGGGCGGCGCCGCCAAGCCATGGCACGCCGGCCAGCAGGGGACATGGAGACGGCGGCGCCGAAGGTGGAGATGAACGGGCGAAACGGAGAACGACGGAAGAGGACGGCCGAGAGCGCCGTCGCGGTCACCGGCGACGAGCTGGCCGGAGCGGAAGCAGGCGACGCCAGCGAGGCCGGCCTCCAGGACGCGAGCGCGGCGCCGCGGTCAGCACGGCCGGCGACACCCCAGCCGCCAGCACGTCGACGCCGGGGGGGGGGGGGGGGACCCAAGAACCCAAGTAGGCACCTTTCGCCCCCAATGGCAGCTGCGCGTCCGACGGCCGGCGGCGGCGCCGATCGACCCCGCGGGTGGCCGAACTCCCACCCCTGGGAGTAGGGCCACCGGCAGAATCAGATCGAGGTGGCCGGACCGGGGCTTTGGGGGGAGGGGACGCGGTCCCGGCAGGCGACGGGGCGCCCCGCGGCGACGTCGTCCGCCTCGGCGAGATCAGCCCAGGAGGCGTGCCGCGAGCCAAGGGGGGGGGGGGGGTGTCGACGGCGGGGTGGGCGAGGGGGGCACCGGCGGGCCGGCCGAGGGCGAAGCAGGAGGCGGGGACTGGGGCGGCGGCGGAGCCGCCGGGACGCCAGGGGCGTCGCCAGAGCCAACGGTCGCAGCCATCTGGTATCATGCTTCGTTTTCGTTGCAGCCCCTTCCTTGCTCGTTGTTGGTGCGCATCTGCTTGACTCCTCCCAGTCGAGCGCGTTGCCCCTCTGCCCCCTCCATTCTCGTGTTTTTTTTTTTTGAAAGTCAATCTCGTGTTTGTTCATAGCAAAAGACCTGCTCTATGTTGACAGGAAATATTACTTTCCAGTGAAACCTTTCCATGATTTTTGCAAGGAAACGTCGCGCATTCTTTGAAATTCACAGAAATCAGCTCACATTGCCCAGGGATCTGAGAGGCAATTTTGGAGGCGGAAAGGAGGAGCCCTCGGTGGGGAGTCGATGGCAATGGGCAGGTGCACTACCGCCTGCAACTTCGAACAACGACGCCCACGAAGGACATCGGTCGGTGAGGATGGCTATGCATGTTCCCCCGCAACAACAAGAATATACTCATGTTCCTTCCATGTTCAGGTTCAGGATTAACTCAGCAACAGTCGCCTGTGCTGCTCTCATACGGCGGGCCGGCGACCGACATGGCCTGTCCAATTTTTCTGGCGTTCGGGAAAAGCAATCGGTAATTGCATCGTCCATCATCACGTAGCAGCTCGCGGGCATGGCATTCAGATGCAGGACCAAAAGGCAACGTAACTGACGACGACAGGCTACCATCGTTTGTCGCAATGCCGCTTGATTGGCGTGATACTCACGTTTCACACTAGTCTAGGTTTTATATAGAAATCTTAAAGAATTATGTGTTTTTATATATTTTTTCTGTGTATTTGTATAGCCTTTTCCCCCCACTTTTCATCAATCCCAACTTTTTTGTCGAATCTAACCACACACACATATATTTCCCAAGATGTGTGCAAATTGTCAATGAAAATTGCAAATCAATGATGGAGAAAAAAACACACCACTTGGCGACCACGGCGGCGCCAAGCTCGGGGAAGGCAGAGCCTATGCAGAAGCCGCCGTCGTGATAGTGCAAGAAGACCGCCAAAAGCTGGTTTCACAGGCGGCGGTGACCATGACTCGTCCTCTGCACCACTTTGTGGCGAGATGACGGGTAAGAGAGTATTGTTAAAAATGAAAGAAAACTCATCTTCCAATTGCAATACAAGTATACAATTTAAAGAAAACTCATCTTCTAATTGCAATACAATTATACAATTGCAATATTAGTGCTGCTTGTAAATGTGTGTTCGAAGATCCCACTAGCAGCACCACAGTTGCATAATCTTGAAACGATATATATCATACAGCAAACACAGTGGGCTGTGTCTGTGACCAACAGCATGGCCGATTCAGACACTCAGAGAGGTCAGAGCACGACATACATACAATTTGTAGCAAAAAGTAATTGTTACTGCAAATTAAGTTAGATGTGGCTGGCAATTCAACTGATTCTCAATCACAGATTGTTTGCACGTGGGCGGCTCGGGAGCATCACCAACACACGGTGGCACTGGCAAAGCACGACCGCGAGGGTCAGCAACGGAGGGACAGAGTGGCTCGCAGGTGCACATGAGGTGTTTGCTAAAATTCCACACACACACACACAGAGAGAGAGAGATGAGGAGGAAGAAGTAGGGGGATTCTTACGTGTGGGCCCCACCTATCATATGGTCAACTTAACAGTTAAAATAAATGGAGTTGATTTTGCCACCACATCAGGCCTGACATGTGGTTCGCGCATGCCAGAAACATGTTTAAAATCATAAAACGGCCATCAGTTCACTTGGTAGTTTTTGCCAGATTTTTTTTAAAAAAGGTAGTTTTTGGCCACTAAGAAGTGGTAGTTCTTTGGGACACATACCCCAATTATGGTAGTCTTTTGTTAAATACTAAAAGACCATCTTGATTTCGCTTCGTGCAGTATATTGTCATCAGGAGTAAGTCAGGTTAGAGAGGGGAACTGCATGCCTAACATATGTACAACACAAAATTGACTTCAACATGAATATCTAAATGAAACTGCATCGCCATTTGAAGTTTGCATGCCTAGTACTTGTGTGATGTTGTCCTTCAAACTTCAAATCCAAATCTTTTATAGTTTGGGTGAAACGAAAAAGTGTTTTTTTACTCACAAACTTCGATGCAATATTGGACGGTCGAGATAAAGGGGTGCACCTACATGGGGGATCAACTACAAGTCTATGTTTCTTATACCATTATAAAGTAGAGCTCCCTGTAACACATAGTACTCAAGATACAACTTGACATCTCTAAGCTTCCAAGGCAGAGGGCGTTGTGTTGTACTAGTGTCTAGTGATTTAGTACATCAAACATACTTTGGCTTGTTGGAAGTATAAACGTGTTAGTTAGGGATTAGGAGAGATAGAGATAGATTTGGTTTAAACCAACAATGACTTGCCCTGTACTCCAATCATCTTCCCACGTTGTACTCCTATATATACCCCATATGAGGGTTAGATCAATACAACATACAACAACACAACATTAGCCAACATATAATTTCAATATGGTATCCGAGCCAAGAGGTCTAGAGTTCAAGACCCTGCCAACGCAGTATGTATACTTTTCGTCCTTCAATTTTTGACGGAGTTTAGATTTGGTCCCTCAACTATGAAACCGGACAACCTGCACCGCCAATCCTTGAAACCGGTCACATTTGGTCCCCCGGCTCAACTGAAGCGGTATCCATGCCAAATTAGCATTGTTTTGACCGGGTCATGTGTAGGTGGCAATATTTCTGTTTCTCTTCATTCATCTCCGATCTAGACATTTCGTCAAACAATTGACGTGCACTTGCTGCACCACGGCACAACCGTCTACGAGCCAGCGCTGCCACCATTGGTGGCCCAGCTAACTACCACGCACCGCCGGCTGCCCTTCTGGCCACTAAACATGCCGCTCCAAGCCGTCATGCATGTGACTCCGCGCCTCTGGCTGCGAACCCAACTGGCGCTGGACACCTCCGCGCCTCCTCGAGCACCTGCCGTCGTCCTACGCGACCTGCTGTCGTCGGTAACATCTCCTTGAGGCGTGTCTGCAGCCACCGCCGACTGTCATGGTCACCACCGACGGCTCATCCCCGGCATGCCCTGTGCTCCTCTATAACCATCCGTGCTGGCCACTCCTCCGGACGCCTGAAGACTACAGGGGGACATGGCCACGACCTGCACCACACGGCACGGCAAGCATCCACCACGTCTTCTCCTCGTCCCTGAGTTTTCGCATGAAGGCACGCGGGGAAGTGACGCGGCGCCGCCGGCGCGTGGGGTCCCAGGCGCCGAGCAACAGGAAATACAATGGGAGGGATAGGTCCAGGTTGCGCTCGACGGCGAGGTACGTGCCGAGTGTGAGCTTGTGGGCGAGCGGGGAGGTCAGCGCCACCGCCTCTTCACCACGCTGCTAGATCCATGTGTTGGACCGCGCGTGAAGGCCGGCGACGACGGCGAGTACCACCATAGCCGCGAGGTGCCCCAGTCCGGCCATAACGCCGACGTGCTCCATCTAGGCAACGAGCAGGTCGAGCCGCGGCAATCCCCTCTTCTGGCGCCGTGCTCATGCTGTACCACCAGAAGCAGCTTGCTCCTTACCCGCAGACGCCATGTAGAGAGAGAGAGGGAGGGGAATCGGGAAGTCAATTCGGAGGTTTCTTTGCCACGTCAGCATGGATCGGTCAAAACCGGGATGAGCCAGCATCAAGACCAGCCAAAACCGGGAGGAGGATGAAACTTGTCCGGTTTTAAGAATTGGAGGTGCATGTTCTCTGGTTTCATAGTTGAGGGACCGGATCTAGACTCCGTCAAAAATTGAGGGACGAAAAATATACTTTTCTCTAAACAAAACGATTATGCGGCCTACATCGATCCGACGTCTAAGGACTAAAATAGCCTAACATGAGGGGGAGTGTTGAAATATATTGCCCGCCTCCCTCCATCAGTTCGGACTTTTATATGAGTTGGCTGGTGCATGAATTCAATATGGTATCTGAGCCAAGAGGTCTTGAGTTCAAGAACCTGCCAGCGCAGTATTAAATAAAATGATTCTGCAGCCTACATCAATCCCACGTCTAAGGATAAGGACTAAAATAGCCTAGACGTGAGGGGGAGTGTTGAAATATATTGCCCGCCTCACTCCATCAGTTCGGACTTTTGGATGAGTTGGCTGGTGCATGAATTCAGTATGGTATCTGAGCCAAGAGGTCTTGAGTTCAAGACCATGACGTGAGGGGGAGTGATATATTGCCCGCCTTCCTTCATCAGTATGGTAACTTCATCAGTTCGGACTTTTGGATGAGTTTGGCTGGTGCAACAACATGGCGTCCTTTACAAACTTTGTGAAAGTAGATTTCAGACATGCAGTTACCATTTACATTTCTTGTGTCCCAACATAGTCCATGACCTGTTTTCTAATGTGCCTTCATCAGTATAACATCCGTAATTTGTAAAACAAGATGATTGTGATAGATTTCATAAGGATGTTGTGAAGAGGATGTTGACGCCCGTATAAAAGGGTTTGGTTTTTGAGAGGATAGATCAATTGTGGTATGAGGCCTGTCGAAATGATTAACAAGTATTGCACTTCCGAGCTGCGTACACTGTTGAAAGGTTTATATAGTGTAGCTATACATGCGAGAGGTGAGATATTAGAAGAACACTGAATAGAGGATTTTGAAGGTACAACGGTACTCTATGGAAGGATGGGTGCACCAGTCTAATTCTAAATAAGCATCTTCAGTGTGCTGCTTTGGAGTTTTGTTCCATGTCAATCTCTTTGAACTGAACCGCACAATCGGCTCTTCCGATGACTGAGATGTGCCTTCCTCCATCTTGGGGAGTTCGTGCACCTCACGTCTCCAGCAATTTTGAGGGAATGGCTTGTTGTACGCTTAGAGAGCAGGAAGAGTTCTTGGTCCTTTTGAGGAGTTCTCGCTCCTTTTTACTGAGATGTGCGTTCCTCCAATCTTGGACAGTGCTAGCTCGTTTTGAAGCAATCGTAAAACTGTTGTTGTATGTAGTTCTACTGAAGAGTAGGAAATATTGCTTTCCATTGAAACCTGTCCATGGTTTTTGTGATGATCATATCGCTTTCATGCCAAGGAATCCATTTCGGTCTTTAGTTTGTTCTTTATTTTGGACCCGAGCGGTCGAGCCTTCGACTTCGCTGGAATAGTTAGGTCATGGTGCGAAAGAAATTTCGGAGGCAGGATGGAGCTGCTCTAGGTGGCGACCTACTATGGCCTGGCTGCAACCTGAATGATAACCCCCACGAGGGACATGTGTGAGGGTGGCCAGTGATGTGCACCCATTAGGCGGACACTGCAAGCCTGGAACATCTGGGGATGCCGTTGTCCCTGCAGAATTTGACGAAAGTGGATCTTAATCCCCTGTTACACAAGTTTGGAAATAGGATGCCGTCTTGGAAAGGTAGACTAATGGCAAAAAGCGGACGTCTTGTGCTTCTCAAAGCTAACCTCATCCCTCTTGCGTTATATATGCTCACCGTGCACCGGCTGCCTATTTGGACACTGAAGCACATGGTACAGTTTTGACGGGCATGGTTATGGAATGGTGAGGACGTCTGTAATGGGGCCAGTGCAGGGTGGTGTGGAATCTTATTTGCAGACCAGAGCACCTCGGCGGCCTTGGCATCCTTGACTTTGCAAAATTTGGTACGACACTGCGTCTCAGGTGGCTGTGGCTAAAATGGCAGGAACCGAATAGGCCTTGGGCTAACGATCGGCTTCCTTGCGAGGAGAATGAGCAAATGTTGTTTGCAATGGCCACTGAAATCAACTTAGGTGATGGCGTGATTGTGACCTTTTGGCATGATAGATGGCTCAACGGTTGTTGTCCCAAGGTGATTGCACCAAGACTTTTTAAGATCTCCAGCCGCAAAAACAGATTGGTAAAAGATGCTCTGAACAATGATACCTAGCTGTCGGATCTGGCCAGAGGCCTTGAAGATCATATGGTGCCGGAGGTGATCAAGTTGGCACAACTTCTGGATGAGGTTGAGCTAAATGTGGATCAACAAGACACGATTAAATGGAGGTTCACCGCTGATGGTGAATACAGTGCTTGGATGGCTTACTTAACCCAGTTTGAGGGATCTATTGCCATGGAAAAATACAAACTGATCTGGTCGGCTTGGGCGACCAGGAAATCCAAATTCTTCTTATGGACAGCCACCTTGGGGAAGATCCTAACGGCCGATGCACTGCTTCGAAGAGGTTGGGAAAACAATTACTTCTGCCCGCAATGTGAGCGTAACCTGGAGACACCGTCCCACTTTTTAAGTGAGGGTCCTTGGATGAGAATTATTTGGGATTCTATTGCTACCCTCGCAAATTTCCAATCGCTGAAGCCGGCCTCATGGAGCAATGCTACTAACATGAAGGAGTGGATGAATACGTGTCACTTGCAAGCACCCAGTGGGAAGAAAAAAGACACACTCTCATTGATCCATCTTATTGTCTAGGAAGTATGGCGCGAGCGGAACAGACGCATCTTCCAGCAAGAATCACTGCCTTCCACGGTGATGGTGCAAAAGATTAGAGATGAAATCATCCTTTGGAACATGGCTGGAGCTGGCATCCCGTTCGACCCAGGCTAAGGACTACGAGTTAGCTTGCACCTTTTTTCTTTCTTTCTCTCACTTGTTTTGTTTTCCTGTTGCTTGCCTGCTTGGGCTTTTCTGTACTTTGTACTTGGCTTTCCCTGCTAATCAATGAATTTGGTTGCCAACTACCAACATTCTAAAAAAAAACCTGCCTTTATGGCGACATGACAGGACATACCGGAGATTTGCAGGTTGACTCGGTACATTGATCGGCACTCCCATGCTGTTTTTTTTGTACAATGTGTTTTATGTTTGCCAAGAAAAAAAAAACAAGTGAACATGTTAGTATTCGACCATATTTTTTTCAATTTTTTAAAAAACGCGTAGGTGCTTTTTGCCACATGTTCTGTTAACATCCATTGTAAAAAATCCAAAGGCTCAAGGGCGAGTCATCTTTGTTTTTTTGTTTTCCTTTTCTCAGTTAAGTTGTGTTTTTCCTACTCCCTCCGTTTGGAATTACTTGTTGCAGAAATGGATGTATCTAGATGTATTTTAGTTGTAGATACATCCATATCCGAGACAAGTAATTCCGAACGGAGGGAGTAGCATACTGCATACGCATCCCGTAAGGTACAAGTGGTTCGCACTCGCAAAAAATAAAAGTACAAGTGGTTCGGGCGGCAAAAGTGCAAAAACGGAATCTACTACTTTTCTCTTTGGCACTGGAGTTAAAAGTGCCATTGAGGTGGATGTTGGTTTCAGTTTTCTGAAACACTCCGGTGGCAAACCGCGCCAGAGAATAATTGTGTTGCTGCCCGATGGGAAAGAGCCAGAAACATTGATCGTCTCTAAAGACACACAGGCACACGCACACACGCACGCACACACACGCGACTGTGTTAAAAAAAACAGGCACACACACGATGCATGCATGGACACGGATACCTTATCGAGCATAACTATGACGAGCATGACGAACATGGGAATTGAAGGAGATGTTGGAAATCGCTCACATGATCAATCACATCAAAGCACGACGTACACGGGCACAGAAACTTGATAGCCAAAGGCACCTGTCGTGCCTTACTTTTTTCCTCTTTATTTCTTTTATTCTTTTCTTTTTGTTTTAGATCGAAGACGCTTAGACGCGTCCGGCTTTAAATTAATAAAGCCCACAACAGGCAGCGTAGCAGAGTTGGTCCCGAAACAGAAACCCGAAACAGACGACGCGAGCACGAGCACGGAGGCTCCTGGCCAGCATTAACTGAAAGTACATGAGGGAGACCTGACCAGACATAGTGCGAGACGAATACATGGCTCAAGGCCAAACGCACAGAGCACGCAGGCTCGCGCAGACACGCAGCAAAAGGGCCACACTCACGACGGAGACGTGGCCGGGGGCTCCCTAGCCAAAATGTAGACGACGCGCAGACGATCTTGGGCAATCTTCAACTTGTCAGCATCCTTACGCCTCACCAACGGACTCCACTGCTGCAGGAAGAGGTTGCATTTATATATGATGTTAGTCGGGTGCGTTGGGAAAATACCCTCGATCTCCAGTTTATTCCTAGTGAGCCAAAGAGACCAAGCTAGGGCTCCAATACAGCTCCACAGCACGCGGTTATTGCCTCCCGAAGCCGAGGCAAATAACTCCGCAAGATCGGAGGTCGATCGCGGGTTCCAAGAGGTGTTGGCGGCGGCTCGGACCGCACTCCACGCAAAGCGAGCCAGCGGGCAGCAGAAGAAAACATGGTTCGCATCTTCCTCGACGTGACACACCGCGCAAGTGCCCGTCGACGGACCATTCCGTTTGGCCACATTCGCCGAAGTGGGCAGTCTGTTGCGAAACAGCTGCCAGAAGAAAACTTTGATTTTGAGCGGGAGACGCGCGGTCCAAAGGCCTTTGGGCACAAGGCAGGCCTGGCTCTGACACATCTTTTGGTACAGAGATTTCACCGAGAACTTGCCTGAAGATGTGAGAGACCACGACACTGTGTCCGCGTGCGTGGAAAGCGACACTGGTGCGATGAGCTCACGCAACTCCGCTAGGTGGGCCACCTCCGTTCCCGAAAGCTCGCGTCTAAAACAGAGCGCAGGAGGAGAGGAGGCAAGGGCCTCGGCAACGGTCAAGTCAGGATTGACCGCCTGGATGTATAGGTCCTGGAAGACGGACCAGAGGGGCTGAGAACCGACCCAATGATCTAGCCAGAAACGGGCCAAACGACCGTTGCCTACAGAGAACTTGGCTCCCAAGGCGAAAGCAGGCCGCACCGCTTGAAGGTCATTCCAAAACGGGGAACTCCTGGCCACTCCTTCGAAGAAGTTCCCTGACGGGAAGTATTTAGCCCGAAGAAGATCAACCCACAGGCCTGTCGCGCCCTGCGACAGCTTCCAGATCCACTTGCACATGAGCGCGATGTTGAGGATCCTGGTGTTCGTGATCCCAAGCCCTCCCTGGGCTTTCGGACGACACACTGCATCCCAGCGAACCATGTGGTATTTGCGCTTAGGTCCCGTTCCTTCCTAAAAGAAGCGGGACCGGGGAGTGTCCATCCTGGCATGAACCCCATCGGCCAGAAGGAACAACCCCATTGCGAATTGGGGCAGCGAGGAGAGGCTCGAGTTAGTGAGCACCAACCTGGTTGCAGAGGAGAGAAACTTCCCCCTCCAGGGGCACACCCGACCACCCACCTTGGTCCATAGCGGGGCCCATCCATCGATCTTAATGCGCTTAGCATCTAACGGAAGGCCCAAATAGGTAAACGGGAGTTTGCCCAACTTGCAGTTAAGGAGTTCCGCGACTCGCCTACTGTCCTGCATCTCCACACCCATAGACATCACTTCGCTCTTGTGGAAGTTTATCTTAAGACCCGACATAAGTTCAAAACTAATTAG
The DNA here is from genome assembly GCA_963921465.1 of Triticum timopheevii. NCBI lineage: Eukaryota > Viridiplantae > Streptophyta > Magnoliopsida > Poales > Poaceae > Triticum > Triticum timopheevii. Next base: position 38,931,089 of record OY997264.1, on the reverse strand, counting down.
CAGCGCTTTGACAGTGGCAATGCTGTGCAGGTCTGGTTGCAACAGTAGGAGCGTATCGTCCGCGTATTGCAAGTGAGTGATCCTCCCTGGGATAAGGTGCCCCAACATCCCTTTAATGTGGCCGGCCTCCGTGGCTTTCCGCAACATGGCCGCCAACGCATCGGCGATAAAGTTGAAAAGGATAGGAGACATGGGGTCCCCTTGACGCAGGCCACGTTTGTTCCTGAAGAAATTCCCTACTTCTCCATTAACCGAGATTGCGGTCTGGCCCCCCGAGACCAATTGCATCACGCGATGCACCCAAACAGGCGAGAAACCCCTACTGGAGAGGACTTGCCGAAGAAAGGCCCAGTTGACGCGGTCATAGGCCTTCTCGAAATCTAATTTCAGGAGGATCGCCGGTTCGTGAGAGCGTCTAAGCTCGTGAAGGGTGTCCTGCAAAGCTAGAGGGCCCTCGAAGATGTTCCTGCCGCAAATAAACGCCGATTGCGAGCGACTGATGGTGCGGTGGGCGATCGGTGAAAGCCTAGAGGCGCAACCTTTGGCACAAATTTGGAAAGGCACGTTAATGAGGGCAATGGGCCTGTACTGACGGATATTGTCCGCGCCCGGAACTTTCGGGATGAGCGAAAGCACACCGTAGTTTAGCCTAGCGATATCAACAAAGCCGTGCATAAAACCATTGCACACGTCAAAGATAGGGCTGTGTAACATTGGCCAAAAATGTTTAAACATCGCCATCGGCCACCCGTCAGGGCCAGGTGCCGTGTCGGTTTTCATGCTCTGCAGCGCGTCATCGATTTCCTTAGGAAGAAACGCAAGCCCCAGCTCCTCGTTCTCACTATCCAGCACTCGCTGATATGGCAGCCACACATCAGCGCGCAGGCGCGCGCGCTGTGCCTCCTCCATCCCCATCAAGCTAATGTAGAAGTCATAGATGTGGTTGGAGATCTCCGCTTGCTGAAGAAGGAGCCCCTGCTCCGTCTGCAGCCTTAGGATAGAGCATTTCCTACGCCGGCCGTTCGCGTAAGCGTGGAAATATTGAGTATTTGCGTCCCCTTTCACTACTAGGGAAAACCTTATACACAGAACTTTAGTAGTAGCGTGTGTCAAAGAAGCACGCTGGTGCTAAATAGCAGCAGCGAGCCTGCAGAAACGGCGCTGCAGATAGTTTCGTCGCAGTAGTGCGTCTCGCAGAAAACACGTTACTACTAAAATTCTCACGACTTAGCCGATATGGTACACATAGTACTAGCGATCTACGTGGAACCGCGCTACTGCTACTTTCTTTGTAGCAGCGCGTTTTGCTATAAACTCGCTACTACTAAATGATATAAAATTAAATGAAAAGCAAATAGAAAGGTAATTGAGAATGAAAGAAATCGAAGAAGGTGAAAGGAAAAAAAATAAAATGTGAAGAAAAATAAGTGGAAGAGGGAAAAAGGAGAAAGTTGTAGCAGTAGCGCGTATCGCAGAACGCGTTGTAGCTAATGTAGCAGCAACGTGTTTCTGGGAACGCGCTACTGCTACTTCCGACTTAACCACCGCATTCGTCCTTCCCCACGGCCACTTCCCCCAAATCTCACTACCCCGCTCTCGCCGCCGCCGTCGCCCGTCGGTCGCCGCGCGCTCTCCGCACACCATCTACGCTGCCCCCGCCCCCGAATTCAATGCCGCCCCCGCCCCCGACCTCAACGCCGCCCCGGACGCCGCCCTCGACCTCAACGCCGCCCCGGACGCCGCCCCAAGCCCGACCTCGACGCCGCCTGCCCCTCTCACGCCGCAGGCACCCGATCGAGGTGAGCACGCCTGCTCCTCCCCCTCCCCTACCTCTGCCTAGATAGAGTTCTTCAAATTTTAGTTGCATCAAATAGTTAGGGTTCATCTATGGGTGGAAATGAATTGGATACAGATGCGGCTGGGATTTTTTCTTAGGTGACGTTTTCTTAGATGATGAATAAACACTAGTGTAATGCATAATAAAACGAGTAAAATTTGACCTTCTTCTATTTAGTTAGTAAGAACTAGTTAGTAAGAACTAGGTACTAATTAGGTGATTTTTTAGTTAAAGCAATTTTTCCCGCCTCGACGTGGACGATGCCTATCCCGCATCCTCGTCGTCGAGTCGGCGGAGGACGACACCTGCTTGACCAGATCGGCCATGTCCGGGACTGGGCTCCGCCGGGGTGGTACTGGGAGGCGCTACCTACCGGGGGGCGGAGGTTGGTGAGGAGCCAGCCTGTCGTTGACCCGAACCTTCTTTGGTGGCGGTCGCGTGGGCCAGTGACGATCCAGAGGCTCGAGGACTCCGCGGAGGTGGTGCGTCATCGTGTCAGTGAGGAGGACGCGCACGTCCGTCGCTACTTGTTTGCGTTGGAGCACAGGCCGTTCTCCAATACCTGGCAGGTTCTCCGGGGATCTCACTGGAGCTATGATCCCGTGATGGTGCCTTCTCTGTGGGTGTCCACCGCCCGCGCCGATACCCGTCGTGTGCTAGAGTTTTAGTTGTATTAGTGATGTTATATGTACGACACTATTCGTGATGTATTAGTGATAATATTCGACGATGTACTGACGCATGAGATGATCTACTTTTGCTTATTGAATGCATGCTAATTTGAGTCCTATAAGATATTTTGAAATGTATATCTTGTGTTGCTCAATATCCAAGTGGCCGGTCATGTTTTCAGGTTACACCTTCGAGTGGCCTATGTTTTGCCGGAGTGTTGATTCATTTCCGTTCCGGCAAATTTCAGGCGCTCGATATGTCCTATTTTAGCAAAGGTCATGCCGGATTTTTCCGTGAATTTTGGCATGACTTATGCTAGAATATGTAGGAAATATCGAGTGCCCCGGATTTGTGTGTTGAGTATCTTGGTAGTTGTCTTCGATCGATTTTCAATTAATGTTTTAACTATGAACATAGGAAATGTCTGACGACGAGAAGGATTTCGGTATTTGCAAATACTGCGAAGACGAGCGCGGCCTGTGCGACAGAATCTTCCTAGATGATGATAGGCGCTTCAGCATCAAGCTGGATGAGAACTTCGAAGTGGATACAGTAAGTCACAATGACATCTGCTTCATTTTCTTCAACTTATATTTTTTTTTACTATTCTACTAGCGTATCCCCTGCCATGCAAGAGTTTTTGTATTGGATAAGATAGGTTTCAGTCATAGTATGGAGGAAAAGAAAGTTTACTTGAAGACCGAGCATGATTATATTTTCCATGCGAAGTTATACAATTCAGACGACTACACCTATTTTGGATGCAAAACATGGCGAGCACTATGCAAGACTTATGCATTTGAGCCTGATATGGTTATCACCTTTGATATTCGTCCGGAAGATGATATTGAAGGTAATACCGATAACTGGGTCAATGTGCAAATGCCTCCAGTTATACCATTATGTAAGTTTCTCAATCATATTTATGTCTTTGATATTGTTTATTCAAAAATAGTTGACAACTAATTTGTATTGTCAGCTTATTTCCGTGCAAGCAAACATGTCCAGCGCTTGCTAGATAGGACCGTATACTGTCCTGGGGCTGAACTCAACTGCGAGGAGCTCAGTCATTATGTTTCATGGCTTGAGGATCTTGATACTGTCAAGACAAATTCTCTTCCTGCATTTAGAAATGTTAGTACTGAAAATGTGCGACCAATAGTGTTTGTAATGAACTACGGTCACATCCATTTAGGAAGGATGGTAAGATTTTTACTTTTTGTCCTCATTGCATCTTTTCCATACATTATTTTTGAAGCTAAACTTCATTGCTAAGTATGTTACCATACGATGTTCTTCAACAGGGACTCCCGATGAATGTTGTGCCTTATGGGATCGAGACTAAAGGTATCATGAGTATTATCAACTTACGGCCAAGATATCCTACAGCTTACTTTAGTGCATTCAAGATTAGCGACGGATGCTTAATAGTGCAAGAGTGGACCAAATATGTGTTGGGGGAGCGCAGAGAAGTAGTAGGGAGGAGCAACCAGAGGCGCCTTCCACGATTAGGAGACAGGTTCATCTGCATGCTCCAACTTGATCAAGGAGGAGAGCTACACATGTTTTATATTCTTTTACCTAAGAGAGAGCAGCAGGAGTGAGTAGCTGGCTAGAAATGAGTTTCAGGATGATGATGTGCTACACTATTATTATGATGATAAAATAGCTAGTGTTGGTGGTAATGACTATGATGATTATTATTAGCTAGTGTTAGTGGTGATTAAATAAATACTGTTGGTGGTAATGACCATGATGATGATTAAATATCTTGTGCTGACGGATTAGATTCAAGTGGAGGCAACATGTGGTGCACATCGAAAGTACTACTAATCCAAACTAGATCAAGTTTGGATTAGTAGTATACTTTTGACATGCACCACATATTGCCTCCACTTGAACCTAATCCACCTTCATTTAATACACTGTTATGGACATAATGATGTAAACCTCATAACAGCTGGTATTGTACCAATATTTGTATGATGGCTCATAAATACACTAAAAATAAAAAAAATAAAAAAAATACTAGTAGCGATGGAAAGAAAACACGCTGCAAGTAGATACCTTAGCAGTAGCGCGGTAGTGAACAAGCGTTGCAGCTATTTGTCCTAGCAGTAGCGCGTGATGGCACGCGTTACTGCTAAGCAATAGCTGTAGCGCCTTATTAGTAGCGCGGCCAGCCGCGCTACTAGTGGGCACAAAACACGCGCTACTGCTAGGGTTTTCCCTAGTAGTGTTTGAGCGTCCACTTCAGGCCGCCTCTACGCCTCCAATACTCCTCCTCGGCCCGCAGCAAAGCTTCGACTTGTCCTTCCAAGGCGTAGCGCTGCGCCCATTCGGGCTCCGAGAAAGGGCGAGTGTCCGCTTGGGCATCCAGGGAGGCGATATCTGCCAAAAACCTCGCCCTGAGGACCTTCGCATCCCATCCCTGGTTTGCACCCCACCCCTTAAGGTTTGCGCGCAAGCGGGCCCCCACCGCAATCCACAGCTCCATCGGGCCACGTTGCTGGCCTGCTAGCTGGATACTTCGAAACCACCTCTCCCTAAAGATTGCGTCAAAGTCCGGGACCTCGAACCACACAGTTTCGAAGAAAAACCACGGGCTGCGCCGAATTCTATCTTCCCCTGAAGATAAAATTAGAGGCACATGATCTGAGCCGATCCTCGTCTCAGCGAGGAGCGAGCACAGTGGGAACAGCACTTCCCAGTCCGGAGACATGAAGGCACGATCCAGGACCGATCGCACCGGGGCAAGTTGCTTGTTGGTCCAAGTATATCTCACCCCCATTCTAACCACTTCCCTGAGTGCCATAGAAGCAATAGCATTTTTGAACATGGCCACCCTTGACCAGTTGACATTGTCATTGTTCTTATCCGCCCCCTAGCGGATCAAGTTAAAATCCCCTCTCAGCATGGTCGGGATCTGAGCCGCGGTCAGATCAAGCACCTTGGCTTCAAGCTCACCCAAGAACTCAGCCGAACGGGAGTGATCTGCCGGTCCGTAGACTTGCACGATCGCGAGTTCGCGGAGCGATGCTCGCACGCGGATTTTGGCCGCGATGAGGAAAATACCGACCTCCCAGGTCAGCACCTCATATGTAGCACTGCAGAAACCAAGCAGCATGCCACCCAAATGGCCCTGCGCTGGGCTATGATGCCACGCGAAGCGCTCTAAGGGATCTATAGCTATGATATCTTGGTGCCGGAGCTCAGATTTGATCGTTTCCTGAAGCCCCACGATATCGATCGCCTCCTTGCTGATGTACTCCTTCAGCTGGGTACGCCGCCCCGAGTGGCCGAAGCCACGAATGTTCCAAATAAGCGCACGCATTAAATTACGCGATTCCGAAGGCGCACCCCCCTTGAGGTGATCGCCTTAGCCACGCGCCTCACCTTGCCGCAACGAGGCGAGGGGGGAACAGCAATCCCTGTTGCTGTGTCCCCTTCGGGCAGGATCGCTGGCACCTACGAGGGCTCTGCCTCCAGTGCCAAGTGTTCCGCGTGTTGAGCAGCCGCCGCTGCGAGCGCTGCCTGCGCCTCCTCCTTAGCACGAATCAGCGAGATGAGCTCGTCCATCCCCCCCTTCGCCCATCGGCTCCACCCCACTCTCGCCCAACACCTCACCCAAATGCTCGTCCGAATATGCATCTAGAATCGTAAAGCGTGGCAAGGGGTTACCTGAAGTTTCCAGATTCTTCTAGGCTTGCAGCAGCTGAGCGCGTTGCAGCGAAGGCATGTTGCCCTTGGCTCCCTTGGCGTGCGCGCTGACCCGCACGGGTGGCACCTGTCCCTCCACCATCGCCTTGGATCGCTTGGCCTTCGGGATGGGCGCCGATTGGGACATCTCGTGCACGGACGGAGCATTGGCCGGCACGGCCAGGGCCATCACCGCCTGCTGCAGCGTCGCCGGAGCTCCCAGGTTCTCCGCAGTGCATGCCGCCTCCGCGCTCACCTTGCGCACCGCCACCTTCTTGAGCGTCTTCATCGCTCCCAGCTTGCTGTTGCTGTGACCGCCCGGAGCTGGCGAGGTCGCGGCAGGGGGCAGAGACTCCGCCGACACCGCGATGGGGGTGTGCGCCTAATCTAGCGGCTCAGCCGGCGTTGGGGTAGCCACGACCACCTCCATCCGAATCGGAGGAGAAGTGACCGACCCCAGGTTGGAGCCGTACTGGTTCGGGATGGAGAGATCCATCTCCGACGACCCTTCGGCCCGGGGCAGCTCCTCCCTTGGCATCAACGCACGAGCCCCCGCACCTCCTTGCTCCGTGATACCCAGCTTCTCCCACGCCGCCGTATCGATGGAGTCGAGCTCCTTGTCGTTGTCGTGTCCACCGTTGCGCCCCTTCCTGTCAGGACCCTTGCCTTGGTGAGGAGGAGGGGAAGGGAGGGCGGGAGGTGCTTGTTGCACAGGAGGAAGCTCGGGCTCGACGGAGATGTTGAAGCCTTCGTGGTTGAACCAGATCTGCACCATCCCCCTGAGCTCTTGAGGGTTGCGGCAACAAAATGCATGCGCACCGGCCAGGGGCGAAGCAGGGACTCCTCATTGACCTGCAGAGGACGGCCAAGCATGGTGGGGGCCGCCATGAGACGGTCGGTGCGTTGCTGCTTTGGAGGGACACCACCTAGCTTGACCCACACCTCCGGCATCTCTAGCCCTTTGGGCGCGTCAAGAATCACATCACGAATATCCACCATGAGGTTGTTGAGGGACAGAAAAAGCTCGCCGCTCCTAGTCACCATCCGGAGCATCACCGGGTCAGGAAACACCACAGAGAACGCGCCGCCATCCATCGGAGTGATCTGCCAATCCCATGCGCCCTCGAACAGGTGCTGCAGCTCCCTCTCCAAGATCGCCCTTGAGAGCACACCCGAAGGCGAGGAGAGCACGGCCGTGTTGGCCCCCAAGATGATCGGAGTTGCCTCCCTCGCATCTTCCGGGAACTGGAGGCAGAAGAAGCCTTCGCCGGCGATGGCGTGCCCCATGGTTTGCAGAAGCAAAGGCTTGCCGCGGGTAGGACACTGCGCTGAGGTGTGCCCCTCCTTGCTCCACACCACGCACAGCGGCTGGAAGGAGCAGGTGTTTGGAAATGCCCAGAACGACCGCACTTGAAGCATTCGGGGCCGTCGGCGTCTTCGACAGGGATCGGCGCCTCCTCAGAGCCCTTGGAGGAGCTAGGCAGCACGGATCTGGGCGGGAGGGGAGGCTTCGAAGCCGCCGTCCCCGCAGGCTTGAGCTTCGGCTTCTTCGCTTGCAGGTCAACGGCGCGGTCGCCGCCCTGAGCAGCCTGCTGCCCCTTTCGCTTGAGCTCGAGGCCCTTCTTCCGATACTCTTCCTTCTTCTTCTTTTTTCTCTCCTGTTCCTTGAGCCACCAGGCTGACGGTGGCCCCCAACCACCCTCGTCGTCGTCGCGGCCACGGGCGCGGCGGCTCCATGGGCGGCTTCTCCCCCCTCCGGTCGGACTTGGAACCCATCTTCACAGCCTCCGCAAAGGAACGGAGCAGAGGCGGAGGGGATGGGGACGGGAGGAGGAAACGAGCGGAGTGGCCGAAGCGCCGCACCTCCGAGGCTGTGGCAGGAAAACCTAGAAGGGGATCTAGGGTTCCACGGGGGAGCCACAGCCATTTATATGGCCGCCCGCCGCAAGCAAGCCTGGGCTGGGAAGCCGCCTGTGGACCGGGCCGCACAGCGAATTGGGCCCCCTGCCCCACATGAGTGGTGCCAGGCAGGGCCGTCACCAATGCTAGTCCACCTGGTGGGCCTGCTGGCGACCCAGGGGCCTGGCCCATCATCGCCCCCTGCTTGTCGCCACCAACCCTAGACTGCCCCGCGCCCGGATCCGACGAAACCGCCGCCACCGGTGCCGCTGGCGCCGCCCGCTCCGAGCGAGGCTGGTCCGGGGGAGGCTGCAGACACAGGCTCGCGTCCGCGAGGCCCACGCTGCCCCTCCTCGCACAGCCAGACGACGCACGCGGCCCCCTGCCCGCGGCGATCGCCGGACGGCGAGTGCCACGGCCATCGGGCGCAAACGCGCGCCGGCGCCGGCCTTGAAGGAGCCCCCCGGCTCCTCCGCACGAGCGATGAAGTCACCGATGGAGCACGCCGAAAGGCCGCCCGCCAGTGTCTCCGCCGCCGCGCCCGCAGGCACCTCCTCATCGTCGCTTACCGAATCCACATCGGAATCGTCCTCGGCCAACGCCCAAAAACGACTCCCCGACCAGCCCGCCGCACCCACGGTGGGAGCGGCCGCCTGCCTGGACGCCGCCGGAGCCACCGCCGCCGCACCGCTCGCAGAGATCCGCGCGCCCGCGCCGGAAGCCAACCCAGAAGCGAGATCGCCACCCCCATCGCCAGATCCGCCCACTGGGGCGGTCCGTACAGGAGCCGTTGCCATCTCCTTCCCCCTATTCTTTTCTCACACTGATACAATAGCTAAGCCATGCATGTGTATATATACACGCAGGACCAGGCCCAGCAGACCCAAACCTCACGTGCCAACACGAACTTGACGTCCTAATACTACTAGGACTAGGACTCAATACTATGACTCAAGCTAGTACGTACTATCCAAGCTGGACACTACGAATCACAGGTTGACTCGAACCAGGACACTTACTCTAATAACCGGCCACCATGATTACGTGTAGCCACAACTAATACTTTGACTCCTAACCATCAAGATTATGCTAACAGGAGAGTCCAATCGCATGCCCGTCGCCTCGCTGCTGAACGAATGAGGTGCTGTGTGCGTACATGGTTACATTTTGCACGCAGTCAATTTACTCATGTTCCTCCAAGTTCATTCAGGTTCAGGACGAACTCAGCGCCGTCGCCAGTGGCGCTCTCCTACTGCAGGCCGGCCACCGACATGGCCGGCCTATCCATTTTTTTGCCGGCGTTCGAGAAAGGCAATACATCGTCAATCATCACGTATTGGTGCCATCCACTAGCAGCTCGTGGACCAAAAGGCCTGCCGTGATGGAAACGTGACTGACGCTACCATTGCTTGATTGGCGTCATACTGACGCTATCAAATTTCATAAATTTTGACCAAGTTTATAGAAAAAAATATGAACATTTACAATAGCAAATCTATATGATGTGAAAGTATATTCAATACTGAATCTAATTGTATTGAGATGTTATTATATATGTTAATATTTTTATCTGTAAACTTTATTAAAGTTTAAAAAGTTTGATTTCGACCAAACCTAATATGCGGAGTAAATAAAAACTGAGGGAGCATAACAGTGTTCAGATCACTAAAGTTGTTTTTATATTTCTTTACAGAGGGAGTATTCTCTTTATTCCACTATAGTGGTATGCCGGTTGATTCAGGCACTCAGATCTGTTAGAAGGGAGAGAGAGGAATTGGTGGAATCGTTGGATATATTGCTTGAGCCTCGTGGGCATATATATAGGAGTACATGATCATCTTGAAGTACAAGGCAAGGTGGAATAAATTCTAGGCTATCCTATGTGTCCTAAATAAACATTATACTCAACATCCCCCCGCGGTCACAACGGTAGCGACGCAGACTGTGAGACTGGAGAAGAATTCGAAGGTAAGCCGACCCCCCGCAGTCGTAACGGTCGATGTATCGCGGAAGTCGTGGATGAAGTGGAAACCGACGAGGTTGCTCAAGCAAGACGGTAGCCCTTTGTGCCATTTGTCGAGGTAGCCGAAAGAATAGGGTGGTGTAGCCGTGGTCGAGGTAGCCGTGCGTAGAACGCCGTGGTCGATGTCGAGTCGGGGTAGCCGGTGTCAAGGAAGTCCTCGTGGAGCCACGGGCGCAAGGAGGCACCATGTTAGTCATGGGCGCAGTGGTGTCGAAGTAGTGGTGCACCGACGAGAAGATGATGTCGCGCCGGGTTTGCCAAACCCGGGGACATGTCGTAGACGAACGAAGACGAAGTTGACGAAGCGCCGCACCAGGCTTGCCAGGCCCAGGGACACGTCGTGGACGAAGGCACGCATCGGTGTTGCCAGCACCGGACATGCGTAGACGAGGGACCTGCATGAGTTGTACGCCTTGTCAAGGAGTCGGAGGGGCATGCAGAGAAGAAGTGTCGACGATGGTTGTGGCGTGAATCGGCGTGGGGCCGATGTTACCAACGCTTGTCCGAGTATATGAAGTGGTCAGGGAAGATGGCGGCGACACTGGCAACGGGCTGATGCTGGATGAAGACGAAGGGGGTGGATGGGCGACGCAGCTCGAGCGAGTGACCGGTAGCTGCGCCGAGGAAGAGTGGCGGCCGCGGCCTGACGGCGACGGCTGGGTTAGGAGCGCAGCGGTGATGCTCAAAGTAGGCGCGGAAGAACCTGACAGCGTGACAAAGACGGGCGCACACGGTGGTGTTCCCGCGTGCTAAAGAGGTAGCACGGCGCATACCACGTGGAAGTCAACGCACGGGGACAATAGAGTGGACCGCGTGCCGCAACGCTACGGCCCGAAGGGGCGACGCAACGGCAGCATGCGGATCAGGGCGACAGCATGGACCGCATGCCGCGACGCTACAATCCGAAGGGGCGACGTAGCGGCGGCGGGCGAGTCGTTGTAGCCGTGGAGAGAACCATGGGGTGACGACGCTGCGGCCCGACGGTGCGACGCAGCGGCAACCCAATGCTCAATTGGTGGAGGGGCGCGCTGTACTCGGGATAATCTTCACGGGACCTGTTGAGGCGCGCAACTGACGGGCCTGATCAGTCGCAAGGCGCGGGCGAGGCGGATCACGGCGTGGGCGGGTGATCAATCCGATCGCACGTGAGCTCGTGGACGTCGCTCGGTGGAGCGGGGTAGTGGCGGAGTTCAAGCTAGCGATGATGACCGGCGTGCGACAACGTGCGGACGAGCGCGTCGGCACCGACACCTGGGAGCGGCGAACGCAACGCCGTGTGGAGGCAGTCGTACATACGCGGCAGAGACAGAGTGGTGATGCAGGGTTCTGGTCGGAGCAGGGTGCCGACGGCTGGCGCAGGGCGACGGGCAGGCCAACGCGTGTACCTCGGCGCGCATGGCTGCCTGGTCGTAGGAGAGGCCGACCGTCGCGTCGGTGTCTGAGTATAGGTGTGTGCCGGTCGACGGCGGCGGCGGGTCACGCAAACCGATCGTAGATCAAAAAACCAAACTACGATCAAAGCGACCGGTGAGAGAGACAAAATTCCAAATCAAAGGATCGGGAAAAAGACTCTCTAGGGCAGCCGGTCAATACAACCGGCGAACTAACCCTAGGTATGGGCAGCACAGCCTCCGGTGGCGGTCATGGCGGCTAACTGCCCTGGGGGCGGCGCAGCGTGGAAGCGGTGGGCGACGGCTAGGGTTTGAATAGGTTAGGCTGATACCAAAGTCAACATCATACAAGACTCCAACCAGAAAATGCTTCAGATTTTTTTGGTGCTACATAAATTTCTCAAATGATATAATCTAGATAGCATCACCATTCTAGATATTCCTGTTGCACCTAGAAAAATGAAATCAAAACAGTTTCTGGACATAGTAGTACCTGTGTGATGTTGTCCTGCAGCTTCAAAGTCCAAATCTTGTATTGTTTGGGAGAAATGAAAAGGTGGGGTCTTTTATGCACGAAACTTCGATGCAAAATTGAATGGTCGAGATAAAGGGGTGCACCTACATTTGGGCTGAACTACAAGTCTTTCTTTCTTATACCATTATAAAGTAGAGCTCCTTGTAATACATATTACTAAAGATGCAACTCGAGATCTCTAAGCAAGGCTAAGGCGTTGTGATTTAGTACATAAAACATACTTTGGCATGCTTGGCAAACTTTGCAAAAGTATATTTCAGACATGAGTCACCATTTACATTGTTAGTGTCTCAATGTAGTCCATGACTTGTTTCCAGATGTGCCTTCATCAATTTAACACTGGTACTTTGGCGAACGTGATTATTGTGATAGATTTCACAAGGATGGGGTGAATAGGGAGTTGATGTCCTTATAAAAGGGGTTGGTTTTGAGAGGATATATCAATTGTGGCTACGAGGCTCATCCGAACGGTTAACTAGTGTTGTACTTACGAGCTGAGTATGCGGTGGAAACGTTTATATAGTGTAGCTATACATGTGAGAGATGAGATATTAGAAGAATATTGAATATAGGATTTTTAAGGTACCTTGGTACTCTATGGGATGGATTGGTGCACTCGTCAAATTCTAACGGTGCAATCTCCAGGACGATGCTTTGAAGTTTTTGTCTGTGTCAATATCTTTGAACTGAATCGCACAACAGACTCTTCCGTTTACTGAACAGTGCCTTTATCCATCCTGCGGAGTTCAAGCACCTCACGCTTCGGGAATTTAGAGGGAATAACCTATTGTGCTGTTAGAGAGATGGAGATATGGTGGCGTAGCTGATCTTGCACCTTCTGACAAGGTTTAGCTATCATAGACATGTTCTTGTTTGGTGTTGTACTGAACAGTATGAAATATTGCTTTGCATTAAAATCAATACTTGGTTTCTCCAATGAACTGCCGGTCTTTAGTTCGTTCTTTTTTTACCTTAGCCTTTGATTTCACGGGAATAGTTTTTTTTTAAAACTTGATAACAGTGGGAGAGGCTCCCACTGACATTTTTGAAAAATTAGCAAGGGAGTACTGTTACATAGTTACATGGTGGATGGGGCGGAGAGGGGGAGTTAGGGGTGGGTTATAGAGAGGGGGGTATTACAAGGAAAGAAGCACACACACGAAAAACAAAAAGAGAAGAGTGAAAGAGAGTAACCAAACTAGAAAAACAAGACGGATTACACCAAACCCATGATAAAAGGGTACAATTCCTCCTTTGTTCTGTGCACCATCATTGCCATGTCATTTTTGGATCTGTTCCTCCAAGAATCCAGCGACGGCACTATCCGTCTGTAATGCTTCTTATTCCTCTCTTCCCATATACCGCAGGCCACAATGGTAAATACCTCCATAATGGTCTATTCCAGGAACGCCGCCCCTCATGCACAAGGGCTAATCTGCAATCAGTGTTCTGCCAGGAGATTCCCACAGCGTTCCAACAATCAACCACAAAAGGGCATTTGAAGAACGAGTGTGTTACGGTTTCTTCAGGGGGAGCTGAACATAGCAAGCAGGTGTGAACATTGTCGTTGATTATATAATGCCCCCTTCTCAACATGTTCCTGGTATTCAAGGGATCAACAAAGAGAAGCCACACAAAGACATTCCACTTATCGGTACATTTGGATTCCCACAACCAGGAGAAGGCCTCATCCACCTGCATATCTTTGAAGCAGTGTTACTGTTGATAGTACTCACTCGCCATAATGCCTTTGTTCCCAGTGTTGTCCCAAACAGCAACCTAGTGCTGCGTGGTGCTGAGGGACATATGTTCCCGACTATATTCAGCTCTGGGGCAAAAGTTGTCGAAGAAGAAGCATCTCTCACTAATATCCAGTGCATTCGCAGAATGCTCCCTATTCCCTGTATCTGTTGCTTGTTCGCATCCAAGTAAGAGATCCAGTCACGTCTGATCCAGGTGCAAACCTACGAATATTTAGGAATGGTGAGCTCTATGAATCTGTTGAAGAAACTTTGAATAGCAGGAGGTGAAGGAAATGCAGTTTCCCCACGCCGCTGATCAAGTGAAAAAAGGAGACAACTCACTTTTGCTCAATAAAATACGCGCACACGGCACATTATTTCGTGTTCAGGTCGAGAGAGCCTGTTTCATGTCACCTCATCATCCAGACTTGGCGATAGCAGAACTCTTGATGAATTCAAGTGTAGGAGTAACTATGTTTTTTGTTCTGATATCTGCATGAGTCATTACCCGCCCAAGGTCAAAATTTTCGCGTGGTTGGCCATGCAAAATAGTGTATGGACCGCTGACCGTTTGGCCAACTAGGGTGGCCCAATTGCGAGTTTTGCCCTCTTTGTAAGTGCATACAAGAATCCATCGACTACGTCCTCTTCAGATGCTGGTACACTATTAAACTTTCGGAAATGATAAAAGATTGGCTCCAGCTCAAAAGCATCAAAACTTCCATTTGGCACTTGGCACGGTCAACCAAAGAGTGGTGGATCGGGCTCTCCAACTCTGCCATACTGAATAAGAAGGCCATGGCTCAGGCTGGATGGAGTGAGCGGGCTTTTGGGCCCGCTTGTGGCCCGTTCTAGACCGGACCGTCCGGTCCTGGCCCGCTGAAGAATTTGTTCGGTCCGGTTACTAAATTTTGGCCCGAAATTTTCTCGGTCCGGTCCGGTCTTTGCCCGGTCCGACCGAGCGACCGAAGGTGCAGGCCGTTCTTCTTCGTCATGGCCACCGGCGATGCCCAGGCCGTGTCCCACCGTGATGTTCATTGGAATCAAGTACTCAATCAATCAATTGACACAGGGACAGGGGCAAGAGGTAGAAGATGACCCAGATCACGCGCTGCCTTTTTTTCCTTGTATTAAGTCAAACAGAGAATAGAAAGAACAAGAGAGCCGGCGTTCGATCCGATAATCGCGGCGCCATTCATGACTTGCCCCTCGCTGGCGTTTCCTTTTACTAGTAGCGATAATAATGCGTCCATGGCATATGCTGCCATTGGGTTGTTTTCTACCGTTTCTCTTTCCTTTTATTCAACGGAGTAGATACAGAAAGAACGAGAAATATTGAAATCACTAATTAAGGAGTACTCCTTGCGGAGATCACTCCAACTTCCCCAGGTTGCGACAAGTGGCGCTGCATGTGCGCCACTTGTCGCAACCTGGGAGTTTTCTCTTTTTTCGTAGATCCGTTTATTCAAAACGTTTTATCTCTTAAACTGTGCGTCCAAATCTCGAACCGCTTTCGCGATTCGATTCCTCGCGTCGAGATCTTCAAAAGTAGATCCCATATTGATAGGTTTTGATGAAAAAAAAATTCACGAAAAAACCGGACCGAAAAAACCGACGAAAAAACCAAACAGGGAACACGGGTTTTTTCCCTTTCCGAAAGAGGCACGCCCGTGCCTCTGACGAAATCACAACCGTGCCTCTCGCGGAAGCAAAACTGTGCCTCTCACGAAAGAAAAAAAAACAGAAAACACATTTTTTTCCTTTTCCGAAACAGGCACGCCCGTGCCTCTCGTGAAAGTACAACCGTGCCTCTGGCGGAAGCAAAACCGTGCCTCTCGTGAAAGAAAATAAAACAGAAAACGTGTTTTTTTCCTTTCCGAAAGAGGCACGCCCTGCCTCTCGCGAAAGCACAACCGTGCCTCTCGCGGAAGCAAAACCGTGTCTCTCGCGAAAGAAAAAAAAACAAAAAACGTGTTTTTTTCCTTTCCAAAAGAGGCACGTCCGTGCCTCTTGTGAAAGCACAACCGTGCCTCTCGCGGAAGCAAAACCGTGCCTCTCGTGAAAAAAAACAGAAAACACGTTTTTTTTTCCGTTTCCAACAGGCATGGCCGTGCCTCTCGCGAAAGCACAATCGTGCCTCTCGCGAAAGCACAACCGTGACTCTCGCAAAAAAAAAGTGCATTTTTTTGCGCAAAAAAAATATTTTTTTCGAAAAAAAAATGATCGAAAAGCTAGGGAAGACCAGTAGAAAACCAAAACGTCAAAAAAAACCCGAAAAAACGTTTAAAAAGCCGAAAACGCGTGCGTAAAAATAAAAATAAAAAACAAAATCCGGAGGGAACGCCCAAAGCGTGACACGTTGTGAATGGCTGGGAGCACGCCAAGTGGCGCTGATCGTTGGGACGCTTCCGAAGAAGCGCTCGTTAATTAGTTGCTCCTGAGAAATATGGGCTCAGATCTGATTCTCATCCCACGACTAATGAAATTGACGCGTCATTTGCGTCCAGTACGAGCACGAATAGGACACAGCTCCACGTCAATCTTGATCCACTAATCACGGAAGGCTAGCCCACAAAAACTTACGGGAAGCACTATGCGCCGGCGCGCCGGCCGAAACTTTCGGCCGGTCGGATGTGCACCGCCCGATTAACGTAAACACAATCGTTCGATTGTCTCCTCTATCCAGACAGCTTCGTTCTAAAATGCGACTCTAATACAGCGAGGCACGACTCACCCGTGGCCGTCGTTCGAAGCACCTGGCGTCGGCGTCGTGAATCCCGGTCAGGCGCTCGAAGCTCCCCGAAGTTGCCTCACCGTCGACGCTCGCCGCCGCCGCCGGTCGCCGCCGTCGATGCTCGCATTTTTGAGCTGCTGGTTGCAGCCCCGCTGCACGCCGGCAGCAGCTCCCCCACACTTCCTCCTCGACCTTTGCGGTCGTGGGTAGCCGTCGCCGGCCACGAAGCCGCTGCTCGTCGGTGACAGCTCCGCCGCTGATGGCGCCTCCCCGGTTGCAACGTTCATTGAGGCGGCAAAGTAACTCGCGAAAACCACTATATGTAGTTCCAGCAAAAAATTGCATCGCTTGTAGCTTTTCCTGTCGCTGGTTGTAGCTCGCCGTGCGCAGGTCGTAGCCTCGATCTTCTCTGGTTCCAGCAAAAAGAAGACGGTTGTAACAAATGGCGTTGCGGGTTCCAGGAGGTGGCCTCGTGGTTGTAGCATTCTCGACATTGCCGCCTCTGGTTTTGCGGCCCTCGCGCCACCGTGGTCACCGCGGTCACCGCCCATAGTAGCAAAACATTATGCCGGTTCCAGCATCTAGCGATAGCGGTTGCAACATCTGTGGGCACGTGGTCACCACCGTAGTAGCAAAACGATATGCCAGTTGTAGCACTTTGGATCGCCGGTCATAGCATATTTGGACGCCGGTTGTAGCAAAAAAAAATGCCAGTTTTTGCTGGAATGGGGCATCGGTGGTGCTACAACCAGCCACGGGATTTGCTGGAACCGAACATTAGTGGTGCTACAAAAACAGCCATGAAATTTGCTGGAACCGGCTTTCTTCCTCGAGGACAACCATTGCGTTTATGTTTTCTTTTGCTTCAACCGCAGAGGTCAGAGCTGCAACCAGTGTTGTGCAGTGCTGGAAAGGTTCAGTAGGTAATGGACGGAGGAGGTGACCACGGTAAATGGCTGACCAATGTCGACGAGGGAGCTGGGCTGCAAGCGGAGGCGAAGGCGAAGCTGCATCTGCTGGTGCGAGCGCTCTAGCTTTTTTCAAGAGAGAGCTGAGCTGCATCTGCTGCGCGCGGGAGCTGCAGCTTTTTTCGAGAGAGAGCTCGCACCCTGATGTGATGCGGCCGTCGGGGGCGAGCCGGGATGGTGCAGTAGACGCGCGCTCGCTGCGGGAGACCGGGAGCGGGGCGGAAGAAGGGATAAGGGGGCGTGTGCGGGAAAAACGGGACAGCCAGATCAGATCAATTGGGATCGAGCGAGCTCGTGAGACCGGCCGAAGTTTCGGCCGGCGTGCCGTACCCAAACGTTTCCCAAAACTTATGGGCTCATGCACGTGTTACCATATTTGCATGCGGCTAAAAAATCGCTAAGGCAAAACAACAAAATGGCTGGTCGTGGGCTTCTACCTCCTGGAAGATCCTGGCGCGCGCGTTCTTGATAGTGCACGAGAACTTCGTCAGCACGCTGGACGACCACGTCGCGCGAGTTGCTGCTGCCTCCGGTATGTCGTTCGTGGCCGCGACGGCTCGCTCCCGTGCCTCACCGCGTCCATGGTCACCACGTAGAAGCTCACGACCACCTCCTTCTCGTCGCGCGGCCGCCACCATGATTACCACATCTCCACTTGCCGGTCCTCTCGGTCCGGCCCGGGCTTTCCTGCCGTCGGTCCAGGCCCAGAAATCAGGACCGCCAGGGTGCTCGGTCCGGTCCGCTCTGGACCGCCGGCGGCTCAGTCAGGGACCGGACCGGCCCGGACCGTGTCCACCCTGAGCCATGGCTAATCTTTTCATGCTCACCTATTGGACAATCTGGAATGAAAGGAACACTCACATCTTCCAACTCAAGAGTGCCCCGCCGACGGTTCTACTAACTAACATCACACTACTAGGAAAATGCTTATAGGTAAACATTTAGCGGTAGCGTTGGGTAAATACCCCACACTACTGCTATTTAGCAGTAGCGTCTGACAAAACCAGCGCTGCAAGCGCATGTTAGCAGTAGCGCGTGGTTTCCCGCCCAGCGCTGCTGCTAATGGGCCACGCTCTCGGCCCCTTTAGCCGTAGCGCTGGCCCCCTCCCCCACGCTGCTGCTAAGCCCACCTCTGCTTCTCCCCGCGCGGGCCCGCGTGCCCCTCTCTCTCACTCACTCACAGTCATGCTCACACTCTCCCTCAATCCCCGCTCGATCCGGCCACCGCCCCCGCCAACGTCGGCCCTCCTCCCCCGCCGGCCGGTCTCCACCGCGCCGACCCTCCTCCCCCGACGGCCGCCCTCCCCCGCGCCAGCCCTCCTCCCCCGCCGTCCGCCGCCCGCGCCGGCCCTCCTCCTCCAGCGAGAGGTACTCCTTCCTCCTTCCTCCTCCTCTCTCCCTCCCTAGTTATAGTTATTAGAGAGTAGATATTTTGAACCCAATGTAGTTGAAAAATGTAGGTTCTTAGAATAATGTAGGTTATGATCGAACCCTAGATAGGACAAATTAGGTAGTATGAACCCTAGGTTTTTAAATTAGGATAGAGATTTAGCTAGGTTTTTAAATTAGGATAGAAATTTATCTGGGTTAATAGAATTTAGGTCTTTTAGGTGTATTTAACAGAACTCTAGGTGTTTTAGTTGTTTTAGGTGTAGTTAACAATTCTAGGTATTTATTTTGTTATTAATTAAAGCAATTTTTGTTATTTTTTTAGTCAAAGCAATTTTTCCTGTTATATGCAAATTTGCAGTGGACATGTCATATTTTGAACATGTCACATTTTGGACTTGTCATATTTTTCCGAGTGGCCTATGTTTTGTCAGAATGTTGATTCGTTTACGTTATGGCAAATTTCGGGCGCTCGATATGTCCTACTTTTAGCAAAGGTCATGCCGAATTTTTCTAATGTTTATTAGCTTTGTTTTCATAATTAAGCATTTGTTCTCAACGCCGACGATGCCTGGCCTGCATCCTCGTCGTCGACTCGGCGGAGGAGGCTTGCTTAATTATATGGGCCATGTCCGAGATTGGGCTCCGCCTGGCTGGTACTGGGAGGTGCTACCTTCCGGGCGCGCAGCTTGGTGAGGAGGCAGCCCGTCATCGACTCGGACCTTCTTTGGTGGCGGTCGCGTGGGCCAGTGATGGTGGAGAGGCCTTTGTCCACCGCGGGGGTGGTATCTCACCGTGTCAGCGAGGAGGATGAGCACGTCAATCGCTACATGGTCGCGTTCGAGTGCAGGTTCGACAGGACCTGGATGGTTCTTCAGAGATCTCACTGGACTATGATCATGTGATGGTTCCTTCTCTTTGGGTGTCTACCGCCCGCGCCGATACCCGTCGTTTGCTAGGGTTCTAGCTGTATTAGTGATGTTATATGTATGATACTATTCGAGATGTATTAGTGATAATATTCGATGATGTACGGACGCAAGAGATGATTTGGTTTTCTTATTGAATGCATGCTAATTTGAATACAAATTCGTTTTGTGATTTAGTTTTGCTTATTGAATGCACGTCTGTTTCAACTATATGAACATAGGAAATGTCTGACGACGATAGCGAAAGGGAATTCGGTATGTGCGAATACTGCGAAGACGAGCGCGGCCTATGCGACAGGCCTCACCTAGTTGGTGGTAGGCGCTTCAGCATCAAGCTGGATGAGAACTTTGAAGTGCATACAGTAAGTCACAACGACAAGTCTTTTTTCATAATTAAGCATGACTTCTGCTTCTTTTGCTTCAACTTATAATTTAAACTTTTTACTATTCTACTAGCGTATCCCCTGCCATGCAAGAATATATGTCTTGGATAAGATTGATTTCAGTACTATGGAAACTATGGAGGTAAAAATAGTTAACTTGAGGACCGAGCATGGTTATAGTTTTCTCGCAAAATTATACAATACAGACACCTACACCCATTTTGAATGCAAACAATGGAGAGCACTATGCAAGGCTTATACATTTGAGCCTGGTATGCTTATCACCTTTGATATTCGTCCGGAAGATGATATTGAAGTGTGGCACCCCGGCTCAGAGAAAACCTGAGTGCCCCGTATTCCAGCCCAGAGATTGAGATGAAGTCTTCTGGAATACGGCACTGCTTAGCATAGAGCAAACCAGCCTTCTATCATTACAATCTATTTGGGTACAAGGGTTACATCGGCACGGCGACACTACGCCTGCCACTGTTGCTCTATGCAAGCAGCAGAACAACACGATGCAGCAGAAGAACTCTAGCAGCGGAACAACGATGACGGTGGTGAACTCCACTCCGCAGGGACTCTGGCTGGAACGCTTATCCTAGCTCGCACGAACGGAAACCACGACAAGTAAGCAATCAAATCCGGCATGACCTGCAAACTGGCATGACACGCCAGGTCAGTACATTGAATGTACTTGCAAGCTCACAATAACCAGAAGCATTCAAGACAAACAACAGCATGGAATTACAGGTTAAGCAAGGATTACTATGATATCATCAGAACAATATAACATGAACATGATACAGCTAACACAACATTAACATGCTAATCCAACAATACTAGCATGCAACATGATGACACTATATGCACCACTTATTCCGCTCGGGTTACTTGGTAACCGTCACATGCATCACTTACCAACCACGGACATCACACGATCATCTCAGGATCAAATCAAGCTTGGTATAAACAATACCGTAGTAATCATTAAATGACCACAAGGAGCTTGACCTTTACCCACGATTCTCGCACAACATCACGAATATCCAACAAATCGGTATCCTCAATACCACGGTGATCCTTACGGTGATCACAACCACGAGTTGTCATTAATCAAGTTATTCTTATTACCGTTGACTCATGGTGTACCCTACTTTCGACCTGGGCCCTTATCCACGGGCGCGGCTATTGATAGATTTAATATACACTCTACAGAGGTTAGTACACTGTACCCACGCTATAGAACCCATGGCCTCGCACTCCCATTCGGGTGGACCAACGGCGTTCCGACAAAACCGATCTACTGCCATGACACTCTTCCGGCCACTCCGACTCACTCCCCACTTGGCTAAGTCATGGGTGGCCCCGTGTCTACCTCAAGACACCTCAAACCACCGTCGTGGCCCAAAACAATAAACCGTCCCAAACGGTGACATGTGCACACAACAAAAACAACGGGCACACAAGGCTTATGTCCGCCTACCTGATCAGGGTAGCGCGCACCCATAACCTTCCCTCGTTGGAGGCACCGACGAGAGGCACGTCAATAGACTCAGTTAGGACCGTCCCATACCGGTAAGCGTGGTTGCACTGGTCAGCATCGTTTCAGCGGCACCATGACTCAGCCAACAGTTGTTCAAGTTCAATTTAATCCGGTTAACTTGAATGCAAATATGCTGAGCCATGATAAAATGCATGAACATGATATCAACATAATCATGAGGGTATCACATAACTATCCACCATATCAACAATAAATCATATCCACTGAGCATGGCATACTGACTAGCATGAACATCACCAGTACATCATCATGTACTACTAGCAAACATAAACATATGAAAGGAAATACTAACAGGTATAACATGATAACAGAGTACAAGACAACATAGCACAAAAGTGAACATGCAAACATAAACATCACCAGAACAACGATAACCATCTTTTCATCAAGCAAACATTTGATAAAGATTCAAGTTGAAAACCATGGCTACCGCATGACTATCATGCAAGTGGGTATGGTGGCTTGCCTGGGGTGGAAGAAATCACCGAGAGAAAGTGCGAGAAACTCGCGGAACGAATCGCCGGAAAACGTTCTCTCTCGGAGGGGGCTGAATAAGTGCAAGGGCATAAAGGTCATTTTCACAGTGTCAAAGCATAGTGAAAATGAAACCAACAGATCGGGCTCGACAAAACAAAGAAGCAGGCTTTGGAATCACCTCATTTGGAGCTATGGATAAAAAGATATGATAATTTTTCTGCTAGGGACCTCTTTGCAATAAAAATCATCACCAACGGGGCCTTAACAGAAAAATAGAACGCGCACTTAGGGAAATACGTTTTCGGTGGATGAAAATGTAGATACCCAAATACGTCTTCACTTATCCACGTCAGCGTGGACAAGTCAACACGGGGCCGGCGGCTGGGAGGCTGACTGGTGGGGCCCGCGGCTAGCTGGCAGGCTCGAGGGGGTCAACGCTCATGTCTTCTTCCTGGCACTCACCCAGTTCCTCGCGTGAGGCAGAGGCAGAGCAGGGGAGGGAAGCGGCGAGGGGGCCGGCCGGCTCCGGCAGTCTCCGGCCGAGCCGAGGGCACCAGAGGGACCGGGGCGACGAGGAGGTCCCGTTCAGAGCGAGTACGGGCGCCGGGGAGGAGAGGGCTGGAGGGGAGAGGCGGTGGCATGGGAGGGCAGAGGCAGCTCGGCGGAGGTGGAATCCGGCGATGCGCGCTGACTCCAGCGAGGCTAAGGGTGTGGGGTGGTTCTCCGTGACGTGGGGGAGGCGGTGGTGGAGCCCGGAGGGAGTGGGAGGGCTTGGTCCGGCCGGACGGGGAGGAGGCCGAACGGCGGAGGCGGCGACCGAGCTCGAGGAACACGACCACGGGACTCTCCGGCGAGGGGCAAGGGGTTTGGGTGAACCGAGATGAGGTGGGGCAGCTCGTGGACAACACCGGAGGAGGAGAGGAGGCTCGAGCTCGCCGGAACCAAGGAGGAACCGCGGCGGCCGAGGCGAACTCCGGCGAAACGAGGAGGGGGCCGAGGGCTCCGGTGGGAAAATGAGGCGGGGAGGGGCTTTTGAGCTGCAGGAGGACTCGGGGCACACTTATATAGCCAAGGGGAAGGCTCTGGAGCATCGCTAGAGGGCTTGAGCAGTGCTCTAATGGAGGACAGAGGCGGGACACGGCACGGGCATGGCACTAGCGACGCATTTAAGGCGAACGACGACGATACATTGACCCATGGAGATGCAGGGCATCACGGGGAAGCTCCAGGACATGAATGTAGGTCGAGAAGCGGAGGGAGCCGATGAGAACAGGGGCGGGAAGAAGCCAGAGCACGCAATCTGCATGACGCAAGCGTGATCACCACGCGCACTAGTGCAAATAGCTCGTTTTGGCCGGACAAACCATGTCTAGTGGATTGACCATAGTGACCTAAGTATAACTGGGGAAATAAATCATTCCAGGGGCAAAGAAGAGAATTGCACTTAGCTCCAAAGTAAATTAGCAGCCAAGTGTTTGTGCTGTGCAGTGGGGACACCAGCTAGGTAACTCAGTAAATAGCTTGTCTAGGAGGTTTATATATCAAAGGACTTTCATCCTGGAGGTTTTGAGGGTAAATGGATCAAGGTTTACTGCAGTTGCTTCACAACTGACCAAAATGGTCCAGAAACTAGATCATGATGGTGCACTCACATGGACTTATGGAATGGAATGCAACTTTGCAAATCCTCATTATATGGACATATAAATATGCTGTAAAAAGCTCATGCCAAATGAACAAGCCAAAATGGCACTTGCTTCACAAACATAATTTCTGTTCGGAAACTTGGAATAATCATGGTGGTCAAATGGATTAATTAAATGATGCCAAATTGGGTGGAGAGATGTTTTATGGGTAGAATAATGATCTGGTAATTTATCAGGATTTTTGAAGCAATATAAGATATACTTGCTTCACAACCTGAAAATATTGCCAGAATCAAAGATTTGCTCCTGTGCTCACATAGATTTTTGGATGGGGCTTAAAATGGGTGTAGGGGGTTAATATGAGCACAATGGGTGGAGGGTGCAAAAGTTCATCTCGTTTGGATACTCCTAGCTAGTACTTCCTTCACAAAGTCTTCTGTCTGACAGAAACTTTGAAAATTCACTGAAGAAGATTGGCTAGGCAAATAAAGTTGAACTTGTGCATGAGGCAACTATTTGGTCATATAAACATTACCAAAAAGGTTGGGACCCACTAGGAAAAATATAAATGACACTTCTGTCACAAAGTGCCATTCATGGCAGAATAGAAAAAGGAATATTGGGGAATTATTTTTGAACATGGAAATGAAAAGTTTTGCCATATTTGATCAAGATATTACACAAAAAATTTATGAGAATTATTTGGGAATTTTGGAGCATGGAAATATAGGTTGCTTCACAACCTAGGGCAATCTGAGTTATTCCTTTAATAGAAAAGGAATATTCTCAATAAAAAGAATATTGGGATTTGGTCCAAGGTGGAAACGGAAAGGTCTAGGGAAGGATTTGGATATGACAAGCCACTCTAGAAGCAAAGAAGAGGTCATCTTCTTCAGTTTCCAGACCACAAAGCCACGGAAAAAGAAAACTCAAGCAAAAATCTCGAAAAACAAAATAAAAAGAATGGGCCAGAAATCAGGCTGTCACAAACCTTACCCCCTTAAAGAAATCTCGTCCTCGAGATTTGATTGCTCAGGTAACTAGTATGAATATTCTGACTTAAGGAAACCGTTTCCAACTCGGGTATCCTTTTTCCTTTATTGTTGTTCCCATTAATTTTTATCTGACTGGCCCTGGGGTGGTTTGATTCACTGTATCATCATTCTGACAGACCTTACCTGGCTTGCTCATGCTTATATAGGCTCCAATTTCTTTTTAGATCTGCTGACTAGCGGAGTGTGATTTGATTATCACGACTGAAATACATGTCTGTCTCACAGATCCAAAAGTGATTTCCGCTGGGTGTGCCACCTGGCACTGACAACCTTTCATGTAATGATGATCAGAATTTTTTGATGAAAACTCAAGCTCTGACTCATTGCATTGGGTTTCTCCACTAAATGTAGGTCCTTTGGGTTCCACACAATGAGTTAAAACATAACCGTTTCCTGACAGATTCTGACTCATCGTAGAAGTTTCTGAATCATCTTAACTGGTTCCATTATCGGATCCGTACCAAATATTTGATTGTCTCCTGTCGCGGCCAGCATAAAGGGTTTGGCACGTATGATAATATCTGCAGGCTTGACTGACGGTGGTTCTGACGGAAATATTTTGTTCACGACAGGCTAACAATGATGATTCATATAAGTGAGGACTCAGGCTTCTAGACTGTTACTCCTCATGCCGATTACTCATGTTGTAGGCATATTCATGTGGAGAAATACTGACTTAGACTGTCTGAGGGATCTGCACCATGGGGGTCGTGTACAATTTTCATACCTCCATCACTGGTCTTGCTCCTTCATTATTGTTTTCTTGGTCTGGATCTTTGGCTGAAAGAACTAGGTCATATTGCTTCTTTGTATGACCATAGGTACTGTCGGTGCAATTTTTCGGCAATTGTAGTTTATCCTCATTTTTTTGACAGGGTAACCCATTAAACGACAGGTTCAACACCTCTCAAGTTCTGATCATTGGGAAATGATCATCTGAAACCCCTTGCAAGAAATCGGCAAATAAGTCAGTAGCCACCAGAACGGTCTTTACAACTCAGATCTGGGAACTCAACCACGGCTCAGGACGGGCGAAAAGCAGCTCCGAGCATGAGACCGGGTTGATAAGAAGAAGGTGGCAGCTCCCTACAATAGCCAAAAGGCAGCTATAGGGCTACTGTCACAAATAGAAACTCAACAGCTGGACGAGACGACCGAAAAGAACCTCAGACTCGTGACAGTTGTTGAAGAGAGAAACAAAAATCGGCATCCACCCCGGGTAGCTAGAAACAGCTTAGATCACAGGCGTGGTGCCGTCATTGAAGAAAAGGGGACAAGGGCTCATCAGGATAATTTTCCAGGTTCACCAGTATGGATCTTATTGATGTCGTCAATCCTCATAATCCTTTGTCACACTATGGTGTATACTGGCTTTCTTCTATTAATCATCCTCACGTGGTTATCAAATCCTCATCCGAGTGACTTGTAAGATCTTGATGGTATGCTCATTGCATATATATGAGGACCTGATTCTGAGACAGACGTGTATTCTGACTGATTCTTGCTTCTGACCAAAATGTTGCAGATCTGATTCTTGGAATTCACTGCCATATGCTGTCAATTCACAGCGTACTACCTTGTACCAATGTCTTACTGAGGATTATTTGCTGGCTTGTGCTCGAATCTTTCATCGGACAGCTTGCTGAAGAAGACTCGGTATCGTGCTTCAGAAGCTTACCCCCTTAAAGACTTTGCTGGGGAAAGACTCAGTACCTTATGCTGGAATCTTTTGCGGTTGCTTACTGAAGAAGGCAGAGTACCTTGTGCGAGAAGTCATTCATGTATCGTACTGAGGAAGATAGATGAATCTTGCCTTGGAAGCTTCTCTAGTATCTTGCGAGGGAAAAGTGGGTTGCTTACACCAGAAACTTCTTATTGTGATATGCGGACCGAGTACCACATATACATACCATTTTAATATTTCTGATGTTGATTTGTTGTATGAAACAGGGTTTTACTGGACTATCCTCCTTTCTGAGTATATGCCATATTTTTGCTTGCTTCCAGGTACATCGAATTCTAAAATCATCCTCAACAAAAAATTAAACTTGTATCTGAGCCATACCTTTCATAATGTTCTGTCAACCTTGCACACAATTTATCTTCTTGTCGATTTAATCATTTTGTTGTGATCCACGATTTCTTTTGCATTCAGACGAGATATTCCAATTTTCATTGCCGTTTGCTGACAATTCCATTTTGTTTAGCTGAATTTCCAAATATATGCATTTCTTGCTGACTCTTCGGGTTCGGTGTCGGCTGACGAGCAACTTTAATAGGGGAAAACTTTGTAACACCGAAGGCCCAAAGAAAGGAACAAAAGAAACGACTAAAACAGGAGCACACAAGCATACTACTAAGATAATTAATCAAGCAATCATCACATATTACTGCTACTCACACAATAATATGCATGCACACCTAAGCACACAAATCTCGCGGAAACTCCGGTATTGCGGTCTAATATGCTGTGGCGGCGTGCACGAAAATTATATCCATGTGTGGAAGGCGTTGGCGTAACCGAAGCTACACCAAGCACTGGCTGAACAGTGGCTGGATCTGGATGGATACACAGGTGAGGATGGACTTAACGATCAAGTAGCGAGACACAAAAGTCACGACTACCTCATCATCAAGCGTACGAAGGGAATCGTACCCGTCCAAAGAATCAAATGACAAGGCAAGATAATAGTAGAAGACTGGGTCTAATGGCATTGCCCTTTTCTGATAACATAGGTCAGCAAGGGTTGCCAAAAGAACGAGATGAGGGCATGGATGATGATGTGGTCGCATCACACCGAAGAGCAGGCATGATAAGAAGGAGGGCATAGGTAGTGGATCGGAACCGATACCACCTACACTCACAAGATTAAAAGTTAACGACTAAATAATAATCTATGTACATGCTATGCGACAAAAAAATGCAGCAATCAAGTGCAACAAACAAACTGGGGCCTATACTATCGCTTTCAAACGTTCGCGCGGTCTAGGGCTTCCTACAGCCAGACCTGCTCTGATACCAAGCCCGTGGCACCCCGGCTCAGAGAAAACCGGAATGCCCCGTATTCCATCCTAGAGATCAAGATGAAGTCTTCTGGAATACGGCACTGCTTAGCACAGAACAAACCAGCCTTCTATTATTACAATCTATTTGGGTACAAGGGTTACATCGGCACGGCGACACTACGCATGCCACTGTTGCTCTATGCAAGCAGCAGAACAACACGATGCAGCGGAAGAACTCTAGCAGCGGAACACCGATGACGGTGGTGAACTCCACTCCGCAAGGACTCTGGCTGGAACGCTTATCCTAGCTCGCACGAACGGAGACCACGACAAGCAAGCAATCAAATCCGGCATGACCTGCAAACTGGCATGACACGCCAGGTCAATACTTGAATGTACTTGCAAGCTCACAATAACCAGAAGCATTCAAGACAAACAACAGCATGGAATTATAGGTTAAGCAAGGATTATTATGATATCATCAGAACAATATAACATGAACATGATATAGCTAACACAACATGAACATGTTCATCCAACAATACTAGCATGCAGCATGATGACACTATACGCACCACTTATTCCGCTCGGGTTACTTGGTAACCGTCACATGCATCACTTACCAACCTCGGACATCACACGATCATCTCAGTGTTGGAAATATGCCCTAGAGGCAATAATAAAATGGTTATTATTGTATTTCCTTGTTCTTGATAACTGTCTATTGTTCATGCTATAATTGTATTAACTTGAAACCGTAATACATGTGTGAATACATAGAACACAACATGTCCCTAGTGAGCCTCTAGTTGACTAGATCGTTGATCAATAGATGGTCATGGTTTCCTGACCATGGACATCAGATGTCATCGATAGCGGGATCACATCATTAGGAGAATGATGTGACGGACAAGACCCAATCCTAAGCGTAACACAAAGATCGTGTAGTTCGTTTGCTAAAGCTTTTCTAATGTCAAGTATCATTTCCTTAGACCATGAGATTGTGCAACTCCCGGATACTGTAGGAATGCTTTGGGTGTACCAAACATCACAACGTAACTGGGTAGCAATAAAGGTACACTACAGGCATCTCTGAAAGTGTCTGTTGGGTTGGCACGAATCGAGACTGGGATTTGTCACCGTATGACGGAGAGGTATCTCTGGGCCCACTCGGTAATGCATCATCATAATGGGATCAATGTGACTAAGTAGTTAGTCACGGGATCATGCATTACGGAACGAGTAAAGTGACTTGCCGGTAACGAGATTGAACGAGGTATTGGGATACCGACGATCGAATCACGGGCAAGTAACATACCGATTGACAAAGGGAATTGTATACACATTGATTGAATCCCCGACATCGTGGTTCATCTGATGAGATCATCATGGAACATGCGGGAGCCAACATGGGTATCCAGATCCCGCTGTTGGTTATTGGCCGGAGAACGTCTCGGTCATGTCTGTATGGTTCCCGAACCCGTAGGGTCTACACACTTAAGGTTCGGTGACGCTAGAGTTGTTATGGGAAATAGTATGTGGTTACCGAAGGTTGTTCGGAGTCCCGGATGAGATCCGGACGTGACGAGGAACTCCGGAATGGTCCGGAGGTGAAGATTGATATATTGGATGAAGGGTATTGGAGTCCAGAATTGTTCTGGGAGTTCCGGGTCAAGACCAACGTGACCGAAAGGTGTTTTGGAGGCCCCAACAAGCGTTGGGGGGGGGGGGGCTTATGGGCCAAGGGGAGGGGGCACATCAGCCCACTAAGGGGCTGTGTGCTCCTCCTACCCCATCTCACATAACGTGGAGAGGTGGGGGCGCCTCCCCTAGGGCAGCCACCCCTCCCGGCTTGGGGGGCAAGTTTCCTAGGGGTGGGGGCGCTCAAACCCATCTAGGGTTTCCCCTTTGGTCGGCACCCTCCCCTAGGGAACCCTAGGGCGCCTCCTCCACCCCCCTTACCCCTATATATAGTGAGGGAGAGATAGGGCAGCCGCACCCCTTCGCTGGCGCAGCCCCTCCCTCCTCCAACACCTCCTCCTCCTCCGTAGTGCTTGGCGAAGCCCTGCCGGAGAACCACGAGCTCCATCGCCACCACGCCGCAGTGCTGCTGGAGTTTTCCCTCAACTTCTCCTCTCCCCTTGCTAGATCAATAAGGAGGAGACTTCCCCGGGCTATACGTGTGTTGAACACAGAGGCGCCGTCCGTTCGGTGCTTAGATCGGAATCGATCGCGATCTGCATCGCTGCGTGTACGACTCCACCAACCGCGTTCTTGTAACGCTTCCGCATTGCGATCTTCAAGGGTATGAAGATACACTCATCCTCTCCCTCTCTTTTTGCTAGAATCTCCATAGACTGATCTTGGTGATGCGTAGAAAATTTTGAATTATTGCTATGTTCCCCAACAGTGGCATCATGAGCTAGGTCTATTGCGCAGATTCTATGCACGAGTAGAACACAAGTAGTTGTGGGCGTTGGTTTGTTCAATTTGCTTACCATTACTTGTTTTATCTTGTTTCGGCAGTATTGTGGGATGAAGCGGCCCGGACCGACCTTACACATACGCTTATGTGAGACAGGTTCCACCGACTGACATGCACTTGTTGCATAAAGGTGGCTAGCGGGTGCTAGTCTCTCCCACTTTAGTCAGATCGGATTCGATGAAAAGGGTCCTTATGAAGGGTAAATAGCAATTGGCATATCATCGTTGTGGCTTTTGCGTAGGTAAGAAACGTTCTTGCTAGAAACCCATAGCAGCCACGTAAAACATGCAACAACAATTAGAGGACGTCTAACTTGTTTTTGCAGGGTATGCTATGTGATGTGATATGGCCAAAAGATTGTGATGAATGATATGTGATGTATGAGATTGATCATGTTCATGTGATAGGAATCACGACTTGCATGTTGATGAGTATGAAAACCGGCAGGAGCCATAGGAGTTGTCTTAATTTATTGTATGACCTGCGTGTCAATCAGAACACCATGTAATTACTTTACTTTATTGCTAACCGTTAGCCATAGTAGTAGAAGTAATAGTTGGCGAGACAACTTCATGAAGACACGATGATGGAGATCATGGTGTCATGCCGGTGACAAAGGTGATCATGCCGCGCCTCGAAGATGGAGATCAAAGGCGCAAGATGATATTGGCCATATCATGTCACTCTATGATTTTCATGTGATGTTTGTCATGTTTACATCTTATTTGCTTAGAATGACAGTAGCATAAATAAGATGACCCCTTACTAAAATTTCAAGAAAGTGTTCCCCCTAACTATGTACAGACAGATCGGTTGCGAAAGTTCATAGTTTCGAAGCACCACGTGATGATCGGGTGTGATAGATTCTAACGCTCGCATACAACGGGTGTAAGCCAGATTTACACATGCAACAAACTTAGGTTGACTTCACGAGCCTAGCATGTACAGACATGGCCTCGGAACACAAGAGACCGAAAGGTCGAACATGAGTCATATAGTAGATACGATCAACATGAAGATGTGTTCACCGATGATGACTAGTCCTTCTCAAGTGATGATCGGACACGGCCTAGTTAACTCAGATCATGTATCACTTAGATGACTAGAGGGATGTCTATCTGAGTGGAAGTTCAGTAAATAATTTGATTAGATGAACTTAATTATCATGAACGTAGTCAAAAGTTCTTTGCAAATTATGCCGTAGCTCACTTTTGGTTCTACTGTTTTAGATATGGTCCTAGAGAAAATTTAGTTGAGAGTTGACAGTAGCAATTATGCGGACTGGGTCCATAAACTAAGGATTGTCCTCATTGCTGCGCAGAAGGATCATGTCCTTAATGCACCGCTCAGTGTGCTGAACCTCGAGCGTCGTTTGTGGATGTTGCGAACATCTGATATACACGTTTTGATGACTACGTGATAGTTCAGTGCGTAATGTTAAACGGTTTCGAATTGAGGCGTCGAATGCATTTTTGAAATGTCGCGGAACATATGAGATGTTCCAAGGACTTAAATTGGGATTTCAGGCTAGTGCCCACGTCAAGAGGTATGAGACCTCTGACAAGTTTCTTAAGCCTGCAAACTAAGGGAGAAAAGATCAATCGTTGAGCATGTGCTCAGATTGTCTGAGTACTACAATCGCTTGAATTGAGTGGGAGTTAATCTTCGAGATAGTGATGGTTCTCCAAAGTCACTGCCACCAAGCTACTAGAGCTTCGTGATGAACTATAACACAACAAGGATAGATGTGATGATCCTTGAGCTATTCACGATGTTTGACACCGTGAAAGTAGAAATCAAGAAGGAGCATCAGTTGTTGATGGTTAGTGAAACCACTAGTTTCAAGAAGGGCAAGGGGAAGAAGGGATACTTCATGAAATGGCAAATCAGTTGCTGCTCTAGGTAAGAAACCCAAAGTTTGAACCCAAACCCGAGACTAAGTGCTTCTGTAATGAGGGGAACGGTTACAGAAGCAGAACTACCCTAGATACTTGGTAGATGAGAAGGCTGGCAAGGACGACAGAAGTATATTGGATATACATTATATTAATGTGTACTTTACTAGTATTCCTAGTAGCACCAGGGTAATAGATACCGGTTCGGTTGCTAAGTGTTAGTAACTCAAAATAAAAGGCTACGGAATAAACGGAGACTAGCTGAAGGCGAGGTGACGATATGTGTTGGAAGTATTTCCAAGGTTGGTGTTATCAAACATCACACGCTCCCCCTATCATTGGGATTGGTGCTAAACCTAAATAATTGTTATTTGGTGTTTGCGTTGAGCATAGACATGATTGGATTATGTTTATCGCAATACGGCTGTTCATTTAAGGAGAATAATGGTTACTCTGTTTATTTGAATAATACCTTCAATGGTCTTGCACCTAAAATGAGTTTATTGAATCTCGATCGTGGTGATACACATGTTCGTACCAAAAGTAATGATAGTACCACATACTTGTGGCACTGCCATTTGAGTCGTATTGGTATAAAACGCATGAAGAAGCTCCATGTTGATGGATCTTTGGACTCACTCATTTTTTTGAGAAGATTGAGACATGCGAACCATGTCTATTGGTATATACGCATGAAGAAACTCCATGCAGATGGATCGTTTGGACTCACTTGATTTTGAATCACTTGAGACATGCAAATCATGCCACATGGGCAAGATGACTGAAAGGCCTCGTTTTTAGTGAGATGGAACAAGAGAGCAACTTGTTGGAAGTAATACATTTGATGTGTGCAATCCAATGAGTGCTGAGGCACGCAGTGAATATCGTTATGCTCTTACTTCACAAATGATTTGAGTAGATGTTGAGTATATTTACTTGATGAAATACAAGTCTGAATTATTCAAAGGTTCAAATAATTGCAAAGTGAAGTTGAAGATCTTTGTGACAAGAGGATAAAATGTCTATGATATGATCATAGAGATGAATATCTGAGTTGCGAGTTTGGTACACAATTAAGCCATTGTTGAAATTGTTTCACAACTAATACCGCCCGGAACACCATAGTGTGATGGTGTGTCCGAACATCATAGCTGCACCCTATTGGATATGGTGCATACCATGATGTCTCTTATCGAATTACCACTATCGTTTATAGGTTAGGCATTAGAGACAACCACATTCACTTTAAATAGGGCACCATGTAATTCCGTTGAGATGACACCGTATGAACTATGGTTTAGAGAAACCTAAGCTGTCATTTCTTAAAAGTTTGGGGTTGCGACGCTCATGTGAAAAGTTTTAGCCTGATAAGCTCGAACCCAAAGCGGATAAATGCATCTTCATAGCACACCCAAAACAGTTGGGTATACCTCCTATTTAGATCCGGAAGTAAAAGTGATTGTTTCTAGAACCGGATCCTTTCTCGAGGAAAAGTTTCTCTCGAAAGAAATGAGTGGGAGGATGGTGGAGACTTGATGAGGTTATTGAACCATCACTTAAACCAGTGTGTAGCAGGGCACAGGAAGTCGTTTCTGTAGCACCTACACCAATTGAAGTGGAAGCTGATGATAGTGATCACGAAACTTCAGATCAAGTCACTACCAATACTCGTAGGTCGACAAGGATGCATACTATTTCAGAGTGGTACGTAATCCTGTCTTGGAGGTCATGTTGCTAGACAAGAATGAACCTACGAGCTATGGAGAAGCGATGGTGGGCCCGGATTCCAATGAATGGCTCGAGGCCATAAAATTCGAGAGGATCCATGTATGAAAACAAAGTATATAGACTTTGGAAGAACTACTTGATGGCCGTAAGGCTGTTGGGTATAGATGGATTTTAAAAGGAAGACGGACAATGATGGTAAGTATCACCATTAAGAAAGCTCGACTTGTCGTTAAGATGTTTTTCGACAAGTTCAAGGAGTTGACAATGGTGAGACTTTCTCACTCGTAGTGATGCTAACAGTCTATTGGAATTGTATTAGCAGTTACTACATTATTTATGAAATCTTGCAGATATGATGTCAAAACATTGTTTCCTCGACAATTTTTTTGAGGAAAGGTTGTATGTGATACAACCAGAAGGTTTTGTCAATCCTAAAAGATGCTAACAAGTGTGCAAAGCTCCAGCAATCCTTCTAAGGACTGGAGTAAGCATCTCGGAGTTGGAATATACGCTTTGATGAGATGATCAAAGATTTTGGGTTTATACAAAGTTTATGAGAAACTTGTATTTCCAAAGAAGTGAGTGGGAGCACTATAGAATTTCTGATGAGTATATATTGTTGACATATTATTGATCGGAAATGATGTAGAATTTCTGGAAAGCATATAGGGTTGATTGAAAGGTGTTTTTCAATGAAAAACCTGGATTAAGATACTTGAACATTGAGCATCAAGATCTATAAGGATAGATCAAAATGCTTAATAGTACTTTCAAATGAACACATACCGTGACAAGATTTTGAAGGAGTTCAAAATAAATCGGCAAAGAAGGAGTTCTTGGTTGTGTTGTAAGGTGTGAGTATTGAGTAAGACTCAAGACTTTACCACGGCAGAAGAGAGAGAAAGGAAGAAGGTCGTCCCCTATGCTTTAGACGTAGGCTCCATAGTATGCTATGCTGTGTATCGCACTTGAAGTGTGCCTTGCCACGAGTCAGTCAAGGGGTACAAGTGTGATCCAGGATCACAGGACAACGGTCAAGGTTATCCTTAGTAATTAGTGGACTAAGGAATTTTCTCGATAATGGAGGTGGTAAAAGAGTTCGTCGTAAAGGGTTACGCCGATGCAAACTTTGACACTAATCTGGATGCCTCTAAATAGTAGACCGGATTCGTATAGTAGAGCAGTTATTTGGAATAGTTCCAAATAGCCCGTGGTAGCTGCATCTAGGAGATGACATAAAGATTTGTAAAGCAGACACAAATCTGAAAGATTCAGAACCGTTGACTAATAACCTCTCTCACAAGTGAGATATGATCAAACCCAATGGGTGTTGGATTCATTACAATCACATAGTGATGTGAACTAGATTATTGACTCTAGTGCAAGTGGGAGACTGTTGGAAATATGCCGTAGAGGCAATAATAAAATGGTTATTATTGTATTTCCTTGTTCATGATAATTGTCTATTGTTCATGCTATAATTGTATTAACTGGAAACCGTAATACATGTGTGAATACATAGACCACAACATGTCCCTAGTGAGCCTCTAGTTGACTAGCTCGTTGATCAATAGATGGTCATGGTTTCCTGACCATGGACATTAGATGTCATTGATAGCGGGATCACATCACTAGGAGAATGATGTGACGGACAAGACCCAATCCTAAGCGTAGCACAAAGATCGTGTAGTTCATTTGCTAAAGCTTTTCTAATGTCAAGTACCATTTCCTTAGACCATGAGATTGTGCAACTCCCTGATACCGTAGGAATGCTTTGGGTGTACCAAACGCACAACGTCACTAGGTGGCTATAAAGGTACACTACAGGCATCTCCGAAAGTGTCTGTTGGGTTGGCACGAATCAAGACAGAGATTTGTCACTCCGTATGACGGAGAGGTATCTCTAGGCCCACTCGGTAATGCATCATCATAATGAGCTCAATGTGACTAAGTAGTTAGTCACGGGATCATGCATTACGGAACGAGTAAAGTGACTTGCCGGTAACGAGACTGAATGAGGTATTGGGATACCGATGATCGAATCTCGGGCAAGTAACATACCGATTGACAAAGGGAATTGTATACGGGATTGATTGAATCCCGGACATCGTGGTTCATCCGATGAGATCATCGTGGAACATGTGGGAGCCAACATGGGTATCCAGATCCCGCTGTTGGTTATTGGCCGGAGAACATCTCGGTCATGTCTGCATGGTTCCCGAACCCGTAGGGTCTACACACATAAGGTTCAGTGACGCTAGAGTTGTTATGGGAAATAGTATGTGGTTACCGATGGTTGTTCGGAGTCCCGGATGAGATCCCGGACGTGATTAGGAACTTCGTAATGGTCCGGAGGTGAAGATCGGTATATTGGATGAAGGGTATTGGAGTCCGGAATTGTTCTGGGAGTACCGGGTGACGACCAGCGTGACCGAAAGGTCTTTCGGAGGCCCCGACAAGCGTTAGGCGGCCTTATGGGCCAAGGGGAGGGGGCACATCAGCCCACTAAGGGGCTGTGCACTCCTCCCACCCCATCTCACGTAACGTGGAGAGGTGGGGGCGCCTCCCCTAGGGCAGCCACCCCTCCCGGCTTGGGGGGCAAGTTTCCTAGGGGTGGGGGCGCCCAAACCCATCTAGGGTTTCCCCTGTGGCCGGCACCCCTCCCCTAGGGAACCCTAGGGAGCCTCCTCCACCCCCTTACCCCTATGTATAGTGAGGGAGAGACAGGGAAGCCGCACCCCTTCGCTGGCGTAGCCCCTCCCTCCTCCAACACCACCTCCTCCTCCGTAGTGCTTGGTGAAGCCCTGCCGGAGAACCACGAGCTCCATCGCCACCACGCCGTCGTGCTGCTGGAGTTTTCCCTCAACTTCTCCTCTCCCCTTGCTGGATCAATAAGGAGGAGACTTCCCCGGGCTGTACGTGTGTTGAACACGGAGGCGCCGTCCGTTCGGCGCTTAGATCGGAATCGACCGTGATATGCATCACTGCATGTACTACTCCACCAACCGCATTCTTGTAACGCTTCCGCATCGCGATCTTCAAGGGTATGTAGATACACTCATCCTCTCCCATTCTTTTTGCTAGAATCTCCATAGATTGATCTTGGTGATGCGTAGAAAATTTTGAGTTATTGCTACGTTCCCCAACAGTGGCATCATGAGCTAGGTCTATTGCGAAGATTCTATGCACGAGTAGAACACAAGTAGTTGTGGGCGTTGGTTTGTTCAATTTGCTTACCGTTACTAGTCTTATCTTGTTTCGGCGGTATTGTGGGATGAAGCGGCCCGGACCGACCTTACACGTACGCTTACGTGAGACAGGTTCCACCGACTGACACGGACTTGTTGCATAAAGGATGATAGCGGGTGCCGGTCTCTCCCACTTTAGTCGGATCAGATTCGATGAAAAGGGTCTTTATGAAGGGTCAATAGCAATTGGCATATCACCATTGTGGCTTTTGCGTAGGTAAGAAACATTCTTGCTAGAAACCCATAGCAGCCACGTAAAACATGCAACAACAATTAGAGGACGTCTAACTTGTTTTTGCAGGGTATGCTATGTGATGTGATATGGCCAAAAGAATGTGATGAATGATATGTGATGTATGAGATTGATCATGTTATTGTAATAGGAATCACGACTTGCATGTCGATGAGTACAAGACAACATTGCACAAAAGTGAACATGCAAACCTAAACATCACTGGAACAACGATAACCATCTTTTCATCAAGCAAACATTTGATAAAGATTCAAGTTGAAAACCATGGATAACGCACGACTATCATGCAAGTGGGTATTGTGGCTTGCCTAGGGTGGAAGAAATCACCGGGAGAAAGTGCGAGAAACTCGCGGAACGAATCGCCGGAAAACGTTCTCTCTCGGAGGGGGCTGAATAAGGGAAAGGGCATAAAGGTCATTTTCATAGTGTCAAACCAAATTGAAAACGAAACCAACAGATCGGGCTCGACGAAACAAAGAAGTAGGCTTTGGAATCACCTCATTTGGAGCTACGGATAAAAAGATATGATAGTTTTTCTACCAGGGACCTCTTTGCAATAAAAATCATCACCAGCAGGTCCTTAACAGAAAAACAGAACGCACACTTGGGGAAATACGTTTTCGGTGGATGAGAACGTAGAATCCCAAATACGTCTTCACTTATCCACGTCAGCGTGCACAAGTCAACGCAGGGCCGGCGGCTGGGAGGCTGACTGGTGGGGCCCGCGGCCAGCTGGCAGGCTCGAGGGGGTTAACGCTCCTGTGTTCTTCCTCCCGCTCGCCCTGTTCCTCGCGTGAGGCAGAGGCAGAGCAGGGGAGGGAAGCGGCGAGGGGGCCGGCCGAGCCGAGGGCACCGGCGGGACCGAGGCGACAAGGAGGTCCCGTTCAGAGGGAGCACGACTGCCGGGGAGGAGAGGGCTGGAGGGGAGAGGCAGCGCCATGGGAGGGCAGAGGCAGCTCGGCGGAGGTGGAATCCGGCGATGCCAGCTGACTCCGGCGAGGCTAAGGGTGTGGGGTGGTTCTCCGTGACATGGGGGAGGCGGTGGTGGAGCCCGGAGGGAGTGGGAGGGCTTGGTCCGATCGGACGGGGAGGAGGCCGAATGGCGGAGGCGGCGGCCGAGCTCGAGGAACAGGACCACAGGACTCTCTGGCGAGGGGCAAGGGGTTTGGGCGAACCGCGATGAGGTGGGGGAGCTCGTGGACAACACCAGAGGAGGAGAGGAGGCTCGAGCTCGCCGGAACCAAGGAGGAACCGCGGCGGCCGAGGCGAACTCCGGCGAAACGACGAGGGGACCGAGGGCTCCGGTGGGAAAATGAGGCGGGGAGGGGCTTTTGAGCTGCGGGAGGACTCCGGGCACACTTATATAGCCAAGGGGAAGGCTCTGGAGCATCGCTAGAGGGCTTGAGCAGTGCTCTAATGGAGGACAGAGGCGGGACACGGCACGGGCATGGCACTAGCGACGCATTTAAGGCGAAGGACGACGAGACATCGACCCATGGCGATGCAGGGCATCACGGGGAAGCTCCAGGACATGAATGTAGGTCGAGAAGCGGAGGGAGCCGATGAGAATAGGGGCGGGAAGAAGCCAGAGCACGCAATCTACATGACGCAAGCGTGATCGCCACGCGCACTAGTGCAAATAGCTCGTTTTGGCCGGACAAACCATGTCTAGTGGATTGACCATAGTGACCTAAGTATAACTGGGGAAATAAATCATTCCAGGGGCAAAGAAGAGAATTGCACTTAGCTCCAAAGTAAATTAGCAGCCAAGTGTTTGTGCTGTGCAGTGGGGACACCAGCTAGGTAACTCAGTAAATAGCTTGTCTAGGAGGTTTATATATCAAAGGAATTTCATCTTGGAGGTTTTGAGGGTAAATGGATCAAGGTTTACTGCAGTTGCTTCACAACTGACCAAAATGGTCCAGAAACTAGATCATGATGGTGCACTCACATGGACTTATGGAATGGAATGCAACTTTGCAAATCCTCATTATATGGACATATAAAGATGCTGTAAAAAGCTCATGCCAAATGGACAAGCCAAAATGGCACTTGCTTCACAAACATAATTTCTGTCCAGAAACTTGGAATAATTATGGTGGTCAAATGGATTAATTAAATGATGCCAAATTGGGTGGAGAGATGTTTTATAGGTAGAATAATGATCAGGTAATTTATCAGGATTTTTGAAGCAATATAAGATATACTTGCTTCACAACCTGAAAATATTGCCAGAATCAAAGATTTGCTCCTGTGCTCACATAGATTTTTGGATGGGGCTTAAAATGGGTGTAGGGGGTTAATATGAGCACAATGGGTGGAGGGTGCAAAAGTTCATCTCGTTTGGATACTCCTAGCTTGTACTTCCTTCACAAAGTCTTCTGTCTGACAGAAACTTTGAAAATTCACTGAAGAAGATTGGCTAGGCAAATAAAGTTGAACTTGTGCATGAGGCAACTATTTGGTCATATAAACATTACCAAAAAGGTTGGGACCCACTAGGAAAAATATAAATGACACTTCCTTCACAAAGTGCCATTCATGGCAGAATAGAAAAAGGAATATTGGGGAATAATTTTTGAACATGGCAATGAAACGTTTTGCCATATTTGATCAAGATATTACACAAAAAATTTATTAGAATTATTTGGGAATTTTTGGAGCATGGAAATATAGGTTGCTTCACAACCTAGGGCAATCTGAGTTATTCCTTTAATAGAAAAGGAATATTCTCAATAAAAAGAATATTGGGATTTGGTCCAAGGTGGAAATGGAAAGGTCTAGGGAAGGATTTGGATATGACAAGCCACTCTGGAAGCAAAGAAGAGGTCATCTTCTTCAGTTTCCAGACCATAAAGCCACGGAAAAAGAAAACTCAGGCAAAAATCTCGAAAAACAAAAGAAAAAGAATGGGCCAGAAATCAGGCTGTCACAAACCTTACCCCCTTAAAGAAATCTCGTCCTCGAGATTTGATTGCTCAGGTAACTAGTATGAATATTCTGACTTAAGGAAACCGTTTCCAACTCGGGTATCCTTTTTCCTTTATTGTTGTTCCCATTAAATTTTTATC
The DNA here is from genome assembly GCA_963921465.1 of Triticum timopheevii. Taxonomy (NCBI): domain Eukaryota; kingdom Viridiplantae; phylum Streptophyta; class Magnoliopsida; order Poales; family Poaceae; genus Triticum; species Triticum timopheevii. The sequence continues at coordinate 38,890,457 of OY997264.1, read as the reverse complement.
TGATTGGCCCTAGGGTGGTTTGATTCACCGTATCATCATTCTGACAGACCTTACCTGGCTTGCTCATGCTTATATAGGCTCCAATTTCTTTTTAGATCTGCTGACTAGCGGAGTGTGATTTGATTATCACGACTGAAATACATGTTCGTCTCACAAATCCAAAAGTGATTTCCGCTGGGTGTGCTACCTGGCACTGAGAACATTTCATGTAATGATGATCAGAATTTTTTGATGAAAACTCAAGCTCTGACTCATTGCATTGGGTTTCTCCACTAAATGTAGGTCCTTTGGGTTCCACACAATGAGTTAAAACATAACCGTTTCCTGACAGATTCTGACTCATCGCAGAAGTTTTTGAATCATCTTAACTGGTTCCATTATCGGATCCGTACCAAATATTTGATTGTCTCCTGTCGCGGCCAGCATAAAGGGTTTGGCACGTATGATAATATCTGCAGGCTTGACTGACGGTGGTTCTGACGGAAATATTTTGTTCACGACAGGCTAACAATGATGATTCATATAAGTGAGGACTCAGGCTTCTAGACTGTTACTCCTCATGCCGATTACTCATGTTGTAGCCATATTCATGTGGAGCAATAATGACTTAGACTGTCCGAGGGATCTGCACCATGGGGGTCGTGTACAATTTTCATACCTCCATCACTGGTCTTTCTCCTTCATTATTGTTTTCTTGGTCTGGATCTTTGGCTGAAAGAACTAGGTCATATTGCTTCTTTGTATGACCATAGGTACTATCGGTGCAATTTTTCGGCAATTGTAGTTTATCCTCATTTTTCTGATAGGGTAACCCATTAAACGACAGGTTCAACACCTCTCAAGTTCTGATCATTGGGAAATGATCATCTGAAACCCCTTGCAAGAAATCGGCAAATAAGTCAGTAGCCACGAGAACGGTCTTTACAACTCAGATCTGGGAACTCAACCACGGCTCAGGACGGGCGAAAAGCAGCTCCGAGCATGAGACCGGGTTGATAAGAAGAAGGTGGCAGCTCCCTACAATAGCCAAAAGGCAGCTATAGGACTACTGTCACAAATAGAAACTCAACAGCTGGACGAGACGACCGAAAAGTAGCTCAGACTCGTGACAGTTGTTGAAGAGAGAAACAAAAATCGGCATCCACCCCGGGTAGCTAGAAACATCTTAGATCACAGGCGTGGTGCCGTCATTGGAGAAAAGGGGACAAGGGCTCATCAGGATAATTTTCCAGGTTCACCAGTATGGATCTTATTGATGTCGTCAATCCTCATAATCCTTTGTCACACTATGGTGTATACTGGCTTTCTTCTATTAATCATCCTCACGTGGTTATCAGATCCTCATCCGAGTGATGTATGATCTTGATGGTATGCTCATTGCATATATATGAGGACCTGATTTTGAGACAGACGTGTATTCTGACTGATTCTTGCTTTTGACCAAAATGTTGCGGATCTGATTATTGGAATTCACTGCCATATGCTGTCAATTCACAGCGTACTACCTTGTACCAATGTCTTACTGAGGATTATTTGCTGGCTTGTGCTCGAATCTTTCATTGGACAGCTTGCTGAAGAAGACTCGGTATCGTGCTTCAGAAGCTTACCCCCTTAACGACTTTGCTGGGGAAAGACTCAGTACCTTATGTTGGAAGCTTTTGTGGTTGCTTACTGAAGAAGGCAGAGTACCTTATGCGAGAAGTCATTCATGTATCGTACTGAGGAAGATAGATGAATCTTGCCTTCGAAGCTTCTCTAGTATCTTGCGAGGGAAAAGTGAGTTGCTTACACCAGAAACTTCTTATTGTGATATGCGGACCGAGTACCACATATACATACCATTTTAATATTTCTGATGTTGATTTCTTGTATGAAACAGGGTTTTACTGGACTATCCTCCTTTCTGAGTTTATGCCATATTTTTGCTTGCTTCCAGGTACATCGAATTCTAAAATCATCCTCAACAAAAAATTAAACTTGTATCTGAGCCATACCTTTCATAATCTTCTGTCAACCTTGCACACAATTTATCTTCTTGTCGATTTAATCGTTTTGTTGTGATCCAGGATTTCTTTTGCATTCAGACGAGATATTCCAATTTTCATTGCAGTCTGCTGATAATTCCATTTTGTTTAGCTGAATTTCCAAATATATGCATTTCTTGCTGACTCTTCGGGTTCGGTGTCGGCTGACGAGCAACTTTAATAGGGGAAAACTTTGTACCACCGAAGGCCCAAAGAAAGGAACAAAAGAAACGACTAAAACAGGAGCACACAAGCATACTACTAAGATAATTAATCAAGCAATCATCACATATTACTGCTACTCACACAATAATATGCATGCACACCTAAGCACACAAATCTCGCGGAAACTCCGGTATTGCGGTCTAATATGCTGTGGCGGCGTGCACGAAAATTATATCCATGTGTGGAAGGCGTTGGCGTAACCGAAGCTACACCAAGCACTGGCTGAACAGTGGCTGGATCTGGATGGATACACAGGTGAGGACAGACTTAACGATCAAGTAGCGAGACACAAAAGTCACGACTACCTCATCATCAAGCGTATGAAGGGAATCGTACCCGTCCAAAGAATCAAATGACAAGGCAAGATAATAGTGGAAGACTGGGTCTAATGGCATTGCCCTTTTCTGATAACATAGGTCAGCAAGGGTTTCCAAAAGAACGATATGAGGGCATGGATGATGATGTGGTCGCATCACACCGAAGAGCAGGCATGATAAGAAGGAGGGCATAGGTAGTGGATCGGAACCGATACCACCTACAGTCACAAGATTAAAAGTTAACGACTAAATAATAATCTATGTACATGCTATGCGACAAAAAAATGCAGCAATCAAGTGCAACAATCAAACTGGGGCCTATACTATCGCTTTCTAACATTCGCGCGGTCTAGGGCTTCCTACAGCCAGACCTGCTCTGATACCAAGCCCGTGGCACCCCGGCTCAGAGAAAACCGGAATGCCCCGTATTCCAGCCTAGAGATCAAGATGAAGTCTTCTGGAATACGGCACTGCTTAGCACAGAACAAACCAGCCTTCTATTATTACAATCTATTTGGGTACAAGGGTTACATCGGCACGGCGACACTACGCATGCCACTGTTGCTCTATGCAAGCAGCAGAACAACACGATGTAGCGGAAGAACTCTAGCAGCGGAACACCGATGACGGTGGTGAACTCCACTCCGCAAGGACTCTGGCTGGAACGCTTATCCTAGCTCGCACGAACGGAGACCACGACAAGCAAGCAATCAAATCTGGCATGACCTGCAAACTGGCATGACACGCCAGGTCAATAGTTGAATGTACTTGCAAGCTCACAATAACCAGAAGCATTCAAGACAAACAACAACATGGAATTACAGGTTAAGCAAGGATTATTATGATATCATCAGAACAATATAACATGAACATGATACAGCTAACACAACATGAATATGTTCATCCAACAATACTAGCATGCAACATGATGACACTATACGCACCACTTATTCCGCTCGGGTTACGTGGTAACCGTCACATGCATCACTTACCAACCTCGGACATCACACGATCATCTCAGTGTTGGAAATATGCCCTAGAGGCAATAATAAAATGGTTATTATTGTATTTCCTTGTTCTTGATAATTGTCTATTGTTCATGCTATAATTGTATTAACTTGAAACCGTAATACATGTGTGAATACATAAAACACAACATGTCCCTAGTGAGCCTCTAGTTGACTAGATCGTTGATCAATAGATGGTCATGGTTTCCTGACCATGGACATCAGATGTCATTGATAGCGGGATCACATCATTAGGAGAATGATGTGACGGACAAGACCCAATCCTAAGCGTAACACAAAGATCGTGTAGTTCGTTTGCTAAAGCTTTTCTAATGTCAAGTATCATTTCCTTAGACCATGAGATTGTGCAACTGCCGGATACTGTAGGAATGCTTTGGGTGTACCAAACATCACAACGTAACTTGGTAGCTATAAAGGTACACTACAGGCATCTCTGAAAGTGTCTGTTGGGTTGGCACGAATCGAGACTGGGATTTGTCACCGTATGACGGAGAGGTATCTCTGGGCCCACTCGGTAATGCATCATCATAATGGGCTCAATGTGACTAAGTAGTTAGTCACGGGATCATGCATTACGGAACGAGTAAAGTGACTTGCCGGTAACGAGATTGAACGAGGTATTGGGATACCGACGATCGAATCACGGGCAAGTAACATACCGATTGACAAAGGGAATTGTATACACATTGATTGAATCCCCGACATCGTGGTTCATCCGATGAGATCATCATGGAACATGCGGGAGCCAACATGGGTAACCAGATCCCGCTGTTGGTTATTGGCCGGAGAACGTCTCGGTCATGTCTGCATGGTTCCCGAACCCGTAGGGTCTACACACTTAAGGTTCGGTGACACTAGAGTTGTTATGGGAAATAGTATGTGGTTACCGAAGGTTGTTCGGAGTCCCGGATGAGATCCCGGACGTGACGAGGAACTCCGGAATGGTCCAGAGGTGAAGATTGATATATTGGATGAAGGGTATTGGAGTCCAGAATTGTTCTGGGAGTACCGGGTGACGACCAGCGTGACCGAAAGGTGTTTTGGAGGCCCCAACAAGCGTTGGGGGGGCTTATGGGCCAAGGGAAGGGGGCACATCAGCCCACTAAGGGGCTGTGCGCTCCTCCTACCCCATCTCACGTAACGTGGAGAGGTGGGGGCGCCTCCCCTAGGGCAGCCACCCCTCCCAGCTTGGGGGGCAAGTTTCCTAGGGGTGGGGGCGCTGAAACCCATCTAGGGTTTCCCCTGTGGCCGGCACCCTCCCCTAGGGAACCCTAGGGCGCCTCCTCCACCCCCTTACCCCTATATATAGTGAGGGAGAGATAGGGCAGCCGCACCCCTTCGCTGGCGCAGCCCCTCCCTCCTCCAACACCTCGTCCTCCTCCGTAGTGCTTGGCGAAGCCCTGCCGGAGAACCACGAGCTCCATCGCCACCACGCTGCCGTGCTGCTGGAGTTTTCCCTCAACTTCTCCTCTCCCCTTGCTGGATCAATAAGGAGGAGACTTCCCCGGGCTGTACGTGTGTTCAACACGGAGGCGCCGTCCGTTCGGTGCTTAGATCGGAATCGATCGCGATCTGCATCGCTGCGTGTATGACTCCACCAACTGCGTTCTTGTAACGCGTCCGCATCGCGATCTTCAAGGGTATGAAGATACACTCATCCTCTCCCTCTCTTTTTGCTAGAATCTCCATAGACTGATCTTGGTGATGCGTAGAAAATTTTGAATTATTGCTATGTTCCCTAATAGTGGCATCATGAGCTAGGTCTATTGCGCAGATTCTATGCACGAGTAGAACACAAGTAGTTGTGGGCGTTGGTTTGTTCAATTTGCTTACCGTTACTTGTTTTATCTTGTTTCGGCAGTATTGTGGGATGAAGCGGCCCGGACCGACCTTACACGTACGCTTATGTGAGACAGGTTCCACCGACTGACATGCACTTGTTGCATAAAGGTGGCTAGCGGGTGCCAGTCTCTCCCACTTTAGTCAGATCGGATTCGATGAAAAGGGTCCTTATGAAGGGTAAATAGCAATTGGCATATCATCGTTGTGTCTTTTGCGTAGGTAAGAAACGTTCTTGCTAGAAACCCATAGCAGCCACGTAAAACATGCAACAACAATTAGAGGACGTCAAACTTGTTTTTGCAGGGTATGCTATGTGATGTGATATGGCCAAAAGATTGTGATGAATGATATGTGATGTATGAGATTGATCATGTTCATGTGATAGGAATCGCGACTTGCATGTTGATGAGTATGAAAACCGGCAGGAGCCATAGGAGTTGTCTTAATTTATTGTATGACCTGCGTGTCAATCAGAACACCATGTAATTACTTTATTTTATTGCTAACCGTTAGCCATAGTAGTAGAAGTAATAGTTGGCGAGACAACTTCATGAAGACACGATGATGGAGATCATGATGATGGAGATCATGGTGTCATGCCGGTGACGAAGGTGATCATGCCGCGCCTCGAAGATGGAGATCAAAGGCGCAAGATGATATTGTCCATATCATGTCACTCTATGATTTTCATGTGATGTTTGTCATGTTTACATCTTATTTTCTTAGAACGACGATAGCATAAATAAGATGACCCCTCACTAAAATTTCAATAAAGTGTTCCCCCTAACTGTGTACAGACAGATCGGTTGCGAAAGTTCGTAGTTTCGAAGCACCACGTGATGATCGGGTGTGATAGATTCTAACGCTCACATACAACGAGTGTAAGCCAGATTTACACATGCAAAAAACTTAGGTTGACTTGACGAGCCTAGCATGTACAGACATGGCCTCGGAACACAAGAGACCGAAAGGTCGAACATGAGTCATATAGTAGATACGATCAACATGAAGATGTGTTCACCGATGATGACTAGTCCGTCTCACGTGATGATCGGACACGGCCTAGTTAACTCAGATCATGTATCACTTAGATGACTAGAGGGATGTCTATCTGAGTGGGAGTTCATTAAATAATTTGATTAGATGAACTTAATTATCATGAACGTAGTCAAAAGTTCTTTGCAAATTATGCCGTAGCTCACTTTTGGTTCTACTGTTTTAGATATGTTCCTAGAGAAAATTTAGTTGAGAGTTGACAGTAGCAATTATGCGGACTGGGTCCATAAACTAAGGATTGTCCTCATTGCTGCGCAGAAGGATCATGTCCTTAATGCACCGCTCAGTGTGCTGAACCTCGAGCGTCGTTTGCGGATGTTGCGAACATCTGACATACACGTTTTGATGACTACGTGATAGTTCAGTGCATAATGTTAAACGGTTTCGAATTGAGGCGTCGAAGGCATTTTTGAAATGTCGCGGAATATATGAGATGTTCCAAGGACTGAAATTGGGATTTCAGGCTAGTGCCCATGTCAAGAGGTATGAGACCTCTGACAAGTTTCTTAAGCCTGCAAACTAAGGGAGAAAAGATCAATCGTTGAGCATGTGCTCAGATTGTCTGAGTACTACAATCGCTTGAATTGAGTGGGAGTTAATCTTCGAGATAGTGATGGTTCTCCAAAGTCACTGCCACCAAGCTACTAGAGCTTCGTGATGAACTACAACACAACAAGGATAGATGTGATGATCCTTGAGCTATTCACGATGTTTGACACCGTGAAAGTAGAAATCAAGAAGGAGCATCAGTTGTTGATGGTTAGTGAAACCACTAGTTTCAAGAAGGGCAAGGGGAAGAAGGGATACTTCATGAAATGGCAAATCAGTTGCTGCTCTAGGTAAGAAACCCAAAGTTTGAACCCAAACCCGAGACTAAGTGCTTCTGTAATGAGGGGAACGGTCACAGAAGTAGAACTACCCTAGATACTTGGTAGATGAGAAGGCTGGCAAGGTCGACAGAAGTATATTGGATATACATTATATTAATGTGTACTTTACTAGTATTCCTAGTAGCACCAGGGTAATAGATACCGGTTCGGTTGCTAAGTGTTAGTAACTCAAAATAAAAGGCTACGGAATAAACGGAGACTAGCTGAAGGCGAGGTGACGATATGTGTTGGAAGTATTTCCAAGGTTGGTGTTATCAAACATCACACGCTCCCCCTATCATTGGGATTGGTGCTAAACCTAAATAATTGTTATTTGGTGTTTGCGTTGAGCATAGACATGATTGGATTATGTTTATCGCAATACGGCTGTTCATTTAAGGAGAATAATGGTTACTCTGTTTATTTGAATAATACCTTCAATGGTCTTGCACCTAAAATGAGTTTATTGAATCTCGATCGTGGTGATACACATGTTCGTACCAAAAGTAATGATAGTACCACATACTTGTGGCACTGCCATTTGAGTCATATTGGTATAAAACGCATGAAGAAGCTCCATGTTGATGGATCTTTGGACTCACTCATTTTTTTGAGAAGATTGAGACATGCGAACCATGTCTATTGGTATATACGCATGAAGAAACTCCATGCAGATGGATCGTTTGGACTCACTTGATTTTGAATCACTTGAGACATGCAAATCATGCCACATGGGCAAGATGACTGAAAGGCCTCGTTTTCAGTGAGATGGAACAAGAGATCAACTTGTTGGAAGTAATACATTTGATGTGTGCAATCCAATGAGTGCTGAGGCATGCAGTGAATATCGTTATGCTCTTACTTCACAAATGATTTGAGTAGATGTTGCGCATATTTACTTGATGAAATACAAGTCTAAATTATTGAAAGGTTCAAATAATTTCAGAGTGAAGTTGAAGATCTTTGTGACAAGAGGATAAAATGTCTATGATATGATCATAGAGATGAATATCTGAGTTGCGAGTTTGGTACACAATTAAGACATTGTTGAAATTGTTTCACAACTAATACCGCTCGGAACACCATAGTGTGATGGTGTGTCCGAACATCATAGCTGCACCCTATTGGATATGGTGCATACCATGATGTATCTTATCGAATTACCACTATCGTTTATAGGTTAGGCATTAGAGGCAACCACATTCACTTTAAATAGGGCACCATGTAATTCCGTTGAGATGACACCGTATGAACTATGGTTTAGAGAAACCTAAGCTGTCATTTCTTAAAAGTTTGGGGTTGCGACACTAATGTGAAAAGTTTTAGCCTGATAAGCTCGAACCCAAAGCGGATAAATGCATCTTCATAGCACACCCAAAATAGTTGGGTATACCTCCTATTCAGATCCGGAAGTAAAAGTGATTGTTTCTAGAACCGGATCCTTTCTCGAGGAAAAGTTTCTCTCGAAAGAAATGAGTGGGAGGATGGTGGAGACCTGATGAGGTTATTGAACCATCACTTAAACCAGTGTGTACCAGGGCACAGGAAGTCGTTTCTGTAGCACCTACACCAATTGAAGTGGAAGCTGATGATAGTGATCACGAAACTTCAGATCAAGTCACTACCAATACTTGTAGGTCGACAAGGATGCGTACTATTTCAGAGTGGTATGTAATCCTGTCTTGGAGGTCATGTTGCTAGACAACAATGAACCTACGAGCTATGGAGAAGCGATGGTGGGCCCGGATTCCAATGAATGGCTCGAGGCCATAAAATCCGAGAGGATCCATGTATGAAAACAAAGTATAGACTTTGGAAGAACTACTTGATGGCCATAAGGCTGTTGGGTATAGATGGATTTTAAAAGGAAGACGGACAATGATGGTAAATATCACCAATAAGAAAGCTCGACTTGTCGTTAAGATGTTTTTCGCAAGTTCAAGGAGTTGACTATGGTGAGACTTTCTCACTCGTAGCAATGCTAAGAGTGTTGGAATTGTATTAGCAGTTACTACATTATTTATGAAATCTTGCAGATATGATGTCAAAACATTGTTTCCTCGACAATTTTCTTGAGGAAAGGTTGTATGTGATACAACCAGAAGGTTTTGTCAATCCTAAAAGATCCTAACAAGTATGCAAAGCTCCAGCAATCCTTCTAAGGACTGGAGTAAGCATCTCGGAGCTGGAATATACGCTTTGATGAGATGATCAAAGATTTTGGGTTTATACAAAGTTTATGAGAAACTTGTATTTCCAAAGAAGTGAGTGGGAGCACTATAGAATTTCTGATGAGTATATGTTGTTGACATATTATTGATCGGAAATGATGTAGAATTTCTGGAAAGCATATAGGGTTGATTGAAAGGTGTTTTTCAATGAAAAACCTGGATTAAGCTACTTGAACTTTGAGCATCAAGATCTATAAGGATAGATCAAAATGGTTAATAGTACTTTCAAATGAACACATACCGTGACAAGATTTTGAAGGAGTTCAAAATAGATCGGCAAAGAAGGAGTTCTTGGTTGTGTTGTAAGGTGTGAGTATTGAGTAAGACTGAAGACCTGACCACGGCAGAAGAGAGAGAAAGGACGAAGGTCGTCCCCTATGCTTTAGACGTAGGCTCCATAGTATGCTATGTTGTGTATCGCACCTGAAGTGTGCCTTGCCATGAGTCAGTCAAGGGGTACAAGTGTGATCCAGGATCACAGGACAGCGGTCAAGGTTATCCTTAGTAACTAGTGGACTAAGGAATTTTCTCGATAATAGAGGTGGTAAAAGAGTTCATCGTAAAGGGTTACGCCGATGCAAACTTTGACACTAATCTGGATGCCTCTGAGTAGTAGATCGGATTCGTATAGTAGAGCAGTTATTTGGAATAGTTCCAAATAGCGCGTGGTAGCTGCATCTAGGAGATGACATAAAGATTTGTAAAGCAGACACAAATCTGAAAGATTCAGAACCGTTGACAAATAACCTCTCTCACAAGCGAGATATGATCAAACCCAATGGGTGTTGGATTCATTACAATCACATAGTGATGTGAACTAGATTATTGACTCTAGTGCAAGTGGGAGACTGTTGGAAATATGCCGTAGAGGCAATAATAAAATGGTTATTATTGTATTTCCTTGTTCATGATAATTGTCTATTGTTCATGCTATAATTGTATTAACTGGAAACCGTAATACATGTGTGAATACATAGACCACAACATGTCCCTAGTGAGCCTCTTGTTGACTAGCTCGTTGATCAATAGATGGTCATGGTTTCCTGACCATGGACATTAGATGTCATTGATAGCGGGATCACATCATTAGGAGAATGATGTGATGGACAAGACCCAATCCTAAGCGTAGCACAAAGATCGTGTAGTTCGTTTGCTAAAGCTTTTCTAATGTCAAGTACCATTTCCTTAGACCATGAGATTGTGCAACTCCCTGATACCGTAGGAATGCTTTGGGTGTACCAAATGTCACAACGTAACTAGGTGGCTATAAAGGTACACTACAGGCATCTCCGAAAGTGTCTGTTGGGTTGGCACGAATCAAGACAGAGATTTGTCACTCCATATGACGGAGAGGTATCTCTGGGCCCACTCGGTAATGCATCATCATAATGAGCTCAATGTGACTAAGTAGTTAGTCACGGGATCATGCATTACGGAACAGGTAAAGTGACTTGCCGGTAACGTGATTGAATGAGGTATTGGGATACCGATGATCGAATCTCGGGCAAGTAACATACCGATTGACAAAGGGAATTGTATACGGGATTGATTGAATCCCCGACATCGTGGTTCATCCGATGAGATCATCGTGGAACATGTGGGAGCCAACATGGGTATCCAGATCCCGCTATTGGTTATTGGCCGGAGAACGTCTCGGTCATGTCTACATGGTTCCCGAACCCGTAGGGTCTACACACATAAGGTTCGGTGACGCTAGAGTTGTTATGGGAAATAGTATGTGGTTACCGATGGTTGTTCGGAGTCCCGGATGAGATCCCGGACGTGATTAGGAACTCCGTAATGGTCCGGAGGTGAAGATCGATATATTGGATGAAGGGTATTGGAGTCCGGAATTGTTCTGGGAGTACCGGGTGACGACCAGCGTGACCGAAAGGTCTTTCGGAGGCCCCGACAAGCGTTAGGGGGCCATATGGGCCAAGGGGAGGGGGCACATCAGCCCACTAAGGGGCTGTGCGCCCCTCCCACCCCATCTCACGTAACGTGGAGAGGTGGGGGCGCCCCCCCTAGGGCAGCCACCCCTCCCGGCTTGGGGGGCAAGTTTCCTAGGGGTGGGGGCGCCCAAACCCATCTAGGGTTTCCCCTGTGGCCGGCACCCCTCCCCTAGGGAACCCTAGGGAGCCTCCTCCACCCCCCTTGTCCCTATGTATAGTGAGGGAGAGAGAGGGCAGCCGCACCCCTTCGCTGGCGCAGCCCCTCCCTCCTCCAACACCTCCTCCTCCTCCGTAGTGCTTGGTGAAGCCCTGCCGGAGAACCATGAGCTCCATCGCCACCACGCCGTCGTGCTGCTGGAGTTTTCCCTCAACTTCTCCTCTCCCCTTGCTGGATCAATAAGCAGGAGACTTCCCCGGGCTGTACGTGTGTTGAACACGGAGGAGCCGTCCGTTCGGCGCTTAGATCGGAATCGACCGTGATTTGCATCGCTGCGTGTACAACTCCACCAACCGCGTTCTTGTAACGCTTCCGCATCGCGATCTTTAAGGGTATGCAGGTACACTCACCCTCTCCCTCTCTTTTTGCTAGAATCTCCATAGATTGATCTTGGTGATGCGTAGAAAATTTTGAATTATTGCTACGTTCCCCAACAGTGGCATCATGAGCTAGGTCTATTGCGAAGATTCTATGCACGAGTAGAACACAAGTAGTTGTGGGCGTTGGTTTGTTCAATTTGCTTACTGTTACTAGTCTTATCTTGTTTCGGCGGTATTGTGGTATGAAGCGGCCCGGACCGACCTTACACGTACGCTTACGTGAGACAGGTTCCACCGACTGACATGGACTTGTTGCATAAAGGTGGATAGCGGGTGCCAGTCTCTCCCACTTTAGTCGGATCAGATTCGATGAAAAGGGTCCTTATGAAGGGTCAATAGCAATTGGCATATCACCGTTGTGGCTTTTGCGTAGGTAAGAAACATTCTTGCTAGAAACCCATAGCAGCCACGTAAAACATGCAACAACAATTAGAGGACGTCTAACTTGTTTTTGCAGGGTATGCTATGTGATGTGATATGGCCAAAAGAATGTGATGAATGATATGTGATGTATGAGATTGATCATGTTATTGCAATAGGAATCACGACTTGCAGGTCGATGAGTACAAGACAACATAGCACAAAAGTGAACATGCAAACCTAAGCATCACCGGAACAACGATAACCATCTTTTCATCAAGCAAACATTTGATAAAGATTCAAGTTGAAAACCATGGATACCGCACGACTATAATGCAAGCGGGTATTGTGGCTTGCCTAGGGTGGAAGAAATCACCGGAAGAAAGTGCGAGAAACTCGCGGAACGAATCACCGGAAAACATTCTCTCTCAGAGGGGGCTGAATAAGGGAAAGGGCATAAAGGTCATTTTCACAGTGTCAAACCATAGTGAAAACGAAACCAACAAATCGGGCTCGAAGAAACGAAGAAGTAGGCTTTGGAATCACCTCATTTGGAGCTACGGATAAGAAGATATGATAGTTTTTCTACCAGGGACCTCTTTGCAATAAAAATCATCACCAACAGGTCCTTAACAGAATAACAGAACTCGCACTTGGGGAAATACGTTTTCGGTGGATGAAAACGTAGATGCCCAAATACGTCTTCACTTATCCACGTCAGCGTGGACAAGTCAACGCAGGGCCGGCGGCTGGGAGGCTGACTGGTGGGGCCTGCGGCCAGCTGGCAGGCTCGAGGGGGTCAACGCTCCTGTCTTCTTCCTCCCGCTCGCCCTGTTCCTTGTGTGAGGCAGAGGCAGAGCAGGGGAGGGAAGCGGCGAGGGGGCCGGCCGAGCCGAGGGCACCGGCGGGACCGAGGCAACAAGGAGGTCCCGTTAAGAGGGAGCACGACCGCCGGGGAGGAGAGGGCTGGAGGGGAGAGGCAGCGCCATGGGAGGGCAGAGGCAGCTCGGCAGAGGTGGAATCCGGCGATGCCGGCTGACTCCGGCGAGGCTATGGGTGTGGGGTGGTTCGCCGTGACATGGGGGAGGCGGTGGTGGAGCCCGGAGGGAGTGGGAGGGCTTGGTCCGGCCGGACGGGGAGGAGGCCGAACGGAAGAGGCGGCGGCCGAGCTCGAGGAACATGACCACGGGACTCTCTGGCGAGGGGAAAGGGGTTTGGGCAAACCGCGATGAGGTGGGGGAGCTCGTGGACAACACCAGAGGAGGAGAGGAGGCTCGAGCTCGCCGGAACCAAGGAGGAACCGCGGCGGCCGAGGTGAACTCCAGCGAAACGAGGAGGGGGCCGAGGGCTCCGGTGGGCAAATGAGGCGGGGAGGGGCTTGTGAGCTGCTGGATGACTCGGGGCACGCTTATATAGCCGAGGGGAAGGCTCTAGAGCATCGCTAGTGGGCTTGAGCAGTGCTCTAATGGAGGACAGAGGCGGGGCACGGCACGGGCATGGCGCTAGCGGCGCATTTAAGGCGAACGACGACGAGCCATCGACGCAGGGCGATGCAGGGCATCACGGGGAAGCTCCAGGACATGAATGGAGGTCGAGACGAGGAGGGAGCCGATGAGAACAGGGGCGGGAAGAAGCCAGAGCGCGCAATCTGCATGACGGAAGCGTGATTACCACGCGCACTGGTGCAAAGAGCTCATTTTGGCCGGACCAACCATGTCTAGTGGATTGAACCTAGTGACCTAAGTATAACTGGGGAAATAAATCATTCCAGGGGCAAAGAAGAGAATTGCACTTAGCACCAAAGTAAATCAGCAGCCAAGTTTTTGTGCTGTGCAATGGGGACACCAGCTAGGTAACTTAGTAAATAGCTTGGCTGGGAGGTTTATCTATCGAAGGACTTTCATCCTGGAGGTTTTGAGGGTAAATGGATCAAGATTTACTGCAGTTGCTTCACAACTGACCAAAATGGTCCAGAAACTAGATCATGATGGTGCACTCACATGGAGTTATGGAATGGGATGAAACTTTGGAAATCCTCATGGTATGGACATATAAAGATGCCGTAAAAAGATCATGCCAAATGGACAAGCCAAAATGGCACTTGCTTCACAAACATCATTTCTGTCCAGAAACTTGGAATAATTATGGTGGTCAAATGGATCAATGAAATGATGCCAAATTTGGTGGAGAGATGTTTTATGGGTAGAATCATGATCTGGTAATTTATTAAGATTTTTGAAGCAATATAAAATATACTTGCTTCACAACCTGAAAACATTGCCAGAATCAAAGATTTGCTCCTATGCTCATATAGATGATTGGATGGGGCTGAAAATGGGTGGAGGGGGGGGGTTAATATGAGAACATTAAGGAGGGTGCAAATTTCATCTCATTTGGATACTCCTAGCTAGTACTTCCTTCACAAAGTCTTCTGTCTGACAGAAAGTTTGAAAATTCACTGAGGAAGATTGGCTAGGCAAATAAAGTTGAACTTGTGCATGAGGCAATTATTTGGTCATATAAACATGACCAAAAAGGTTGGGAGCCACTAGGAAAAATATAAATGAAATTTCCTTCACAAAGTGCCATTTAGGGCAGAATAGAAAAAGGAATATTGGGGAATTATTTTTGAACATGGCAATGAAAAGTTTTGCCATATTTGATCAAGATATGACCCAAATAATTTACGAGAATTATTTTGGAATTTTTGGAGTGATGGAAATATAGGTTGCTTCACAACCTAGGGCAATCCGAGTTATTCCTTTAATAGAAAAGGAATATTCTCAATAAGAAGAATATTGGGATTTGGTCCAAGGTGGAAATGGAAAGGTCTAGGGAAGGATTTGCATATGACAAGCCGCTCTGGAAGCAAAGAAGAGGTCATATTCTTCAGTTTCCAGACCACAAAGCCACGGAAAAAGAAAACTCAAGCAAAAACCTCGAAAAACAGAAGAAAAAGAATGGGCCAAAAATCAGGCAGTCACATGAAGATAATATCGACATATGGGTCGATGTGCATACGCCTCCAGTTCTACCATTATTTAAGTTTCTCAACCATATTTATGTCTTGAATATTATTTATTTAAAAATAGTTGACAACTAATTTCTATTGACAGCTTATTTCCTTTCAAGCAAACATGTCCGGCGCTAGGTAGACATGACCTACTACTGGCCCGGGGCTGAACTAAACTGCCAGGAGACAAGTCATTATGTTTCATGGCTTCAGGATCTTCATACTGTCAAGACAAATTATTTTCATGGATTTAGAAATCTTAGTACTCAAAACGTGTGACCAATAGTGTTACGGTCACATCTATTTAGGAAAGATTGTAAGATTTTTACTATTGTACTTAGTGCATATTTTGCATACATTATTTTTTAAGCTAAACTTCTTTGCTAAGTATGTTACCATGATGTTCTTCAACAGGGACTCCCGATGATAGTTGTGCCTCAGTAGATCAAAGCTAAAGGTCGCATGTCCATAGTTAGCATAGGGCCAAGACTTCCTACATTGCACATGAGTGCATTCAGGATTTCTAGAAGCGAGCAAGTCTTAATAGTCAAAGACTGGAACAAAATTGTGAAGGATCGCAGAGAAGTACTAGGGGGCAGCAATCAGAAGCGTAGCCCACAATTAGGAGACGGGTTCATCTGCATGCTTCAATATGATGAATCAGGAGCGCTCCACATGTTCTATGCTATTTTACCTGAGAAAGAGGAGTAGGAGTGATTAGCTAGCTAGAATGAATTTCAAGATGGTGATGATGTGCTACACTATGTAGCTATGATGATTAGACAATGTTGATGGTAATGACTAGCTATGATGATTATTAGCTAGTGTTGGTGGTAATTTTCCCTTACTTGCAACTCCTATGCTGAACTAGAGGCTATGTTGATGCTACTACTAATCATTGTTGGTGAAGCAAATGCATCTGAATTTCCATCCATGAATGCTGCATTTGAATTTTATTTTATTTAATTTCTAAGTAGTTAGCTGTAGCGTGGGGTGGAGAAAGCAGTGCTACTAGTACATACGATAGTAGTAGCGTGTGTGGAGAAAGCAGTGCTACTAGTACTTAGTATATCTGCAGCGTGGGTAAGAAAACGTGCTACGGGCCAGGCACGACGCGGTGAGCTAATCGATCGCAAGGAGCAGACTGCTGGTGTTGACCAGGAAAAAGATCACAGAGATTTGTTTTGAGAAAAAAAGGGAGACCGAGACTCCATGGTACATGAGATAGGCAGGCAAATCAATTAGCGGAAAGAGAAAATTCATCACGTGCACGCATCCATTGAAACAGCGGCTTGGCAAAGCAATAGCTAGGGTCGGGAGTTGTGCCCAGGAGCTACGTGAAAGACCAAGTTTGGTTGGATTTTGCTATTAGCACATGGGGTGTACCTCATCAGGTTTTGCTCATGTATTTGGGGCATTGAAGTGGAAGCTCGGTCAATTTTTCACAGCGTCAGTCATACGAAGTATCAGGACGCCATCGGGCATCGGGTTTGAGGTGGAGAAGTTCAACAGAACTGAAAACCTTGGGTTATGGCAGACAAGGGTGAAGGATTTGTTGGCATAGTGGGGATGCTTGAAGGCGTTGCAGGAAGTCATGTCAGCTAAGATGGAACTATCATGTGATGGATTAGAATTCGCAAAAGATGATTTGGGAGCCTTGAGCGGGTCATGCAGCCGACAAGTTTGGCTGGGTTGGACTAGATAGTCTGACGGATCGATGCGAGTCGGTTGGTACAGAAGGCGGCGGTGGAATCGGCGACGACGACATAGGAGCGTGATGATGATGGTGATCAACTTGTGGGGCGTGGAAACACGTGGCGCAGGCCCAATGGCTTGTGTGGCTTCGACAAGACTATGGCGTGAGATTGATTCAAGGTGTTGTATACACGGAGCTTGAAGTCGATGAGGCGCGGGGGTGGACTGATTATTTACCATGGAGTCATGTTGAAGGTGGAGCTGGAGTCTAGAGGACTTCACTCGGTGCTAATTGAGGGGCTGCAGCATAAGTCGACAGAGAGTCGAAGCCTATTCAGCAGGTGAAAAAAGCGAGTGACACTTGGTTCGGACTGGAGCCCAGTGGTATGATGGAAACATGAAACTCGTCATCGGTCGGTGGTGATCGGTGGTACTCTGCAGTGGGGGTTGAGTGGTGTGGGTTTTGGGCCTTGAGACTCGACCGGGATAGCAGAGGCTCGACGCAGTAATAGCGGTCAGGCGTGCGGTGAGCACAGGACATGGAGACGGGCCAGGGCTCTGGTGGTCATACCGGTGAGACAATTGCGAAGTTGACTCGGGATGGCTACAAGCGATGATTGAAATTCCTTCAAGTTTCAGACAGGCGGTCAAGAAAGGAGCGATGATGTTGAGTTCAGATAACTCTTATGTGTTACACCCAACATGTGAGCTGTTCACTTTCACGCGGGTCAGTGATCAGTGTGTGATAGCGTTGGACGGATACTCTGGAAGTTGGGAGCACAAACTAGACTAATAAGGAACTTAATTTTGCTCGAGCGTTAACTGTGGTCAAGAAAAGAAGAAACTACAAGTTGCAGGTGGAGTCACATGGAGTCTTTGGAGTAGTAGCGGTACTCATGGGATAAGCTCAAGTCCGATGTACATGAAAGTTTGACACATGGACAAATTAAGGTGGTGGAGAATATTCGTCAAGGTGGAGTTTGTTAGAGTTGTGTCGAATATAGTGTACAAGGTAGGTTATAGTTGGACTTGTAGTTGTATTGTGTTTAGATAGGATATGGAGTCGTGTCCTAGTAGGACACTTGTATCCTAGGCCTCTCATATATAGCGAGGGTAGACACACGATGTAACCTATGCCAACATAATAGCACAGGTGCGCAAAGGGGAGCCGACGGCGTGTGCCGGCGCCCGGGTGGCCGGTGTGCGGTATTATGACGGTGTCACGGGGAGGAGTGCCCGTAGTCAGGCCCCGGGATGTAGCCATATTGGTGAACCTCGTTAACAAATCTCGGTGTCGTTCCCGTGTGATTGCTTGGTCCTCGGATGATCGACGGTATGCCTCGGATTTATTCTAACACATACTATTGCAGAGTTGTGGCAGTGTAATAATTTGTATTAACCATATAATTCACACTAAGACAACTTTGCCTCATTATCTAAAAAAACTTAGAATATCTTTAAGCATGCAACAGTTATGACAAAGGGAAAGTAGTGGAGCTCAACTGAAATTTTACATGTTCATATGATGCGGTTACCTTCATCGATTTAACATTGTTGTCATGTAGGACGTGAGATGAGCATTCCACAATGATGAATGGTGTGAAACTTCGTTGCTGCTAGTATAAAAGGTCCTTTACTTGGGACCTGTTGAAGGGAATACATTATATTCAGACTGCGATGAGATGGCTATACAATCGAAAGGAGTCACCCACATAATTTAGATGAGGTATTAGAAGAACACTGAAGAGATGAGTCTAGAACATGTAAACATAGAAATGCTTTGTACAGATCTGTAAGGGTGTTTGCATCCAAGTGCCACCCGTCTGATACGTGCTGTTGGATATTGTTCCTTGCATGTCTATGACTACGAGGAAAATTCTAGCCAGCATATACAAGTCATGGTCACAGTCACTGTACTATGGTTGCATTCAGGATTTCAGGTCCAGGAATACGATTCTAGTCTGAAGTTCGCCTGCGAGTCACTGCTGGCTATGACAAATCGCCGAAAAAGAAAAGAGACAGATGGATGTTCTTCCTTGCATGACTATGACTAGAACGAAATATTCCAGCCCGCACATACAAGTCATGGTCTTTCTCTTGTCAGCCTTTTTCACATGCTTACTTCTGTAGCAGATTTTTGTAACTGCATATACAAATCTTCTTATAGAAAAGCACAATCATGGTATGGCTGCATTCAGCAGGAATTCCATTCTATTTCGAAGCATGTCAGATTGCCTCTGTTGGCTGTAATAATATTCCTGCTCTATACGTTCCCCTTTAATAATATTCCTAATGATTAATCAATATGTTCCCCTTTAATTTCCTTGCAAAGAAAATAAGACATTTGTTCTAATTCCTGCTCTATACAGTTACGTCTCTGAGTCAAAGTGTGCTCACAAATCCATACCGGCCACATAATAGTACTCCCTCCGTCCGGAAATACTTGTTGGAGAAGTGAATAAAAACTGATGTGTCTAGAACTAAAATACATCTAGATACATCGATTCCTCCGACAAGTATTTCAGGATCATCGCTAACTGCCAGATCACAGGGTGCCCGGTTGAATATGAACAGATTATGTGTTCCTCTGTTCCCTGTTAACCGGTTTGATAGGTCCAATAGAATAAATATTGATGCCATGTAAGTGCATTGGTCTGTTGTAGCACTTTCGTGATAAGTAAATGTCGAATCTCACAGGGAGTGAATAGGATGGCACCACAAACCCCGCAACTACGTCGTCACTTTACGCAGTTCCATACGCACCCAACCAAAGTTCAGAATGAGTACTTTGGTAGTTTGCTAGGAAGACATAAAAGGAGAGTCTTAACTAAACTATGAAGAGGGGAAATAAAGGACAGAAAATTAAAGAGATTAAACTACGTGAAAAGGTGCATGAGTAGTAAACATTCTCAAGGGACCCAGAGTCATCACCACAAGTACAATTCTGACGGCACATGATAGATATGGCTCTTTACTTGTATCACTAATTCAACTTGATATGATCTCGCATGGGCAGAGCTAATAAAGTACGCATCCTCACTCTGGTTACTACGTACACTCGTGCCACCACCGTGTGTCCCCACTTCGGTTATCACAAAGATGATTAAGGGTTTCCTCGCAGAGACAATGTTAAGTTCTAGCGTTCTCCACTAATTCCTATTGCAATGATCCCGGACGAGGGGAGTTAGGCCCTATCAGTAACCATGAATTGCCTCAAGTCCACAAGGGGCTAATGATGCGCGCGCGCTCTTGACAACACCATGGGGCAATCAATGCAATACATATATACAGAATAATTAGATTGCTTATTAAATAAAGTGCTAATCATGCAAAATTTCATGCAAATCCTCAAGAACTAATACAACTACTCAAACAACATTATTTTTTAGAAAACGAGGATGACCCCGACCTCTGCATCTGGGCGATGCATGCAGACATTTTATTAATTATTCACAAAGACCTTACAAAGTAATACATCAAGTATCTGAAGTCACCATCTTAGCAACATCTTTCGCTACTCCTATCCCCTTGATGAAGGGTGCCAATAGTCCTAGCCTAATACCAAACAGACATCACATCAAAGCTTAACATCTAAACCCAAAGGCCCAAACCAAGCCACGTTGTTGGGGCACACACCGGTCCGACGCACTCATAGAGGTCGCCGTTGCCATCTTTCATCGATCCATCTCCAGAGCAGACACTGACGCATCGACCACCTGTCGTCGGCACCACCACGGCGCCAAACAACGTCACCATCCTGCACGTATCCATCCATACGAGCCCATCGTCGAAACTCCGCACTGCCATGCCACCGAGATCCACCGTCGGCCTTGCGGTACATATGACACCGCTCCTCCTCTAGTCCCCTCCAACCAGCACTTGCTCCAAAATGATGCCCCGATGAGGGAGAACGACACCAATGGCTCCGTCATTGTTCGATCCGCGAGAGCCAAATCTAGGGTTTCCCTAGAGCATCCCGAGCATGATGAAGCAAACTGCAACGACGATGCCTTAACAAGGAAACGACATCAGAGACACCGCCATTGTCTGCCATGACCGTAGTCGACACGATTTTCATAGGCAGTTGCGCCACCAGGCCATGCGCCGCCGGCGTTGCTGGTCCCTTCTATCGGGGCAAACTCCAGAAACGATGCCCTCAAGAGGGACTACGACGCAAAAACATCACCATCGCTCGATCCCAATAAGATCTAGTGTTTACCCCGAAGTTGCCACGGTGTCAAGGACCCAGACATGGGTTGTATCCCAATGTGTCAGAAGAACCCATAAAGATCCGCCTAGTTGCCGACGTGCCGCACCCGCCACTGCGTCGTCCGCAACCCGGTGACTGTGCCCGGTGGCCAGCCACCGGACATCACGGACACGTCCAGCAACCAGCCACGGCCAGATCTGGCCGAGGCCAGCGACTCCATTGTGGTCAGGGCCGCAAGCACCAATTCTCACTGATCTGGCCGGAGAGCGCAGCCACAAGACGAACATTGACCTCCACCGCTGACCACC
This sequence comes from Triticum timopheevii, assembly GCA_963921465.1. Classification (NCBI taxonomy): domain Eukaryota; kingdom Viridiplantae; phylum Streptophyta; class Magnoliopsida; order Poales; family Poaceae; genus Triticum; species Triticum timopheevii. The sequence goes on along the minus strand of OY997264.1, from coordinate 38,868,730 downwards.
AGTCGCCGAGTCCTGCCACCGTACGCCCAGATGTGCATCAGACCAGGATGCCACCTGCCGCCATTAGGTCCTGTCACCCACAGAGCAAGGGGAGGCCGCGAGAGATGGGCCCTGCCGCCGCCGTAAGCCACACGGGCTTCTCCCGACGGCAAGGGAAGGAAGATATGGATGGTGGTGGAGTTGTGAGTGGGGAAGCCAGCCTCGCGTCGCCCTCGGCAGGGGCGACTGCGGGGTCAGCACGACCACGGTTTTATGACATGGTGGATAGGATCAACTACTCAAACAACATAGAGAAAGAGGGAAAGTTACAAGCCGACACGGAGCCGGTGGAATAGAGGAGCATGGCGACACAGAGATGGTGATGGTGGCGGCGCCAATGGTGGAGATGGTGATGGTGGTGGCGCCTGTGATGGAGATCGTACTAGCCCGAAGGTCGGTCCGCGTGGTGGAGGTGCCTCCTATTCTTCCCCTTGGATTTTCCCTTCCTCTCTATGGAGGTGGTCTTGGAGCAGCAATGGAGGTGGATAATGGCGACTCGTGGATGAATGGCATTGTCTTCGAAGAGCCTAGGGTTGGAAGTGCTTATAAAGATGTCTGGCGGTTTATCCTCCGTTGACGTGGTCATCCAAGAGCCTTATCCTCCCCAAAACTTTCCTTATTGTCCAAGAATCGCGTGGGAACAAGCAGGGACAAAATCGGTGAAGAATCCTGTCTGAAATGGCAACTTTCGGAGCAGTTTTCATCTAGTACGGACGCATGTGGTCGTATGGTTGGGCGTATTTTGTTCTATAGTCCCTTGGTAAAATGGTCAGCATTTTTCCATACGGACTCCGATTTTGATGTTCTTGGGCTCAATGGATTTGCGAGATGGGTGCGACGTGCCAGTGGTGTTAGATCTTAATTTGATGAGATTTGGAAAAATCAATTTTTTCCACTCTTCGAAACATCTAAGTCTGGTACTTGAAGTCCTCCTATTGAACCCGTCCTTGGTCTTTTCATCGTGTGTTTTTTTTGCGGGTGGTTAGTCCTGGTTTGCTCCAAAACACCTATGGGCACAAGAAAACCAAGGAAACTAAATAAGACCACAAAGGTGCAATGCTCATAATGAAAAGTGCAAAACCGGTAATCAAGTATAATGGACATATATTTGGTTCAGTGGGACATAGTACATGAAGAGAACATGCTACAAATGAGCTATAAAAATGCATAAAAGATAGAGCCATCAAATATGAGAACTATAAAACTACTATCCTCTGGAAAGTTGAAAAATATTACTTTTCCAATGAAATATGTCCATGATTTTCTCAAATCAACATCACCCATTCATGCCAATGGATTCCCTCTTGATCTCAGTTTCATGGAAATTAGCTCCCAATGCCAGTGATCCGAGAGGGGATTTTGGAGCTAGAAAGGAGCTCACGCATTCTCATTTTTCTTTCTCCCAAACAAGAAAACATTTGAACTTGGAACTTTGAAAGTCAACTTCGTACAAGAACTACTCCGTGCAAAAAATGTTTCAGATTTACAATAAGTCTACTTGAAATTTATACCATAATATAATTTACAATAAGCATCACCATTTAGATATTCCTGCTGCAACCAAAAAATAATCTAAACAGTTTCGTACATCGTAGTACTTGTGTGATGTTGTCATACCAAGCTTCAAATCCAAATCTCTATTGTCTAGCAGAAATGAAAGGTTGACTTTTTAATGCACGAACTTCGGTGGTCGAGATAAAGGGGTGCACCTACATGGGGGCTCAATACAAACTAGAGCTCCACGTAATAAATACTACTGAGGATGCAATTCGAGATCTCTAAGCTTCAAAGGCAGAGGTGTTGTGTTGTACTAGTAATTTACTACATCAAACATCCTTTGGCATGATTTGCGAACTTTGGAAAAATAGATTTCCGACATGCAGTTACCATTTACATTTTGAGTGTCTCAACGTAGTCCATGACCTGTATTCTGATGTGCCTTCATCAATATAACATTGGTACTTGGGAAAACAAGATGATTGTGATATATTTCACAAGGATGGGGTGAAGAGGGTGTTGATGCCCTTATAAAAGGGCTTGATTTTGAGAGGATGGATCAATTGTGGTATGAGGCCTGTCCGAATGATTAACAAGTATTGCACTTCCGAGCTGAGTACACGGTTGAAAAGTTTCTATAGTGTAGCTATACATGCGAGAGATGAGATATTAGAAGAACACCGAATAGAGGATGTTGAAGGTACAATGGTACTCTATGGGAAGGATGGGTGCACCAGTCTAATTCTAACGAAGCATCTTCAGTGTGTTGCTTGGAGTTTTGTTCCCTGTCAATCTCTTTGAACTGAACCGCACAACCGGCTCTTCCGATGACTAAGATCACTAGTGCAGAACCGGGCAATAGCACCGGTTCGTAAGGCCCTTTAGTGCCGGTTACATAACCGGCACTAAATTGTGGTCACTAAAGGCCCCCCCTCCTTTAGTACCGGTTCAGCACGAACCGGTGCTAAAGGGCAACCACATGGCACGAGCCAGCTCCGGGGGCCTGGAGCCCTTTAGTACCGGTTGGTAAGACCAACCGGTACTATAAGGTTTGGGGGGTTTTTAGTTTTATGATTTCTTTTTCATTTAATTTTGTGTTTCCATTTTAATTCTTTTTCGTTTGCTGGTATTTTACGATACTACACATTGTACACGTTATGCATATATATATATATATATATATATATATATATATATATATATATATATATATATATATAATTTCTAGTAGAACCAATCATCGAGTTCAACATGATTGTCATGATATTAATTATAAGCGTTCATATATAACACCACAAAAGCAAATCACTTAAGTTCAGAACGAAGAACACGGACATGAAAGGACAAGTACTAATTAAGAGCAACATGAAGAACTGGCTAAATCACTCCTGCTAGCTACTCTCTCTCTGGTAAAATAGCATAGAACATGTATAGCTCTCCTGATTGATCATACTGGAGCATGCCGATGAACCTATCTCCTAATCGTGGGCTGCGCTTCTCATTGCTGCCCCCTAGTACTTCTCTACGATCATTAACAATTTTCCTCCAATCTTTCACTATTAAGCATTCATCGCTTCTAGAAATCCTGAGTGCATTCATGTGCAATGCAGGATATCTTGGCCGTAAGCTAACAATTGACATCTGACCTTTAGTCTCGATCCCCTGAGGCACAACTGTCATCGGGAGTCCCTGTTGAAGAACATCGTATAGTACTTAATTAATATACTTAGTAATGAAAGTTTAGCAAAAAAAATATGTATGCAAAATATGCACTGAGGACAAATAGTAAATATCTTACCATCATTCCTAAATAGATGTGACCGTAGTTCAATACCATCACTATTGGTCGCACGTTTTCAGTACTAACATTTCTAAATGCAGGAAGAAAATTTGTCTTGGTAGTATGAAGATCCTCAAGCCATGAAACATAATGACTTATCTCCTCGCAGTTTAGTTCAGCTCCGGGACAGTAGTAGGTCCTGTCTACCAAGCGTCGGACATGTTTGGTTGAATAGAGATAAGCTGTCAATAGAAATTAGTTGTCAGTTATTTTTGAATAAGCAATATCAAAGACAAAAATATAGTTGAGAAGAACTCACATAATGGTAGAACTGCAGGCATCTGCACATCGACCCATATGTCTCTATTACTGTCGGTGTACTAAAGTAGGGGGTACCTTAGTACCCCGAACTTGTGCACGGGCAGTCGCAGCGACCCGCGGCAGGGATTGCCGGGCATCCGCCAAGATCCTTGACGGCCGCTTAGATGCCATTCAAGAACAGAGTACTAAAGCTAAAAAGCCCCGGCAAGAGGAGCTTGTCGGGAAGGCCAACCAAGGCCCCGGCAAGAGAAGCTGGCCGGGAAGAATACAAGGCCCCGGCAAGAGGAGCTTGCCGGGAAGGACAAAGGCCCCGGCAAGAGGAGCTTGCCGGGAAGGCCAGCCAAGGCACTTCAAGGAACTTGCCGCGACGCCCCGCACGTCCCGGCAAGGCCCGGCGAGCGGCAAGCTCGCTGGTGCGACAAGACAAGGGCCGTGGCAAGGCGCTTGCCGCGGCAAGACTGCCACTCTGCACCCGAGCTCCAGCGCATCCAACGACGTGTCACCCCAGGACTATCCCAGGAGCACGTGGCAAGGCGCTGTGCAGCCATGCGGTGCGAGGTGGCAAAAGGAGCTGACAAGGAGGCCATCGTGGCGATCGGTGACGCCTCTAATGGTCATTTCCTTGCACTGTTGGGGCGACCAGATGGGCATTAAATGCCCTTGTCCCCTACTGTTAGAGTTAGGTAGGGGACACTGTTGGTAGTAGTTGTACCAACCCGCATTTTTACCTTTCTACCCCTCTTCCTACGCTGCCACCTGTCGGTGACCCCTTTAGCCTATAAAAAGGAGGCCCATGCGCACGTAGAGGGGGTTCCGCGGTTCGGGAATTTTGGTTCCACAGCTTGGGGTTCGGCGGATTCGACGCCACGCCCGCTCTCTCGAGCAAGAACAAATACAACACACAAAGCAGCAGTAGGAGTTTTATCTCTCCGGAGAGCTCCGAAGCTGGGTAAAAATCCCCCGCGTGCTCCCTCGCCTTGATCTGCTCTGCGTGCGCCCTCCGCTCCCTCACCGAACAAACAAAGGGGCCCTCCTGCCCCACAGGTGCTCGTGGCCTCCTAGTTTCCCCACGACATCTCTCGCGCGCCAGGTAGGGGTGCGTCGAGATCGTGCATATCTGATCCGGCGTCTGCGCGCGCTACATCAACATCTTCGTCGACATGCCACCAAAGAAGAAGACTTCGGAAGTGGCCGCTCCGTCTGCGACTTCCCTACCGCCACCGGAGCAAACGGGCGGTGGGGCGGACGCCGGCGGAGGAGCGGGCGCCGGCGGGGGGACGCGCGTCGTCACCCGGTCCAAGGACAAGGCCCCGCAAGGTTCAGCTTCTGCATATCCACCGCACCCCTCCCAGGAGGTGCAGGATCAACAACGCCACGGTGCTCCTAGCACCGTGCTCGCGTTGGAACAAGGCCTAGCTGGCGGGTCGCGGGACGCTCAAGGCCAACATGCACGCCCACACGCTGGCACGAGCGCAGTGCGGTCGCCTGTGCGAGATTTTGCTCCTTCTAACACTGTTAGAAGTTTGAGCATGTCTCGCACCTCGCGCCGCTCGCCACCGCCACCCAAGACTCCAGAGGAAGCGCTGGCCCGAGCCCAGCTGCTTCTAGACTACCCTCCAGCGCCGGACAAGATCGACGACTGGAGGGCTGCCATTTATAGCCTCATTGGCTTCGCCAACGGCGACAAGCCCCGGCAACCGAGCACATCGAAGCCACGGCAAGACGCCCAGGCTCAAGCCGATGCCGACAAGACCGCTGGGGGTGCCGCCACTGTGCACTCCCCACCCCGAAGGCCAAGATCACCGAGTCGCCGGGCCAACCTCGACACCGACTCCACCGCGTCGTCCGACCCACGAGCTCGCCGCGATTAACGCCAAGTTCTCCAAGAACGACGACACGAAGACGCTCGCACTCGCATCGAGCGTCGAAGAGAAGCGCGACGTCAATCTGACCGGCGCGCTGGGCCCACTGTTGACATGCATGCGCCAGGGGAACCAGGCGACTTGCCGTACGCGGCAGGTTGCCCTGCGTTCACCCGTGAGCTGCGGCAAGTCCAGTGGCCCAATACCAAGAACTTCAGGCCAGACGTGCCCGAGAAGTACGATGGCATGATACATCCGTCAGAGTTCCTCAGCGTCTACACCATCGCGGTGCAGGCTGCCGGAGGACGCGACGAGAAGATCCTCGCCAACTACTTCCCGCTGGTACTCAAGCCCAACGTCAGATCTTGGCTCATGCACTTGCCGGACAACTCCATCTCTTCGTGGGCGGACCTGTGCCATCAGTTTGTCGGCGCTTTCACAGGCGGCCCAAAACCCCATGGCCAGGAGAGTGATCTTCACCTGCTCGCCCAGAAGGAGGGAGAACCCCTGCGCAAGTATATACAGAGATTCAGTCAGGTGCAGCGCAACATCCCAGACGTCCACCCTACCGCGGTTATCAGCGCGTTCCATCAGAACGTGCTTAACCGCAGGATGAGGGAGGAGATGGCGATGTGCAAAATCAGAGATGTCAGCGAGCTATATGCCCTAGCCGACAAGTGTGCACGGGCTGAAGAGGGGAGGAGACTCCCCGGAGAGAATGCAGGAGCAGAAGGATCTGATAGTGAGGACGCCCCTCCGGCAAAAAGGAACCGGAGGAGGAATAACAGAAAGAGAAAGGCTAAGGATGTGCTAGTTGTTGAGCAATCCGGCAGCGGAGGCGGTTCCGAGAAGGCCAGAGCTGGTAGCACCGGCGAGGCTGTGGTGGCCGCCGACGAGCAGGACGGCTCCGGCAAGCAGTATTGCAAGATCCACCACACCAAGGGCCATGATCTCCAAGCCTGCAGGAAAGTTGAGCAGATGGCGGAGCTACAGAAAGCTGAATATGAGCGCCGCGACAAGGAGAAGGCCCGGCAAGGTGGTGGGGGATCCTGCAAGAAGTATCCCGCCCGGGGAGGGCGCCGCGACAAGGCCAAGCCGCGGCAAGGAGACAGGCCTCCCCGCGGCCGCGACAAAGACGAAGACGAAGATGAGGATGGTGAGATGGAGGAAGATGAGACTGACGAGCAGGAGTTTCAGAAGGCGACAGAGGTATCGTGCGTCGACGGCGGTGCTTCTCTGCACACCTCGCACTGCCAACTCAAACAATGGGTGCGGGAAGTGAACGCAGCAAAACCATCCGTTGAGTCGCGCAAGCCCCTGAAGTGGTCCAGCACGCCCATCATCTTCGACATTGAAGATCACCCTGATCGCGTCACTGCGGTCGGGTGCTTGCCGATGTTGGTTTCACCAACAATCCGCAACCTCAGGGTCACGAAGATGCTGGTTGACGGTGGGGCCGGCCTGAATCTAATCTCATCCGCAGTGCTCAAGAAGCTCCAGATCCCCGACAGCGAGCTCGAAGAGACTGGTACCTTTCAAGGAATAAACCCGGGAAGGAGCAACCCGAAGGGGAAGATTACACTGCTAGTGACATTTGGCAGCGAGCTGAATTTCAGGACAGAGAGAGTCACATTTGACGTTGCCGATTTCCCATTGCCCTACAATGGGATACTTGGCCGTCCAGCGCTCGCCAAGTTCATGGCAGCCTCTCACTATGCTTATAATGTGCTCAAGATGCCTGGTCCGATAAGTGTCATTTCTGTCCAAGGTGACAAGAAGGATGCATTCATTTGTACCGACAAGATCTACCGGGAAGCAGCAGCCGCAGCAGAGCGCAAACCACTTGCCGCTGAAACTCCCGGGGGGAAGAAGAAGGCCAAGTCCGGCAAGAGTAGCTCTGATGCCCACTCCGGCAAGCGCACCTCTCCGGAGTGCTGCGCTACCGTCGAGGACGCACCATCGAGCTCCACCGGCAAGTGCAAGAAGGCAAAGATAGCTTCACCGGAGACCAAGAAAGTGGCCGCCAAGGAGGACGGCACTGGTGGCACCTTCACCATCAGTGCCACGCTCGATCCTAAATAGGAAAGCGCGCTCGTTGCTTTCCTGCGGGCGAATGTCAATGTGTTTGCATGGCAACCGTCCGACATCCCCGGTGTTCCCAGGAAAGTAATTGAGCACCACCTTGCCGTCTGTCCTCACGCGCGACCCGTCAAGCAGAGAGTTAGAAAGCAAGCAGTAGAGCGTCAAGAATTCATTGCAGAAGAGATCAGGAAGTTGGAAGCAGTAGGCCTGGTCCGAGGAGTACTCCATCCGACGTGGTTAGCCAATCCAGTAGTCGTGCGCAAAGCAAACGGGAAGTGGAGGCTTTGTATTGACTTCACTGATGTTAATAAAGCTTGCCCCAAGGATCCATTTCCCTTGCCGCGCATTGACCAGATTGTCGATTCCACGGCAGGATGTGATCTGCTTTCATTCCTTGATGCATATTCAGGATACCATCAGATCTTCATGGTAGAAGAGGATGAAGAGAAAACAGCTTTCATTACTCCACGTGGCATGTACTGCTTTGTACGAATGCCCTTCGGGTTAAAGAATGCTGGTTCAACATTTGCAAGAGTAGTCAGTCATGCTTTTGAGCCACAGCTGCATAGAAATGTAGAAGCTTACATGGATGACATAGTGGTCAAGAGCAAGGACAAAGAGACTTTGATCCAAGATTTGGACGAGACTTTTGCAAATCTGCGCAGGGTCAACCTCAAGTTGAATCCCGAGAAGTGTGTGTTTGGAGTTCCCTCCGGCAAGCTTCTCGGATTCTTTGTGTCCCAGAGGGGGGTTGAAGCCAACCCCGACAAGATCAAGGCCATTGAGCAAATTGAAGCACCGAAGCGCGTCAAAGATGTGCGAAGGCTTGCCGGCTGCGTTGCTGCTCTCAGTAGGTTCATCTCTAAGTCTGCTGAGCGCGCACTGCCATTTTTCAAAATTTTGAAAAAGGCAGGTCCAATGAAATGGACTCCGGAAGCGGAGGCTGCGCTGCAGGACCTGAAGAGATACCTATCCTCTACTCCAACACTTGTCGCACCTAAGCCACAAGAGAAGTTGCTGCTATATCTGGCGGCAACCAATCAAGTGGTTAGTGCTGCGTTAGTGGCGGAGAGGGAGGCAGATGGTGAGCCAGCGTCCGCGGCAAGCAAGTCCAACGACAAGCAGGGGGCTTCCCCGACAAGCTCTGGCCCGACAAGCCCCGATCTGGCAAGTTCTGAGAATGGATCCGCGCAGCTGCAAGAAGAGAAACAGAAAAAGATGGTGCAGCACCCAGTTTACTTCGTCAGCTCCCTTCTGCAGGGGGCTAGATCAAGGTACTCTAGTGTGCAGAAGCTGCTCTTCGGCCTCCTAATGGCCTTGAGGAAGCTGCGCCATTACTTCCAAGCACATGAGATCACAGTGGTCACTCGCTTTCCGTTGAAGAGGATATTGCAGAATCCAGAGGCAACAGGCAGGATTGTCGAGTGGGCACTGGAATTGTCAAGCTTTGGCCTCAAGTTCGAGAGTACCTCAACTATCCAGAGCCGAGCCTTGGCAGAATTCATAGCAGAATGGACGCCAACGCCTGATGAAGAAATTCCGGAGAGGAGCATCCCCGTCAAGGAAGCTAGCAAGGAATGGATCATGTACTTCGACGGTGCCTTCTCGCTGCAAGGCGCCGGTGCGGGCGTACTACTTGTCGCACCCACCGGAGAGCACCTCAAGTACGTGGTCCAAATGCAGTTTCCCAAGGAGCAAGCAACAAATAATACTGCAGAGTATGAAGGCTTGCTTGCCGGACTCAGGATCGCGGCAGTACTTGGGATCAAGAAGCTTATTGTCAGGGGTGATTCACAGCTTGTCGTCCGTCAAGTTAACAAATATTATCAGAGTCCGTTGATGGAAGCATACATCGATGAAGTGAGGAAGCTAGAGGAGCATTTTGACGGCCTGCAAATGGAACATGTTCCAAGAGCTCAGAATGACATTGCAGATAGTCTGTCAAAGTGTGCCGCACTCAAGTCGCCTGTGGAACCAGGAATCTTTGTGCTCAAGCTGACTCAACCATCTGTGACACCATCAATTGGACAGAGCAAGAAGAGGAAGTTGATTGTTGGCGACTACCTTCCGGCAGAGCTCCCCGAAGCCGCCGTCGAGAAGGTCCCCAAGATCAACACCAAGAGCGCTGAGGAGTGGTCTGCTCCGGCAAGCCCTGGACCTTGTTCCGTTCGAGCAGAGGCTCCCGACAAGCTGTGTCCCGACATGCTTGCCGGGGAACGTCCTGCTCCGGCAAGCCCCAGGCCTTGTTCCGTTCGAGCAGAGGCCCCCGACAAGTTTTGCTCCAGCAAGCTTGTCGGGGAACATCACGCTCCGGCAAGATACCAGATTTTTGCCGTAGAAGCGGATGTTCCCGCAGCAGCATTCGCGCCTTTAGTCCTTGTCGTCGAGCCACAAGCTCCGGCATGGGCACAGCAGATCGTCCATTTCCTTCAGACAGGAGAACTTCCCGAGGAACAGGAAGAAGCGGAAAAAGTAGCCCGGCAATCAAGTATGTACCAGTTTGTCAATGACATACTGTACAGAAAAAGATTCAGCGGAGTGAAATTGAAGTGCATTTCCCGGGAAGATGGACAGGAGCTGTTGGCGGAGATACACGGAGGCATATGTGGTCACCACATTGGCGCAAGAGCCCTTGCCGGCAAAGCCTTCCGGCAAGGTTTCTTCTGGCCTTCAGCCCTCCAGGATGCAACTGCACAAGTAACCAAGTGTGAAGCGTGCCAGTTCCACTCCAAACAGATTCATCAGCCAGCTCAAGCTCTCCGAACAATCCCTTTATCCTGGCCATTTTTGGCTGGGGGCTCAACATTCTCGACCCCTTTCCCCTCGTATACAGATCACCTCGAGTGCTCCCTTGTGGTGAGCTAGAGCGAGAGCAGCAGCGGAAAAGATAACGCGCTGCTCCTCGAGGGAGATCGTCTTCAGGCTGCGGTACGAGCTGCTTGCTACCGACAAGCTTTGCGCCGCTACCATAGCCGCAAAGCTAACGCCAGAAGCTTCGAGGAGGAGAGGAAAGAGGTGTGGTCCGGGTGTCGTTCAAAGGAGCATGGCCTCGCTGGAGCACAGGTGACAGAAAAAGATAAGTTGCCAAAGTTTGAGCATGATCATTTCTTAAAATTTTAAGCTACCCTCCTTGAACGATTCTGCTTTGTATGAAAAACCTGTGCGTGGAGGAACCTCCTCATAGCTAGTTGCGCCCTTACTTTGTTTCGAGTCGGCTCAACAACTTAAGTGAGCTGCTAAGCGCCGTTACTTTGCTTCGAGTCCGCTCAGCAACTTAAGTGAGCCGCTAAGCGCCCTTGCGTTGTTTTCGAGCCCGCTCAACAACTTAAGTGCGTTGCAACTAGTGGCGACAAGGTTTCTTGCCGGAACCGGCACCGCCAGCAGGCTGCTGATGTCCCGCACTCAGCGCCCGCGGCAAGCATGCTCCGGCACCACCGGCAAGCTACTGATGTTCCGCACTCAGCGCTCGCGGCAAGCGTGCCCGTGCCGGCAAGTTCCCTAAAAGCGTAGGGTAAAAACATACAAAGGAAGGACCAAGTAAAGGAGATAGCACAGCAAGCGTCGCTCAGGACAAAGTTATATTCCTTGAACAACCGTGCCTTGTGTGTAAAACCTGTGCGCGGAGGAACCGACTCGCGGCTAAGTTGCGCCCTTGGTTTGTTTCGAGTCCGCTCAACAATACAAGCGCGCTGCAACTAGCCCCGACAAGGTTTCTTGCCGGATGCAACACCGCCAGCGGGCTGCTGATGTCCCGCACTCAGCAAGTGCGCTTGCGCCGGCAAGTTTCCTTCAAAGCGTAGGGTGAAAACACACAAGGAACGGGATCAAGTAAAGGAAGTAACATAGCAAGCATTGCCCAGAGTAAAGTTATATTACAAAAGTAACTTGCTGCAGCACTGACTAAATTGTCCCGTGACTTAGATAAATGGCGACAAGGAAAGGAGGAGAAAGATGATCTAATCCACGCGCTCGCCGTCAACCCTATTGACCTCATTCACCTTGTCCACGATGGGTGCGACAATGGCTTTGAGTTCTTCAAGATCGGCACCCGCCGGCAGCCTCTTGAGGACGCGGGTGAGGTCGAGGCTCAGGTTGCGGAAGAGTATCTTCACCAACACCTTCTCCAAGACCTTGGCGCAGATCCCGCGCGACTCGTCCGCCAACTTCTTCGGGATCCTTTCCCGGAGTTGCTGGAGGGCCGTCGCCACGCCCTTGAAGAAAAGAGTGAGCCTGGCGCTGGGCGGGAGATTTTCATCGGTGGGGTACCCGAAGCCCGCCAAGTCCAGCTCCGCCAGCTCCTCGTCGATGGATGCAGCTCTTCGTTGCCCTTGAGATCTTTCCTCAAGTCATCCTCCCGCTTCTTGGCGGCGTCCAGCGTCTCCGTCAAAGTGGCCAGTTTCAGCTCTACGTCGGCGCTCGAGTCCTTGGCGGCGTTCAGCTCCAAGATCTGCTCGGCAAGCTGAACTTGCAGATCGCCATGGGCGCGCGCATCCTTCTCGCGTTCGCGCTGGAGTGCGGCAAGCTCTTCGTCCTTCCTTTTCACGACCGCCTCCAGCTGCGTCGCCTTCACTTCCAACTCCTTCTTGGCGGCCTCAGCAGCCGCGGCGGCATCCTTTGCCTCCTTGAGTGCCCCGCCAAGCGATTGCTCCCGGGCGGCGAGCTCCTCTTCATGGCTGTCCAAGTTCACCTTCTTCTGTATCAGCTCACCATCCCACTTGGACAGCTCCTCGGCGGTGAGCCTCTGCCGCTCTTCGGCTTCAGCCTTCTCCAGGAGGAACGCCTTCTTCGCCTCCTCGAGCTGCGCCCTCTCCTCGGCAATGGACCGGAGGGCCTCCTGGTTGCGGCTCTTGAGCTCCTCCGCGTGCTTTTCTATGTCAACTCCCCCCCCCCCCGCGCGACAAGTGCTTCCCGGGACTCGAGCTTCGCTTGCCGGGCGCGATAGAGTGACACCAGCTTTCGGAGCAGCTACTCCTCCTCGGACTCGCCGCTGCTGCTGCTTGGCTCGTCAACCACTGCCAGCCCAGCGGAGGCGAGTACTTCTCCGTCAAATTCCTCTCCCTCCACCGGTGCCCTGGAGCTCGACACCCAGGGAAGCTTGATGTACACGCCCTCGCCGGCCTTCAAATAAGCGCCTGGCTGGGGCTCCTCGGAGCCCGGCGCTGCATCAGCGGCGGAGGGGTCGGCGGACGGTGTAGCGCCTTGCGCTCCTGCGTCCTCCGGGTCGTCAGTGTGATCACCGGATCCCTCGCCGGCTCCTGCGCCAGCAGCCTTGGCGGCCTCCTCGTCGGCGGGATCATCAGTACCGGCCTCTTCCTCGCCAGCGGCGGCATCTTCAGTGTTGCCGCATGCGCCTTCCTCGCCGGCGGCCTCGGTCTCCATTGGATCTACGAGAGGGGGATCTGAGGATAGGAAGGGGAAGGAAGAGTCAAGAAAATATCCAAAAAAGAAGATCAGAAGAAGGACCCAAGGGAAGATTTCCGACAAGGAAGGTTACCTGTGCTGGGCTCTGTGACTGTGGGCTCCGCCACTAAAGACTCACTGGTCCCACCCCTCGCCGGGGAACCGCCCCTTGCTGGGGACTGCTCCCTTGCCGGAGAGCGCTCCCTTGTCGAAAAGTCGCCCCTTGGCGGCGTAGTTGAAGCAGACTGCACCTCCGGAGCGGCTTCTGGTTCCTCCTGATGGGCTTGCTCTGCTCCTACACGAGCAAAACAACAATCAAGATGCCGGCAAAATAAGAAGCACCCATGCGCGCCCCACAATCGGAAGTAAATCAAACACTTACGCTGGGGGCTGTGCTGGGGGCTGCCGCAAGGAGAAGGAATCGGGTCCGTCAAGGTGGTCTCGGACATGTCTTCTGCAGTCACAGCAGGATCGTCCTCGATGACAACCACAGGAATCCTGGCCCTTTTCGCCGCCCTCTCGGCCAGAGTCCTGAAATGGAACAGGAATTCAGAGGGAAGCAAATCAGATACAAGACAAACAATAACAAAGATCAAGAACAGTGAGAAGAAAGCCTCACTCCTCCTCCTCCTCCTCTTCGTCATCATCGGAGCTCAGCGCGGAGAGGTCAAAGTCCGGTACCCTCTCTGCGCGGTGTGATGGGGGAGTAGGCTCCCTTCGGCGTTTGCCGGGGGCTGCGGTGGGATCAGGCGTGGCGGCCCGGGAAGACCCCGCCTCGGTTGCCGGCGCGGCCTGGGACCCTCCCGCGGCAGCGGTGCTTGCCGCGGTGGAGCGTGTCCCACGGCGCCGCGGTTGCTGCCCGGCCTGCTCCTCTGCCGCATCTCCAACTCGACGGAGGCGTCTTCTCGGCTGGAATTGGGGCCGCGCTGGGGGCTCCGCCTGCGGCAAGCTGCTCGAAGACGGCTGGCCGCTCGCGCCCCCGGCAGGCTCGCTCGTTTCAGCCTCGGGCTCCCCCTCACCAGCGGCCTCTTCGACAAGCTCTTCCCGATCGGCGAGACTTGCCGCCTCGGCCGCCTCCGCCTCCGCCAACGTGAAGCCGAACTCGCCCGCGGCAGCAGCTGCTGCCGCCTCTTCGGCCCTAGTGGCAATGTACACCAGCTCATCGGCGGTGGTGGCGCGGGTGAGAAGCTTCTGCTCATCGGGATTGACCGCTGCCTCCATCAAATTATCGAAGAATCGCTGCACGTCCTCGACGGCGGGCTCTATCCAAGTTGCACTTATCCCGTGCGAGTCGCACTCTGGCATCATTGCGCAGATGCGATCGCGCCGGGAGTTGTTGCACAAGGGGACGACACCCTGCGGCAACCTGAACCATTCTAGATGGTTGGCGTCATGCTTGAACAGCTCCCTCAGCATCGCGTCAAGCTCCAGGACGGTGAAGTTGAAGTTGAGGCCTGGGCGCAGCCTCATGAAGTCCGCTGGGCCGCCAAACAACCAGGCGGGCCTCCCCCTCTTTTGCAGGGGGGCGATACGACAGCGAAGGAAATCCGCGCCAACCGCCCCCGCTGTAAGCCCGGCATGCCTGAGCCGGAGTATTCGGGTGGTGGCGATCTTCAGCTTGGCGTCATCCGGCGACAGAGCGCTCCAATCGCCGCCACGCACCACCCGGGTCTGGCGCAGCTTGGTGAACGGCTGCGGATCGGCATCACAGATCCAACACCACTCCGCCCTCCACTCGTCCCACTTGCTGCGGAGCTCTCCCGCCAAGTACACCTCCTTCATGCCAATCCGGGAGGTTCAGGCGATTCCGCCAGCCAGTGGCTCCCCTTTCTCGGCACGAGGGGAGAAATAATGGCGAAAAAGAGCGACATTGGGGAGGATGCCAACGAAGTTCTCGCAGAGGTGTGCGAAAACCGCCATTGTCAGAACGGCGTTGGGGGTGAAATCAAGAAGATGAAACCCTTAGGTGTTCATGATGTCATAGAAAAAATCGGAAAAAGGCGGGCAGAGCCCGCAATAGAAGAACACAGGAAAGAAGTAGTAACCTCTGGGGCACTTTTTCGATTTGGAAGCCTCAGCGGAAAGCACCTGCGTGCGCGGATGCGCCCGCGTCTCCGTCGACCAGAAAAGGTAGAACTCCTCCCGCAGCGCCTGCCGGGTGAGCTCAGGGTTGAAAAGCACTCGCTTCTTGCGGAGCGCCTCAAGCTCCAGCGCCTCGGCCGACTTCGCAGCCTTTGCAGCCTTCGCAGCCTTCCCGGTCTTTGGAGCCATGGCGGAAGCGGTGGGGGAAGGCGAGGACGGCGGCGGCGACGGCGGCGATGGGCGGCGGACCGCTGCTCTCTTTCGGCTTGGGAAGCGGAGGGGAGCGGCGGAGCTTTCAGAGGAAGGAACTGCAAGTGGCGAAGGTGGGGGAATGGCCCTGTTTCCTCTGCTTATAAACAGGGGATGCGGACGTTACGCATTCCCTGAGTTAAAAAATTGCCCACGATCTCTCCCACGACGCCGCGTTTGACGCGTGCCGTTGTGGGGGGAGGGCGTGGTGGGCGCAGAGTTAGATTTAGTGTGGACCCAGGCCGCGCGTGCCCGTGCACTGTTTTGGCCCTGGCCCAACAGCGCTCGGCACCGTGTATGGCCCAGGCCCGGGGGCTCCTGTCGGTGTACTAAAGTAGGGGGTACCTTAGTACCCCGAACTTGTGCACGGGCAGTCGCAGCGACCCGCGGCAGGGATTGCCGGGCATCCGCCAAGATCCTCGACGGCCGCTTAGATGCCATTCAAGAACAGAGTACTAAAGCTAAAAAGCCCCGGCAAGAGGAGCTTGCCGGGAAGGCCAACCAAGGCCCCGGCAAGAGAAGTTGGCCGAGAAGAATACAAGGCCCCGGCAAGAGGAGCTTGCCGGGAAGGACAAAGGCCCCGGCAAGAGGAGCTTGCCGGGAAGGACAAAGGCCCCGGCAAGAGGAGCTTGCCGGGAAGGCCAGCCAAGGCACTTCAAGGAACTTGCCGCGACGCCCCGCGCGTCCCGGCAAGGCCCGGCGAGCGGCAAGCTCGCTGGTGCGACAAGACAAGGGCCGTGGCAAGGCGCTTGCCGCGGCAAGACTGCCACTCTGCACCCGAGCTCCAGCGCATCCAACGACGTGTCACCCCAGGACTATCCCAGGAGCACGTGGCAAGGTGCTGTGCAGCCATGCGGTGCGAGGTGGCAAAAGGAGCTGACAAGGAGGCCATCGTGGCGATCGGTGGCGCCTCTAACGGTCGTTTCCTTGCACGGTTGGGGCGACCAGACGGGCATTAAATGCCCTTGTCCCCTACTGTCAGAGTTAGGTAGGGGACACTGTTGGTAGTAGTTGTACCAACCCGCATTTTTACCTTTCTACCCCTCTTCCTACGCTGCCACCTGTCGGTGACCCCTTTAGCCTATAAAAAGGAGGCCCATGCGCACGTAGAGGGGGTTCCGCGGTTCGGGAATTTTGGTTCCACAGCTTGGGGTTCGGCTGATTCGACGCCACGCCCGCTCTCTCGAGCAAGAACAAATACAACACACAAAGCAACAGTAGGAGTTTTATCTCTCCGGAGAGCTCCAAAGCTGGGTAAAAATCCCCCGCGTGCTCCCTCGCCTCGATCTGCTCTGCGTGCGCCCTCCGCTCCCTCGCCGAACAAACAAAGGGGCCCTCCTGCCCCATAGGTGCTCGTAGCCTCCCAGTTTCCCCACGACAATTGTTGGAAATATGCCCTAGAGGCAATAATAAAAGTATTATTATTATATTTCCTTGTTCATGATAATTGTCTTTTATTCATGCTATAACTGTATTATCCGGAAATCGTAATACACGTGTGAATACATAGACCACAATATGTCCCTAGTGAGCCTCTAGTTGACTAGCTCGTTGTGATCAACAGATAGTCATGGTTTCCTGGCTATGGACATTGGATGTCGTTGATAACGGGATCACATCATTAGGAGAATGATGTGATGGACAAGACCCAATCCTAAGCATAGCACAAAGATCGTGTAGTTCGTTTGCTAGAGCTTTTATAATGTCAAGTATCTTTTCCTTAGACCATGAGATTGTGCAACTCCCGGATACCGTAGGAGTGCTTTGGGTGTACCAAACGTCACAACGTAACTGGGTGGCTATAAAGGTGCATTACAGGTATCTCCGAAAGTGTCTGTTGGGTTGGCACGAATCGAGACTGGGATTTGTCACTCCGTGTAAGCGGAGAGGTATCTCTGGGCCCACTCGGTAGGACATCATCATTTGCGCAATGTGACCAAGGAGTTGATCACGGGATGATGTGTTACGGAACGAGTAAAGAGACTTGCTGGTAACGAGATTGAACAAGGTATAAGGATGCCGACGATCGAATCTCGGGCAAGTACAATACCGCTAGACAAAGGGAATTGTATACGGGATTGATTAAGTCCTTGACATCGTGGTTCATCCGATGAGATCATCGTGGAACATGTGGGAGCCATCATGGGTATCCAGATCCCGCTGTTGGTTATTGACCGGAGAACGTCTCGGTCATGTCTACATGTCTCCCGAACCCGTAGGGTCTACACACTTAAGGTTCGATGACGCTAGGGTTATATAGGAAGCTTGTATGTGGTTACCGAATGTTGTTCGGCGTCCCGGATGAGATCCCGGACGTCACGAGGAGTTCCGGAATGGTCCGGAGGTAAAGATTTATATATGGGAAGTCCTATTTTGGCCACCGGAAAATGTTCGGGATTTTTCGGTATTGTACCGGGAAGGTTCTAGAAGGTTCCGGAGTGGGCCCCACCTGCATGGGGGGGGGGGCCCACATGAACGTGGGTAGTGGGGGCAAGGCCCCACACCCCTGGTCAAGGCGCACCAAGATCCCCCCTTAGAAGGAATAAGATCATATCCCGAAGGGATAAGATCAAGATCCCTAAAAAGGGGGGATAACAATCGGTGGGGAAGGAAATGATGTGATTTCTTTCCTCCCACCTTGGCCAACGCCCCAATGGACTTGGAGGGCAAGAAATCAGCCCCTCCACCCCTATATATAGTGGGGAGGCGCATAGGAGCTACACACGAAGTTCTGCCGCATCCCTCCCCCTCTCCCAAGTCCTCCTCCTCTCCCGCGGTGCTTGGCGAAGCCCTGCAGGATTGCCATGCTCCTCCACCACCACCACGCCGTTGTGCTGCTGCTGGATGGAGTCTTCCTCAACCTCTCCCTCTCTCCTTGCTGGATCAAGGCATGGGAGACGTCACCGGGCTGTACGTGTGTTGAACGCGGAGGTGCCGTCCGTTCGGCACTAGGATCTCCGGTGATTTGGATCACGACGAGTACGACTCCTTCAACCCCGTTCTCTTGAACGCTTCCGCTTAGCGATCTACAAGGGTATGTAGATGCACTCTCCTTTCTACTCGTTGCTGGTGTCTCCATAGATAGATCTTGGTGACACGTAGGAAAATTTTGAATTTCTGCTACGTTCCCCAACAGTGGCATCATGAGCTAGGTCTATTGCGTAGATTCTTTGCACGAGTAGAACACAAAGTAGTTGTGGGCATTGATTTTGTTCAATATGCTTACCGTTACTAGTCCAATCTTGTTTTGACGGTATTGTGGGATGAAGCGGCCCGGACCGACCTTACACGTACTCTTACGTGAGACAGGTTCCACCGACTGACATGCACTTGGTGCATAAGGTGGCTAGCGGGTGCCAGTCTCTCCCACTTTAGTCGGAACGGATTCGATGAAAAGGGTCCTTATGAAGGGTAAATAGCAATTGGCATATCACGTTGTGGTCTTTGCGTAGGTAAGAAACGTTCTTGCTAGAAACCCATAGCAGCCACGTAAAACATGCAAACAACAATTAGAGGACGTCTAACTTGTTTTTGCAGGGTATGCTATGTGATGTGATATGGCCAAGAAGAATGCGATGAATGATATGTGATGTATGAGATTGATCATGTTCTTGTAATAGGAATCACGACTTGCATGTCGATGAGTATGACAACCGGCAGGAGCCATAGGAGTTGTCTTAATTTATTGTATGACCTGCGTGTCATTAAACGACGCCATGTAATTACTTTACTTTATTGCTAACCGGTAGCCATAGTAGTAGAAGTAATAAGTTGGCGAGACGACTTCATGGAGACACGATGATGGAGATCATGATGATGGAGATCATGGTGTCATGCCGGTGACGATGATGATCATGGAGCCCCGAAGATGGAGATCAATGGAGCTATATGATATTGGCCATATCATGTCACTACTATATAATTGCATGTGATGTTTATTATGTTTATGCATCTTGTTTACTTAGGATGACGGTAGTAAATAAGATGATCCCTTACAACAATTTCAAGAAGTGTTCTCCCCTAACTGTGCACCGTTGCTACAGTTCGTCGCTTCTAAGCACCACGTGATGATCGGGTGTGATGGATTCTTACGTTCACATACAACGGGTGTAAGACAGATTTACACAGCAATACACTTAGGGTTAACTTGACGAGCCTAGCATGTACAGACATGGCCTCGGAACACGGAGACCGAAAGGTCGAGCATGAGTCGTATAGTAGATACGATCAACATGAAGATGTTCACCGATGATGACTAGTCCGTCTCACGTGATGATCGGACACGGCTTAGTTTGACTCGGATCATGTGATCACTTAGATGACCAGAGGGATGTCTATCTGAGTGGGAGTTCATAAGATGAACTTAATTATCCTGAACATAGTCAAAAGGATTTTGCAAATTATGTCATAGCTCACGCTATAGTTCTACTGTTTAGTTATGTTCCTAGAAAAAATATAGTTGAAAGTTAACAGTAGCAATTATGCGGACAGTAGAAAGCTTATGTCCTTAATGCACCGCTCAGTGTGCTGAACCCCAAACGTCGTCTTTGGATGTTGTGAACATCGGACATACACGTTTTGATAACTACGTGATAGTTCAGTTAAATGGCTTAAGTAGAGGCACCAAAGATGTTTTTCGAAACATCGCGGAACATATGAGATGTTTTGAGGGCTGAAATTGAGATTTCAGGCTCGTGCCCACGTCAAGAGGTATAAGACCTCCGACAATTTTCTTAGTCTGCAGACTAAGGAGGAAAGCTCAATCGTTGAGCTTGTGCTCAGATTGTCTGAGTGCAACAATCACTTGAATCGAGTGGGAGTTGATCTTCCATATGAGATAGTGATGTTTCTCCAAAGTCATTGCCACCAAGCTGCTAGAGCTTTTTGATGAACTATAACATATCAGGGATAGATATGATGATCCTTGAGGTATTCGCGATGTTTGACACCGCGAAAGTAGAAATCAAGAAGGAGCATCAATTTTTGATGGTTGGTGAAACCACTAGTTTCAAGAAGGGCAAGGGCAAGAAGGGATACTTCATGAAACGGCAAATCAGCTGCTGCTCTAGTGAAGAAACCCAAGGTTGAACCCAAACCCGAGACTAAGTGCTCCTGTAATAAGGGGAACAACCACTGGAGCAGGATTACCCTAGATACTTGGTAGATGAGAAGGCTGTCGATAGAAGTATATTGGATATACATTATGTTAATGTGTACTTTACCAGTACTCCTAGTAGCACCAGGGTATTAGATACCGGTTCGGTTGCTAAGTGTTAGTAACTCGAAACAAAAGGCTACGGAATAAACGGAGACTAGCTAAAGGTGAGCTGACGATATGTGTTGGAAGTGTTTCCAAGTGTTGATATGATCAAAGCATCGTACGCTCCCTCTACCATCGAGATTGGTGTTTGCGTTGAGCATAGACATGATTGGATTATGTCTATTGCAATACGGTTATTCATTTAAGGAGAATAATGGTTGCTCTCTTTATTTGAATAATACCTTGAATGGTCTTGCACCTAAAATGAATGGTTTATTGAATCTCGATCGTAGTGATACACATGTTCATGCCAAAAGATAGTAATGATAGTACCACCTACTTGTGGCACTACCACGTAAGTCATATCGGTATAAAACGCATGAAGAAGCTCCATGTTGATGGATCTTTGGGCTCACTCGTTTTTGAAAAGTTTGAGACATGCGAACCATGTCTATTGGTGTATATGCATGATGAAACTCCATGCAAATGGACCGTTTGAACTCACTTGATCTTGAATCACTTGAGACATGCAAATCATACCACATGGGCAAGATGACTGAAATCCTCGGTTTCAGTAAAATGGAACTAGAAAGCAACTTGTGGGAAGAAATACATTTTGATGTATGCAATCCAATAAGTGCTGAGGCATGTAGTGGATATCGTTATGTTCTTACTTCACAGATGATTCGAGTAGATGTTGAGAATATTTACTTGATGAAACACAAGTCTGAATTATTGAATGGTTCAAGTAATTTCAGTGTGAAGTAGAAGATCATTGTGACAAGAGGATAAAATGTCTATGATATGATCATGGAGATGAATATCTGAGTTACGAGTTTTGGCACGCAATTAAGACATTGTGGAAATTGTTTCACAATAAATACCACCTGGAACACCATAGTGTGATGGTGTGTCCGAACATCATAGTTGCACCCTATTGGATATGGTGCGTACCATGATGTCTCTTATCGAATTACCACTATCTTTTATGGGTTAGGCATTAGAGACAACCACATTCACTTTAAATAGGGCACCACGTAATTCCGTTGAGATGACACCGTATGAACTATGGTTTAGAGAAACCTAAGTTGTCATTTCTTAAAAGTTTGGGGCTGTGACGCTTATGTGAAAAAGTTTCAGGCTGATAAGCTCGAACCCAAAGCAGATAAATGCATCTTCATAGGACACCCAAAACAGTTGGGTATACCTCCTAATTCAGATCCGAAAGCAATATGGATTGTTTCTTGAATCGGGTCCTTTCTCGAGGAAAGGTTTCTCTCGAAAGAGTTGAGTGGGAGGATGGTGGAGACTTGATATGGTTATTGAACCGTCACTTCAACAAGTGTGTAGCAGGGCACAGGAAGTTGTTCCTGTGGCACTTATACCAATTGAAGTGGAAGCTTATGATAGTGATCATGAAGCTTCGGATCAAGTCACTACCGAACCTCGTAGGACGACAAGGACGCGTACTACTTCAGAGTGGTACGGTGATCCTGTCTTGAAGGTCATGTTGCTAGACAACAATGAACCTACGAGCTATGGAGAAGCGATGGTGGGCCCAAATTCCGACAAATGGTTAGAAGCCATGAAATCCGAGATAGGATCCATGTATCATAACAAAGCATGGACTTTGGTGGACTTGCCCGATGATCGGCAAGCCATTGAGATAAATGGATCTTTAAGAAGAAGACGGACGTGGACGGTAATGTCACCGTCTATGAAGCTCGACTTGTGGCGAAGAGTTTTTTCACAAGTTCAAGGAGTTGACTACGATGAGATTTTCTCATCCGTAGTGATGCTTAAGTCCGTCGTATTCGTGTTAGCATCAGCTGCATTTATGAAATCTGGCAGATGGATGTCAAAACGAGTTTCCTTACCAGTTTTCATAAGGAAAGGTTGTATGTAATACAATCAGAAAGGTTTTGACGATCCTAAGGATGCTAAAAGGTATGCTGGCTCCAGCGATCCTTCTAAGGACTGGAGTAAGCATCTCGGAGTTGGAATGTACACTTTGATAAGATGATCAAAGATTTTGGGTTTATACAAAGTTTATGAGAAACTTGTATTTCCAAAGAAGTGAGTGGGAGCACTATGGAATTTCTGATGAGTATATGTTGTTGACATATTGATGATCAGAAATGATGTAGAATTTCTAGAAAGCATATAGGGTTATTTGAAAACTGTTTTTCAATGGAAAACCTGGATTAGGCTACTTGAACAATAAGCATCAAGATCTATAAGATAGATCAAAATGCTTAATAGTACTTTTAAATGAGCACGTACCTTGACATAATCTTGAAGGTGTTCAAGATGGATCAGTCAAAGAAGGAGTTCTTGCCTGAGTTGTAAGGTATGAAGTTAAGACTTAAAGCTCGACCACGGCAGAAGAAAGAGGAAGGACGAAGGTCGTCCCCTATGCTTTTATCATAGGCTCTCTACAGTATGCTATGCTGTGTACCGCACCTGAAGTGTGCCTTGCCATGAGTCAGTCAAGGGGTACAAGAGTGATCCAAGAATGGATCACAGGACGGCGGTCAAAGTTATCCTTAGTAACTAGTGGACTAAGGAATTTTCTCGATTATGGAGGTGATAAAGAGTTCGACGTAAAGAGTTACGTCGATGCAAGCTTAACACCTATCCGAATAGCTCTGAGTAGAGACACCGGATACGTATAATGGAGCAACAATTTAGAATAGCTCCAAGTAGAACAATTATTTGGAATAGCTCCAAATAGAGCGTGGTAGCTGCATCTAGGAGATGACATAGAGATTTGTAAAACACACACGGATCTAAAAGGTTCAGACCCGTTGACTACAACCTCTCTCACAAGCATAACATGATCAAACCCAGAACTCATCGAGTGTTAATCACATGGTAAATGTGAACTAGATTATTGACTCTAGTAAACTCTTTGGGTGTTAGTCACATGGGGATGTGACCTTGAGTGTTAATCGCATATCGATGTGAACTAGATTATTGACTCTAGTGCAAGTGGGAGACTGTTGGAAATATGCCCTAGAGGCAATAATAAAAGTATTATTATTATATTTCCTTGTTCATGATAATTGTCTTTTATTCATGCTATAACTGTATTATCCGGAAATCGTAATACACGTGTGAATACATAGACCACAATATGTCCCTAGTGAGCCTCTAGTTGACTAGCTCGTTGTGATCAACAGATAGTCATGGTTTCCTGGCTATGGACATTGGATGTCGTTGATAACGGGATCACATCATTAGGAGAATGATGTGATGGACAAGACCCAATCCTAAGCATAGCACAAAGATCGTGTAGTTCGTTTGCTAGAGCTTTTATAATGTCAAGTATCTTTTCCTTAGACCATGAGATTGTGCAACTCCCGGATACCGTAGGAGTGCTTTGGGTGTACCAAACGTCACAACGTAACTGGGTGGCTATAAAGGTGCATTACAGGTATCTCCGAAAGTGTCTGTTGGGTTGGCACGAATCGAGACTGGGATTTGTCACTCCGTGTAAGCGGAGAGGTATCTCTGGGCCCACTCGGTAGGACATCATCATTTGCGCAATGTGACCAAGGAGTTGATCACGGGATGATGTGTTACGGAACGAGTAAAGAGACTTGCTGGTAACGAGATTGAACAAGGTATAAGGATGCCGACGATCGAATCTCGGGCAAGTACAATACCGCTAGACAAAGGGAATTGTATACGGGATTGATTAAGTCCTTGACATCGTGGTTCATCCGATGAGATCATCGTGGAACATGTGGGAGCCATCATGGGTATCCAGATCCCGCTGTTGGTTATTGACCGGAGAACGTCTCGGTCATGTCTACATGTCTCCCGAACCCGTAGGGTCTACACACTTAAGGTTCGATGACGCTAGGGTTATATAGGAAGCTTGTATGTGGTTACCGAATGTTGTTCGGCGTCCCGGATGAGATCCCGGACGTCACGAGGAGTTCCGGAATGGTCCGGAGGTAAAGATTTATATATGGGAAGTCCTATTTTGGCCACCGGAAAATGTTCGGGATTTTTCGGTATTGTACCGGGAAGGTTCTAGAAGGTTCCGGAGTGGGCCCCACCTGCATGGGGGGGGGGCCCACATGAACGTGGGTAGTGGGGGCAAGGCCCCACACCCCTGGTCAAGGCGCACCAAGATCCCCCCTTAGAAGGAATAAGATCATATCCCGAAGGGATAAGATCAAGATCCCTAAAAAGGGGGGATAACAATCGGTGGGGAAGGAAATGATGTGATTTCTTTCCTCCCACCTTGGCCAACGCCCCAATGGACTTGGAGGGCAAGAAATCAGCCCCTCCACCCCTATATATAGTGGGGAGGCGCATAGGAGCTACACACGAAGTTCTGCCGCATCCCTCCCCCTCTCCCAAGTCCTCCTCCTCTCCCGCGGTGCTTGGCGAAGCCCTGCAGGATTGCCATGCTCCTCCACCACCACCACGCCGTTGTGCTGCTGCTGGATGGAGTCTTCCTCAACCTCTCCCTCTCTCCTTGCTGGATCAAGGCATGGGAGACGTCACCGGGCTGTACGTGTGTTGAACGCGGAGGTGCCGTCCGTTCGGCACTAGGATCTCCGGTGATTTGGATCACGACGAGTACGACTCCTTCAACCCCGTTCTCTTGAACGCTTCCGCTTAGCGATCTACAAGGGTATGTAGATGCACTCTCCTTTCTACTCGTTGCTGGTGTCTCCATAGATAGATCTTGGTGACACGTAGGAAAATTTTGAATTTCTGCTACGTTCCCCAACAACAATTACCTTCAATATCATCTTCCGGACGAATATCAAAGGTGATAACCATACCAGGCTCAAATGCATAAGCCTTGCATAGTGCTTGCCAAGTTTTGCATTCAAAATAGGTGTACGTGTGTGCATTGTATACTTTGACGTTGAAAGTATAACCATCATGCTCAGTTTTCAGGTAAGCTCTCTTTACCTCCATAGTTCCCATATCTTTGAAACCTATCTTATCCAAGACAAAAATTCTTGCATGGCAGGGGATGCGCTAGTAGAATAGTGAAAATTAAAAATTATAAGTCAGGCAAATGAAGCATATATAAATCATGCTTAATTACGAAAACAGACTTGTCGTTGTGACTTACTGTATCGAATTTGAAAGTCTCATCCAGCTTGATGCTGAATCGCCTATCATCAACACGGAAATTTCTGTCGCACTGGCCGCGCTGGTCTTCACAGTATTCGCACATAATGAAATTTTTTCCATCGTCAGACGACATTTCCTATGTTCATATTAGGCGAAACATTAAAACTTACTAATTCAATTAATTCAACTACTTCTATTAATTCAACTAAGCATTTACTAAAAATAAACTAGTTATATTAATTCAATTAGTTCAACTAAGCATTTACTAAAAATAAACTAGTTCTATATATTGATTTAACTAGTTCAACTAAACATTTACTAAAAATAAACTAGTTATATTAATTCAACTAGTTCAAACTAAGCATTTACTAAAAATAAACTAGTTCTATATATTAATTCAACTAGTTCAACTAAGCATTTACTAAAAATAAACTAGTTATATTAATTCAACTAGTTCAACTAAGCATTTACTAAAAATAAACTAGTTCTATATATTAATTCAACAAGTTCAACTAAGCATTTACTAAAAATAAATTAGTTCTATATATTAATTCAAATAGTTCAACTAAGCATTATATTTACTAAAAATAAATTAGTTATTATATTAATTCAACTAGTTCAACTAGGCATTTACTAAAAATAAACTAGTTATATATATATATATATATATATATATATATATATATATATATATATATATTAATTCAACTAGTTCAACTAAGCATTTACTAAAAATAAACTAGTTATATTAATTCAATTAGTTCAACTAAGCATTTACTAAAAATAAACTAGTTCGTTCTATATATTAATTCAACTAGTTCAACTAAACATTAACATATTTCTAATTCATCGATGATAACATTTCTAACATTCTAAAAATAAACTAGATAGTTCTAATTCATCTAAACATTAGAAAACAGAAAATAAGTAAGAAAAAATGTGTGTGTGTGTGTGTGGATATGTGTGTACGTACATGTGTAGTGTACGTGTAGTGTGTGTGTGTGTGTGTGTGTGTGTGTGTGTCTGTGTGTGTTTGTGTGTGTATGTGTGTGTGTGTGTAGTGTGTGTGTGTCTCTGTGTGTGTGTGTGTAGTGTGTGTGTGTGTGTATGCATGTGTGTGTATGGAGTGGGCCGGGCGCGTACGGGTGGAGGGGGCAGCGACGACGGGCGGCGGAGGACGGCGACGAGACGGGCCGGCGGCGGCCGGGGATGGCGACGAGACGGGCGCAGCGGGGGCGGCGACGACGACGGGCGGCGGGGGCGGCGACGATGACGGGCGGCGGGGGCGCGCGGCGACGACGATGACGGGCTGCGGGGGCGGCAAGGGCGACGGCACGGCGGCGCGGCGGCGGCGTCGTCGCCAGAGATAGATCGAGAGGACTCTCGCGCGAGAAGTGGAACAGGAAGTGGCGACGATAACTGATTTTTCGTAAGTGTAGTATATATAGGGGGAGCCTTTCGTACCGGTTGGAGCCACCAACCGGTACTAAAGGCCAATTTTGGCCAGCCCAAGCGGCGAGAAACGAGGGCCTTTAGTACGGGTTGGTGGCTCCAACCGGTACTAAAGGGCAACACATTAGTACCGGTTGGAGCCACCAACCGGTACTAATGTGTCAGGACCCCGACTCAATGCCACATCGATCTAGCATGTAACACCTCATATCACTTTGCGGCCTCACGCACGGTATCCCCACGGGTGTCGCCTTACCTTTGCCCGGGACCGTTTGCGCCTTTTGGCACACGTATATGATAGTGTCGCTAGCATCCATATGATAAGGAGCCCGGGCTGACATGGCTAGTCGTAAACCCAAAGTGGCACTAACTTACAGGGACAGGCATACATGACCCAGCAACGAACGTGTCGGTCATCAGCGAGTGAATCCAGGCTGTAGCGCTGGGCTAGCAGGACTCCGGTGAACCGGGCTGTAGCGGGCTAACAGGACTCCGGTATTCATCGCGTGACATTTCCCCGAAGGGACAGACACAGGAACGAAGAAGGACACATGCCGGCCAGCCTGAGTGTTCCGGAGCAGTAGCAAGCTACCATGGCTCAGTGGAAGCACTAGGAGACATTTCCCGGTAAGTAAGGCTACTAAGGATAAACAACTAGATAGTCAGATCCCACACATAGCAATACACATTACACGTACGCATAACATGCAAGTATGTGTTGTACAACATGGCATCACAGCATAACTCAACAACTCATATAGATAAAGGCTCAAAGAGCCATCATAGCATTTATTGCAAACAGGGGTCACAAGACCCATCATACAGAGCATACAAGCAACAAGTGGAAGCATTACATGTCTGGGTACAGACATCTACAAAAGAAAAAGGCTGAAGAGCCTGACTATCTACAACATCCGATCAAGATCGTAGCTGAGGTACAAGCTACTCGTCGAAGTCCACGAGAACACTAGCAAGACCGAAGTCTCCACTGCAAAAAACATAAATAAAGCAACATGAGTACAAAGGTACTCAGCAAGACTTACATCAGATCCTATCATACATGCATTTGTATCAAGAGGGTAATGTGGGGTTTAGTTGCAGCAAGCCAGCTTTGACTCTGTGGCTATCCTGTTCTACGACTACCAGAACTTCTTTGAGGTGATATGGCGCACACGAGTCCACTAATCACCACACAATACACTACTATGGATTCGTCCCCGTCTCCCTACGAGAAGGCCATCCATAGTAGACACACTTGTCTTGAGCATTTTATAGTATCCACTTTAAGTTATCTATGTACCATGTAAGCATCCAAGAAGTCCATATCCGCGGACCCGGCTATTCGAATAGATCATGTTAACCCTGCAGGGGTGTACTTCTTCACACACGCTCTCGCCACTTACCGCCACGTACACATCATGTATCTCGGCAACCTTCAAGCGGAAGCCTGGCGAGGGTGTCGGCCACGACCTGACTAACCACACAAGACTCTAGCCCAGGTTTATCGCCTATTCGGGTTCTATCCGCAAGGAGATCCGGCCGGGGTGTCGCTCACGGCCCCAAACGATGTGAGCAGGGTTCCCAAGCCCACCATCCGGGTGCCACTCGGTACACCGTGCCACTGTGCCTAGTCTGTCCCAAGCCCACCTGGCCGGGTGCCACTTGGTAGACTACTACCACTACCTACAAACACCAGAAACTAGTTGCGACTCCTGGACAGAGATCAAGTTGGTTAATAAGTCGAGAGGGGCCGAGTTACCGGAACCCAATGTGTGGTAGTATCGAGTCATTGGACGACATACACAGAACTCGGTGCTTAAGGACGGTTCCAGTGAGACAACCCACCATGTACTCCTACATGGCCTCTCACCGCTACCTTTACCAAATCGTGTTCACACACTTCACTCTCAGCATCAGAACATATCGTAACACTCCAATTCATTCCCAATGAATCAGACCTGACACAACTCTAAGCAATAGCAGGCATAGCATGGTAGGAACACAACATGGCTCAATCAACTCCTACACATGCTAGTGGGTTTCAACTATTTACTGTGGCAATGACAGGTCATGCAGAGGAATGGGTTCAACTACCGCAGCACAAAGTAGCAGATGAATCGTTGTTGTCCTAATGCAATAACTGAGAGCAGGAGCGAGAGAGTAGGATTTTATCGGAATGAACAAGGGGGTTTGCTTGCCTGGTAGATCAACAGAGGAGGCACTGCTTCATAGACAGGTACTCTGGAACGGTCTCCGGAGCAGGACCTATCGAGAAGGAACAGTGTCGGCAATCAATACACAAACATATGCAACAATATGATGCATGAACATGGCATGAAGATGTGATGTTGTTTGAGCTAATGCAACTACTAATCATTTGGTTTGAAGTCCATTTGAACCAAAAGCTCAAATGCAACTCTAAATTAAGTCTCTTAATATGCCATAATGTGTTTCCTCATATTCAGCATGTATAAGTTGGTTTGTCATGCATGAAACTAGTACAGATGGATAGGTTGCATTTTTCTGATAATTTTTCATATATAAATTATTTCAATCTGAGCTACGGTTGAATTGATATGAATTTTTGAAGTTTTGAATATTTTCTGGGATTTCCTGTATAAAAATAATTCCAGAAAATAAATAATTGCGTCAGCATGACGTCAGCACTGCGTCAGCGGTCAACGGCGCTGACCAGGTCAAACCTGACGTGTGGGGTCCACACGTCAGTGTCACAGTTAGTTAACAGGGGGGTTAGTAACGGGTTCAATTAGTTTTAAACTAATCCTAAGCTAAGGATTAGCAGAGCCGGGCCCCACCTGTCATTGACCCACGCGGGTCAAAACTGGTCAACAGGGGGGCTAGACCCGGTCAACCCCACCGGCGTTTAGCCGCCGGCGAGGCCGAACGCGGCGGAGGGGCTCGGGATCGCCGTTCCGGCGACCATTCGGGCGACGGAGACCACCTACGCGAAGCCCAGGCTCGCGCGCATCCAGTGGGACACGCGGGAGACCGTGGGGGCGCCGGAGCTCACCGGAGCGAAGCTCGGGGCGGCGGCCGGAGTTCGGCCTCGAGCGGGAGCGAGCTACGGGGCACGGCAAGGGCCGGGGTTGGTCGCGTTCGTCTCCTGGAGACGCGCTGACCTCGGTGGCAGGTGCAGGCACGGGCTACGGTGGCTCCGGCCACGACGGCGAGGAGCTGCGGCGGCGATGGCTTCGGCCATGGTGGTAGCGACGGCTACGACGCGGGAGCGAGGGGGAGAAGGGAGGGGAAACAGGGAGAGGCTCACGGCGATCACGCAGAGCAGCACAGCGGGCTCGGGGGAGACCTGGTGACGACGAATCGACGGCGACGGACGGCGGAGCCCGAGGAGGAAGACGATGGCGATGGCGGCGATGGAGGGCTTCCGGAGGCCCGTGGAGCGGTGGGGAGGAAGAGGGGGTTGTGGCGGAGCTTCTGAGCTAGTCGGGGGAGCGAGGGGTGGCCGGAGACGGCTGCTAAGGCGAACGGCGGCGACGGTGGTGTTCGGCCGTGAGAGAGAGAGCGAGGGAGAGGAGGGAAGAGCCGAGGGCGAGTGAGAGAGAGCAGGGGGGGAGGCGTGGCGTCGTCCAGGGCATCGAGGCGAGGAGGGGAGGGCAGGCAGGCAGGGAGAGAGGTGGCGTGGCGCGGTGGCGCGCGCGCGCGCCGGCCACACTCCCCTCCCTCTGTCGGGACGAAGACGACAGAGGAGGGAGACGGGCTGGGCCGCCTGCTGGCTGGGCCGGCCAGCTGGATGGGCTGCA